>VYXH01012771.1:361339-393711 GCA_013397275.1 Burhinus bistriatus | reverse complement strand
GGGGGGGGAAGACTTAATCCCACCCTCACAACTCAAAGCACTAAGGCAGGACTAAAATTTGCATTTCTGACAATTTTTTTCTGGAATCTCCATTCCATGGCTTAAAGCCAACCTGGAATGGGACCTGTGGAAATTTCTATACACGCTCTGGCAGAGAAACGGTGGAGCAGGCTTGGCCAGCCTTGACGGGGAAGTGGCAGGTTTGTAAGTGTGTCAGTAGCAAAACCATAGGATGTTCTTGTCTTCATTTAACAACCTCAGGTGTTACCTCTGTAAACCTTGTTCTCTGTGGACTTTCCCCACTCCCCTAGATTCAGCCTCCAGCAGTAGCTGCATCAGACTCAGGAACCAGGAATGGAAATATTCTCCATATTACCAGTCAGTGTAATTTATTTATTTAACTGACTGCCAAAATGTGCTTACTTTGCTTGTCTTTGTCCTCCACAATGCTTCTCTTGTTTCTACCATCTCAACAACTCCAAAGACATTAGTAAGTAAGTTTTTTATCCACATGACACCTCCAGTCTCCTTTTTCTAAACAAACTGCTGTTCTATGTCCAAAAATCACTTTCCATGGGAATGTTTACTGTTGATGTTGCCACAACTTCAAGTTACCATTCAGCGAGTACTAGCTCAGGTTATCTAATATACAATTCAAAACATCTGTCTGAATGATCAGTGTTTTTCTGAGTAAAAGGCAGATTTCAGCCCCCCAGCATTTCACTTCATTAATTTCCTCTGAGCACACCAAATACCTCATTCTCTCTTTGTCAACATGGGATCTGAATTATTAGTAATTAAAAATCATTGAGATACTCACCCTGTCTCCAGGTCGTACCATTGGTTCTTGTTTTGTGCCTAATTTATGTAGTATATTGTAAGCAACCTTCATACTTCTGGTCCAAAGTTTGCCTATTAACACAAAATTTGTGAAATGAATTTTAACATTCTTCTTATGTTTTACAAGATTATTAAAGGGAAAGAATACCTAAGCAGTGGAAAAAAAAAAATAGTTGGAACATTATTAGTTTTCCAACTAAATATGACAAAACTACTGGGACCAGTGGAAATATTTAAATACTCATCAAAAGCTTTCTTTGAACTTTTTTTCAAGACAGCAGCGTTTTTAAGGTGGAAAAAAAAAAAAGTAAGAATAGTTTTCTTCATGGCAGTAGTAGTTTTTTTTACTTTGTGGCTGGAACACCATCAAGTCCAGACAGATCATTGTAACACCCTTAGCTGTAGCAAGCTGGACAAGCCGCGTTTCAGCCCAGGCTGACCTCCGAGGGTATCATCACTCAGGTTTCATGATGGTACTTCCCCCACCCCAAGCCACCAAGGGAAAAAGGAAAGGAGTCCCAAGAAGCAGAGACAAGGAAAAAAACCCAACAAACAGAAAACACCCCGCAGCCAAAGGGGCACACAGAAGCAGCAGGGACCCTCTGATCCTTAACACATCCATATGCTGCATTTTGCTTTTAATTCTGGGTCTTCTTCCATTTAACTTGGCTTTTTCCTCTCACCCGCTCCCACATCTTCCCTGCCCTCAGTTTCATTTCACTTGCCCCAGGTACTCTTCCTTTTAACCATCTCTCTTCTCCCTTGCTTCACTTCTTCATCTCTGCACTGAGCTAATCCTTTTCAGGACCTTACCCCAGTATTCTTTAAAGAAAAATGTCTCTCATTAAGACCACACTGGCGACGTTACATTCCTTCAAGTGATTGGCATCTTCCAACTATGCAAGCACTTTCAGATTCCCTTTGTTTAGAGACCTTGTTACTTCCATTTGAACAATACTGAGAGTAACAGCCCTTGTTCTTGGCTGGCCCCTAGGTACTGTCTTTAAGCAGTATTCAGTCTGACAGTAACAAATCTTTAATTCATGCCAACCAATAACTTAAACGATAATAGGTTCTGACAACGGATTACCTATGGGGTTCAGCAGTTCAGGCTCCCAAATAGGCAGCATTGCTATTTATAACTAAGCCAAGCAGTTGTTATAATAAGTTCCTCCACATCCTCGTTATAAAATTCAGTACTACTGAATTATTTTTAAGTGCAAACCTGATGTAAATATAACATATGATGAGAAGGCCAGATTTTCTTTTTTTCCTCTTAAGGAAAATTGGAAGGGTCACTGCTGCTTGTTACTGAGAAGGCACTAAATGCAATTGCTTCTTATGAAAACGGTAATACTGTATCATCCAACTATGTTTTGCAAAGTTTTTAATTTATTTAAAATCACTCCAGTATTTGCATGCTGAACCGCCTCGATGCTCAGAAATAAAACATGACTCAATTCTCTTCCACTAGAAGCTCAGCATGGATACAGGAGTACATCTGCAGGATTAACCCTCGCAGCACTACGGCAGAACTACCTGCATTTAATGGAAAGAAAGCCTTTAAAAGCATCCCTGCTGCCACAGTCAACACTTAAACTTGACAAGCAGGCAGGGTAAAGACAAGGATGCCTTAAGAAAGCAAATATTCTTTTTCTTAAAGGTTTCCAACATTAAAGTTTCAGTGGCAACAAACTTAAAAGAGCAATTAGCAATGATACAGAAAACTGGAGAATGGAAATCAAAAGGCTAGCAAAAGTTCTGAATTGCAAGAAAGAACCATCTTTACACAAAACACTTTCAAGCCTGAAATGAACACTGAGTTTTTAATCCCTTTTCTGAGAGGCATAAGGGGCTGCTGTGAAAAGTTCTGTCTGAGCTATGAAGATTAAATCTGTTACAAGCCCTTAATTTGCAGTTGTGACATATTCGCACTAATTTTTCATCTATCAAATGTGCCATTTTACAATATTTTCTTCAAAATCTAAGGGCTATTCATATTAAAGTATTTAGATGCCTTCTCTCAGAAGTACCTGGGTACACAGGACAACCATCTCCACATAAGTGATCTCAGTAAATGCAGAAATTAAGTTCTCTCAAAGACTAAGAAAATTTAAAGGAGTACTTTCTAGTAAATTTTTAAATAGTTAAGTCTTTAAATAGATTTTGTCATCATGCTCTTTTATTGCCAAAATTTTATTTCCCTTTCGAAACATGGAGCACATACGGCTGCCTCCCTAATTCCTCACCTTTCTGTTTAAATACACTTCAAACAGCACAAAAAATGCCCGTAACATTTTCTAACGGTCAGAAAAGACTTGAATTTTCTGCCACCACAGCCCTTTCCTGCTCTGTTTACTGGTGCAAGACCAAACTGTGTTAATTACCCGAGCTAACTGCATGTGCATATTGGTATGACACTGTGGAAAACTGGAACAAAGAAGCTCGTTTGCATTCAGCGGAGAAGGAGCTGGAATGTACGGTCTCTCCTGCAGCCCTTAAAAGCCCCATAACTTCGCCCTGACCCGAGTGGGCTCTGCCTGCCCCTGGCTGCTGCCGCCTCTGCTCCAGCCTGGCCAGGGGCAGGCAGAGCCTGCACGGCACCTCGCAAGCAGGCAGAGCAAAGCCCATGCAGATCTTCAACCGGATCGTGTTCAGCAGGAAGCCCGTAATTTTTCTTCCGGGGTATATAGCTGCTTTCCAAAAAAATAAGTAAGAAAAAGGGCGGCAAAGGGAGTAGTAATCCAGAAGCTGGAGCCAGGAACGTGTGAATCATTAGGGCCAGATTAGTGGCTGCTGGATGGGGCACAAGCTTCTGACCAGAGGTGGACTGAACTGTGTGTTTATTTCATCACCTTGGCTGTTTGGCCCCCCCACATCACTAAGAAACACAAAGGACTCCACAACCACAGGATAAAAGCCCTCAGTAACGGAGGATGTTATAAAGAAGGAAATCTTGGGAGTATTTCCTTCCTTGGTTCTGCCTAGGTTGCAATTCGGTATAATTCTTCCTTTGCAAACTTGAGAGATCAGATGTCGCTGGGAAAAAATGATTGCTAAAACCTCTCCCACAAATCCTGATGCTGCGACCTTGCCGTGATCTCCATACGGTGCCACATCTGCACAGCGGGAGAGGGTGGCCTTGGTGTGGGGGCCAGCTGTGCCTCACCCATGGCTTTCGCTCTGAGACACAGCTTAGCGCTGCTGGGCCGGTCCTTGTGCGGGGTAAGATGTCTTCGTTACGGTAAGATGTCTTTGTTATGGGGGCTACAGCGGAAATCTGGCTGTTTGGGGCCGCTGAGGACATGCCCCCTTGTCCTCAGCCGCAGCACAACGAAGCACCAGTCCTCCTCAGACAGACACACTGCCATTAATCTTCGAATAAGTCGGCTTGAAGACAGGAGGGCAGATGTTGGCAACTCAAGCAACAGTGTCATTTCGTAGTGAGTGGACCAGCCCGTGTTTCACCTCAGTGCCAGAGCTCCTTTCCTTCCAACCATGCTGCCGCAGCAGAAAGCTGTCCCCGGCCCGGCCTGCAGCCCGGCCGAGCACATGCCAGTGGGTGCAGGAACCCCGAGCACTGTGGCTGCTTCCCCGCCGCTTCCCCAGGTAAAGACCAGACCCTGTGAGCCCTCCTCTTCTTCACCTGCCTGCCCGCATCCCTGCTGCAGCGGAGTCCTTCCGAACAACACTCCCAGCTGCCTTGCCAGGGACAGGATTTGTCCCCGCCAGGTTCTGATCTGCTCACCAGCCATACACGAGCAGCTACTTTCTTGCATTTAAAAAGGAAGAATTGGTAGTCATCTACAGAGATAAGTCATTAGCAAGAGATCTGAGCGTCCAGTGGTGTTTTGGGCACAGGGGTACCTTCCAGAAGGGGCCCGGGCTCTGCAGACCCTGTGCCGTGTCTGCCCGTCACACACACACATCGCAGGTAACGTGGGGCACTAGATGTTTAAGTACATGGATTAGCCCTCAGTTTTCAGGTCACACAACTATTTCCCAAACAAAGCAGACTGATAGGTGATCATAAAAGAGTTGCCCAAGTTGATTTTGGAAAACAAAAACCCAACAATATCCTGTTAACACACACCTTCCCTACTACTAATTACAAGCTTGTTCCTACTTCCCATCAAGCTGCTAATTGTGGTGCTGCTTTCCAAGATCTTGAATAACTCCACAAGATGGTAAGAAATCAAGCTTTTCTCTGCATCTATCATTGCCTAAATTATAATTGCTTAAGCATTTACTGAAATAAATCTTCTTCTTCTTCTGAAGATGATCGTATCTTCCTTAGCCACTTCTGTCGCTCGCCCAGAGTGCTTCTGCCAGACTCGCATGCCCCAGCAGCGTGTTTATGCAGGAAGGCCAAGTCACCTTTAACGCTCTTCACACACTTGCAGACTAAGCTGAGCGTTCACGCTGCCCAGCAAGTATCAGCAAGCACCGCGATGCCTCTGAATCCGAGCCATACCCGGCAGACATTGCATATGCAGATACTCTCGGTAGGACAGGATGGAAACCAACATCTTGCTTTCTGGCAGCTGTGACAAACACTGTCAACTCCTGTGTGGGGCAAGTCCCTTTTCTTTTGCCGCTGGAATTTTGATTTAGTTGAATAGTAGGAAATCTACACCAGCAACCACGTGTTTTACATTTCACTTGTATTCAGTCTTGTTCTTTTTTTAACAGTCTACTCAGGGGGCAGTATCTTTTACTAACTACAATTTAGCAAGCCGGAGTGAGTTAATAGCCAGTCCCATCTGGTTAAGCAACACATTGTGAGCGTAAAGGAAACCACCAGGTCTTAAAAACCACACAAAAAGGGATCAGTTAACAAAAATTAGATACTTTCCACATGACACAAGTAAATCCCCTTCCTCTTCCTTTGCAAATCCGTAAAAGGACTATATGTTTGTGTTGAATGTAAAGAAGGTTATAAGAGAAAAGCTGTTTCAAGGAGAAAACTCAGAGAGAAAGCAAACCACAATCAATTTCCTTATCATCTTCAGGACGCTTTTCAGAACCACACAGCACTAACTCAGCAATGCCAAACCAGTGGTTGCTTACCAATCTCCATGCACAGCAATTGCGAGACTGCCAAAGTTCAACTGCAAATAATTTTGTCAAATATTCATTTTCTCAATATCACAGTATGACATTTCTTATAGTAAATAGAAACAAGAGTATTTATTAAATCAGGTGTAAATGGCAAACTTCCTAATGCTATGCAGGTAAAGGGCCACTTTTTCTGCTTTGCAAAATAATAGTTGCAGTTCTGCTCTTCTGTCAACCATTTCTTCATGAACTCTTCAGTTCCATCCTGAGCAGCAAAGTTGTCTTTTGGGAGAAAAAATCCGAAGTAAAAGAACAAAAATGTTCTGTTGCAGAGAATAAAAGACTCCAGACACACTCAGAATAGAGGTAACCTTGCTATTACAATGCTCGATACTACAGTCCTAATCATAGATTGTAATACAGATTTTTAAGGTTATTTTCTGTCTTTTTATCAAGAAATAAAGGTTTAAAGTATTAAACAATCCTAAGATTGAAAGCTACCTAGGGACTTGAACCGTGACTATCCATACCTCTGCAGGCACCGAGTTATTTCAGAGATAAGGACAGTCTGGTTATGTATCCACTTGGTTAGAAGTCTCGATTCTGTCTCTCTCCTCCTGATAATTGTGAAATTCCTGGCCTAGGAGATTCTGGCAGCAAGAGGACATGGGGGGACAGGTCACACGGCAGGTGCAGCATGGCTTGGGATTGGCTATTTTCGGCCTCTTGTTAAGTTTCAACCATCTCAGGGTATCTCCACTATAAGCTACATCACCTCTGCTAAGGCAGCATGACTTTGGCCTCAAAATGTTTACAGTTGCGTTGAGTATTTTTTTATGGGCAATTCATTTGAAAAAAGTGCCTTTTTTCAGGCATTTCTTTCTCCACAGTATCCAAACGGATAAAGAATAAATACTTCTCTATCCAGAGAGCCTTCTCTGCTCTTTTTTGCTAGCCCTGCTGACTCCAACAGGCCTCTGATGTGGGAAACAATACACAGGAGCTACTGAAAATGGTTTTTAAAAAATCTGATTACAGAGAGTGTTAGATAAAGGAAATGAGATTCTTTGAATCAGATGTGGTTAACTTGTACTCATTTTGTTGTTTTTAGTAACGGTTACAATAAGAAAGCTCAAAACCTGCTCATTCCCAAATTACTTTCAGCTTTTTACTTTATCCCTAGCCTTTCTGATTCTTCTTAGAATAATCATTTTAAGTAAGAAAAGTAACTGTGATAGCATAAGTACTATACAGGATTTAATTGTCTTTTATTCACATTTCTCCTCTAAGAAATCTCTAAGCGCTTCATTATTAATACCAACAATACCAAAACCAGATGCCTGACTACTCTGATTAAATTTGTCTGAGCCAGAAATTGTCTTCCTTTTCCTCAAAGCACATATTAGGTTTCTAGTCAGAGTTCAGACTTACATAAAACCTAATAAAGACATCTTTCCTTCCCATATCTCAAACATTTCAATTGCTGCATATTCAGTGATTTGATTTATAAAGGGATTGTGAATAACTTAACTAAGATGTTCTCCACTTAACCAAGTTCCCAGAGGAACAAAATATTTGAGAAATAAGTAATATTCATAGTGTTTCATTCACTGGAAAGAGTTTAAGAGTTTTGAGTACATTAAATAAAGATTACAACTGGGGCACTGAGAAGAACTTCAAGAACTGAGGCAAACCGCTTCAAAAACTTGCTTGAAAAAAAGATCAAGTCTACAAGTGCAGTTATTCATTTCTTCTATCTACAGTAATCTGCGACACATGGAGGAAAACAGTCCTGACATGCTACGAAGACAAAAAGCTCAAAACACATGCCAAAAAAGACAAAGGAGATATAAGGCATTACAAATTAGATGAATCCCTGCAGAGGAATGGGAAGGCAGAGATGATTTTAAGCAACAGCTGAAAGAACAACTTCTTTAAACTAGTTTCCCTTAAGGCACAAAAGCACATCATGATCTAGAGCACTCGCCACTTTTAAATCCACACTAACTCATGTCCACATCGGCCACTGTTAGGTAGGGAAATTCAGTCCAGTAAATCACACAGGGTGGTCTTATCACACCAATCTACTGCTGTCTGCCACAGCGTATCACAGCTTGGCCATTGGTCTGACCGCTCTTAGATGTCTCTGGATAGGACAGCAAAAGAGTTGTGAGAAAGGCTTTAGAGAAGAATTTTGTGGACTCTCAAGAGAGCTCCTTTTCAGCATACAAAAGGAAGTATGAAACCATCCTGGATAGATGCAACAGGCCAACACTGTATTTTTCAGGGCCAGAGAGCCTGCTGTAAGAATTAGGATTAAGGTGACAGACGGAATGAGATTTTGCCATGTAGATGAAGCAAAAGGTCTGCATTTGACAAGATTTGCTCCCAGAATAGCCTCCCAGGTTTGGACACAGAAGGGCTGTACAAAACTAAAGAAATGTCCGGGTCATGTACGATACTCAAGTTACAGCCTGAGTGATGGCATGATTGTCTACCGTGATCTACAAAGGAGAAGATAAATATGCTTGGTGTTAAGGGAATAAGTACTCGCACTCAGACGGGCTATGACCTAGCTGATAGCTACAGAGACACTCCTGGAATCCAGTCTGGAAAGATGGAAAGAAGTCTGGAATAAGCATGCAAACCTGCAATTCATCCATGCAGAGACAAGAAACTGGAGAAGATGTTGTGTATCAAAAAAGTAGGGATCAAAAGACATCATGTAGAAGCCTCCTCTTAACTGGAAAGTTGGAGGATGAATGAAGAGGATTTCCATGAAGACACAAGAGGGTGTGAGAAGAGATGGAAGCAGAATCAGTAATCAGAGGTAAAATATTCAAGAGGTGCATAGTGACCATGTTGGTACCATGTCAAAGACTGAACCTTTAGAAACTTGGAATTATTATTAACACTCTTGATTATTTGTCAAAATAGGGAACACATAAAAAATCCCGGTAATGGTGTTTCCTTAAATTGGCAAAGAACCTGAAAATAACTGTGAGGTACAAACTCAGAAGCTACTGAAAGTCCTCAATGTTGATATTTTAAAGGTGTAGTCATCTGAAAATAGCATGCACACAAGGAAATGAAGTGTCACATTAATACTGCGCGGCAGGATTTGGAGTTTAGCTTATCTTTCAAAAGTTTATTACCACCAGGGCCAGTGGAACTATGCACAGGGTTAAAAATTCATGAATAGGATTGTCTTTGCTGAGTTCGTGGAATCATAGAATGATAGAATGGTTCAGGTTGGAAGGAACCTTAAAGATAATCGAGTTCCACCCTCACTGCCACATGCAGGGACACCTTCCGCTAGACCAGGTTGCTCAAAGCCCCATCCAGCCTGGCCTTGAACACTTCCCGGGATGGGGCATCCACAACTTCTCAAGTTCAAGGCTTAATGTCTATTAATGTTCAACTTCAAAAAATGCCATGCCCACAATTGCTAGAAAACATTACAGACATGAAAGGTGGAATAGCTACAGCCACATCATTAATAAAGTCACCAATAAAATGGCAGGTAGCTGTAATGTTAATGATATTTCAAAAGCAGTTGTCACTTAAGATAACTGCTATGGCACAGTAAATGGACACTTCCTATGAGGAAGAATGTCAGCTTGAAATCTAGCTAGCAGAGAATAATTCACTAAATCTCTTATGCAATGTTTTGGTTTGTAATTTTTTTTATCCATAAGAAGAAGGGGAAAAAAAGGAAAAAAAAGAATAATTTATTTTTTCTGACCTCAGGAAACTACTGAAAGGCAACAGCAAAAACCATATCCTAGAGTGCTGCCAAATGGAAGTAATGAAAACATGAGTTTTAGTCCCATTTTTCTCCGGATTTGGACAATTTAGAAAAGGGGTTTGGAAACAGTTAGCTTAGGACAGGAAGCAGACTAGATGGCTCTGTGAGACATGTGGATGAGTTCCTCAGGTTGATTTGCTCAGCCTACAGTCCTTCAGGCGAAGCAGGACATATGCTCAGACTCTCTGGACAGAATCCCATATTCAGAAAAATGGTCTGATTCTCACTAACATCTTAATTTCCTTTCCTGTCCAATTTATTTAGGGCATTCAGTAGATGATATGAATTGCTCTTCTGCAAACATGTAATTGCAAACTTTCAAGTTCTTCTCTAGTTCCAAGTAAATGTCCTTAAGGAAGAAAACCATTGATCAATGCTGAATCATATGTTTGCCCCCTAATTTAAGTAACTTCTTAACTCTAGAGGTACCTGAGGGGAAAATGTTTCATGCCTGACCTTCAGTTGCAAAGGTTCTGTTACGCTTTAAAAGCCTTTAACTATATTGCAGTGCCAAACTTGCAGCAGACATCTTTTCAGAGAGGGACCATCACTCAATCTGACTCCTGAATGGAAAGGAGCATTCAGCACTGAACAAAACAGACAGACCTCTATATCACAGCATGTAAAAACATTCTCTGCACAGAACTCTAGGTCCCTGAGAAGGCAGAAATAAAAAAAGCAAAATAATTTTTTATACCCATATCAATTGCATACAGAAATGTTCCAACTTGCTTTCAAAGTCTGACGGTTATTCATAATAATTCCTTTGAACATCTCTCAAATGTCCCCTGAAGATCTCAAAATTAGAAGCTCTATGGAAACTAGTTGTCAGAGATATCCTTATGTTTATTTCTCTTTGGCCTTTCTTGGTTGCAATAGATTGTCGGGTTGTACACGCTGAACTACATCAACATACCAAAGATCGTATTGAAATACAGCCTGGCAAATCTATTTCAAGGGTGTACATTTGCTAGCTGTACAACTACATATCTGGAGGAATAATTCAAATCACGCTTACTGCAATGTCAATAGAACACAGGAAAAATTCCTATTTTAACTTCTTCAGGAAGCTGGTGAATTTTGTATATCAGGTTCTGCTTTTGCAGAACAAAGCCTGGGCAGTATCCAAGGGCAATGGATTTAGCCGTTAAACTTCAGGAAAATCTGCCCTAGGATGTATTTCGTGGTTTTAACTTATAATCTGTGTTTCCATGGGTGTATCTACTCAGTTCTTTTCCTCTTTGTGAAATAAATCATACTATAACATCTCAGCAACCCATACTCAGACACCAACAGCTTCAGAATTGTCTTACTCTACTCAGAAATGGAACAGATGCATCACTGGAGGGCTTTTTTCACTGCATATTTATGCATTTATTATACACATAGAGAATGTATACAATATATAAAAGTACAACGAGTTTGAAGAGTGCTCACCGTAAGTGAGAATATACAGTGGTTTTCCATTAGTATCCATAGTGGTTAGGCAAGGAGCTTTCGGTGAGATGGTCCCCCATCGCTGCAAAGCTGCTTCCAGAGAAGGTGGCCAATTTGTAACCACACCTAATTGTTCCCCACGCATAGCCAACATCTGAGCTCCTTCTGGCTTTGGCTGGTTTGGATCTGGCTGTTGAACTTATGATTATGAAAAGATATACAGTTACCATGTAAATTCTATACCTTGTGTACACCTGTGTAACCAAGAGAATAAGTTACCTTTGCAAAATATCCTGAAAATAATAATGTGTTAGAAGGTACTGAGAAGCAACAAAGAAATATAACAGAACAATTAACTTTCAACTTTAACAGAGATGAAGTAACTGAAACATCTCAGGAATGCATGTGCTTATCCTTACACTAGCTCCACAAGCAGGGAAAGAAACTGCTGAGGCAGCATGCACATATTTATCTTCAAAATAATCAACCTTTCTTTATTCCTAAAGAGAGATGGAGAATACTTTCTCCTGGCAAAAATGCAGACATACTGAAAAAAAGTACTTTAACAATTCATCAGTAACATTTAAGTCATGTTCTGTTACAGTGCTTTCTTATAAACTACTATGAAGACTATTTAAATCACCACATCCTGGCAAATCTTAATTCTCAAAGCCCTGGCCTCTTTAAAAAAATCCTCCATTTATTGACTTTATCCTTGTTTCTCTCTTACATTTAGTTCATTGTTTTAATGCTTCTCTGTTACACAAAGGATGCGTAAAACATTTAACATGCTCCCTCACTGGCAGTTTTTCTCATATTGGTGTTCAAAAGCAATGGCTGAATGTTCTCAAAACAAAGTTTCCCCTACACTCTCTTCTGTGGTTTCTTTGCAAGAAGAACCAGGAGCTGAGCAAACGAGAGACTTTTGACTCTCTGGCTCTATGTCCAAGCTCACTGCAAGCAGATTCCACTGAATACCGATGCTTTTGGTACTTGCCAGTACAGGGAGGGCTTACTTAGCTTTCTAGAAAGTCAATGTGTGAGACAAACATTTTACAGAGTTTTAATAAGAGATCCCCAAACCTTTTGAAAAACAGTCATTTTACCTTCTAACAATTCCTCAAAGTCATCTACAAAGAACTCTCGTAATGGTGGTCGTTTGGGCCGTTTTAGTGTATTGACCAGCTGCTGAATCTTTGCTGACACTCTGCTGCTCACTGGTACTCCTGCAGGACAGGGATCAATGGAGACATCAGTCGACCGCTATGCTGAACCCCACCAGACATTAAGTGGGGTAAGAAAAAGGCTAGGACTGCAAGGCCACCACAACTACAGTTTCATGCCATACCATGATTCAAGTATTCAACATTAAGACATTAAGATCATTTCAGCAAAAAGGAACAATGACGACTAGTTTAAATAAAAACAATACAACAATGTCAGAGCGAGCTTGCAAAATTAGAGGGGAAACAGCACATAGACTGAGGGAGAGAAGCATAGTGAAAAAACCCTCCCTACAGCAAATGTCAGTAACCTTAGAGAACTCTTCTAGGTGGCATTAGCAAGGGTCAGTCAGAAGACAGGCATTGGCTCTCCCCATGATCACTGGTCATACCAACACTGTCTGACTAGACCGCCGCTCAGCAAGGAGTATGGGTCATAGGCTCTGCCCCATCATTTGTTCTGGGTTGCTCTTTACACTGTAGTGGACATCTGTCCAGTATCCATCTTAAACATGGTTCACATCTTTGTATTACTTCAGCATGACCCCCTATTCACTGAAGATCCCTACAGCCAATCCCACCAGCCAGCAATCTCCAAAGGGAGCATGCTTGCCCACACAGCACTTTGAAAAACTCAATTCTGAACAGGAGCATGGGGCAAGGGGCACTTTTATAGTATAGTCCCATCAATCACCTCCCCCTTTCTTTTCCCTAGTTGAGTGCAAAGCCTCTGCAACGTTCATGTCATCTGTTCCTGAACTAATAGCTTTCTGTCACTGCATTGCAGAAATTTCAACTTCCTACCCTTCCCGAAGGTTGGCTCCAAAACTTTTACCAAGTGGTTTTTAGAGCTGAAGCTGCTAAGTTAAGATGCGATACACTTGGTCAACAATTCCGCACCCTGCTGAAATATTGTTTAATAAGTTTTAGAAAAGAGGAGCAGTAAATAAGAAAGGGTTTACAAATAACTGTTTTTCAAAAAAAAAATATGCTCAGAAAATAAAACTTCAAACATGTCATTTTTCAAGACGTAGCCATTCTAGCATGTCACGTTCTTTGCCATTTAAAAAACAGACTAGCTGTAACCAGGCAGCATGATAAAAGCAGATCTAAAGAGATTCATCGGTTTCTTTTGCCAAACAATTTCTACAGGGAGTCAGGTCTGCTGATTAAGAAATATTTTTCTATGTCAGCTTCATTTATACCAGTTTATTTTAAGACTACTGTAAAGACTTTGTACGTGTTTATAAGTGAAAAGTGCCCAGAAGAAACAACGACCAGATGCATACAGTAACCACTAAAAAGGTTACACTACTCTAAAAGAAAACAGTTTTGCTTTGTGACGTACCATCACCAGTCTCCATAAGTTCAGCGTTTCCATACTTTGGTGCCACCCGTGCCGTTGATCCTTGTGGTCTTTCTACTTGTATTGAGTGTTCTGAGGTGTAAGTGGTAACATCTGGAGGGGCAGAATGATTTTCTGTGAAAAATAAGTTAAAAGGTTTAACCGTGTACCTCTAGTGCTGAAGGGCAAAAAAACAAAGGGGAGAGGAAAGGATACCGTTTGATTTTTTCTCCCAACATCTGAACAGGCGTTAAAGTTAATGCACAAAATGAATGTATACAACTATAATGTACAGCATGATTTTAATAAATAAATTTTCCACTGATTACAACATGGGCTGTATATCTGCAATCATATAAGCAATAGGCTAAAAAAATGGTACAATTAGGTTGTAGGTTTTCCAATGACATTTAATTTTATACTAAATTAAAGCTTGTAAACAGCCTCAAAAAGAAAAGACCCAGACAAATATACCTCAGACAGATTATTGCATCGTTTTTTCTAACTGGAAAGAATACAGCGTGTTGTCAATCACTTGCAAGTGCCAATGCATATCCCTTTTATAACCTCTTTATTTTGAATATGCCAATTTTAGCTCAGAAAGGAATTTGTTCATATATTAGGAAAAAAATCAATCATAGCAGGGTTGGAATCCAAGGGAAAGAAATGAAATGTAAAGAAACATGAACTTTGCATTCTGCATGGACACTTGCTTGTCTACTATTTTTAGACAGAGCTATTTCAATTCTTCCGCATAACAAAGACTTGCCTTCCAGAAGGCAAACACAATTTGGTCTGACTCATGCCAGCCCTGCTACACAATTCCACAGAGCTAATCTTTCTCTTTCATAGCCTGATAACTCAGCATGCTACCACAGTTTGTTTTCCCATGTTTTCAAGTCCGAGTCTATATTACCTAGGTATTTGTACTATTTTTATGGGTTGTCTCATAATTTTTTTCCAGGTTTTTATCAGCATTAGAGTAGATGGAGATAAATACCATGAATAAATAATAACTTCTCTCTCGATTGATATAAATGATCCCCAGCAGCCTCTGAAATACAAAAGAAGGCAGGTCTTCATTCTGCTGCTGCTGCTGAAGTGAAGAGGAACGTACTCCATTTTACAATAGGGTAAGAGTCTTTAAAAATGCAAAAATTCTGGAGAAACTTCATCTTGTTCCAATACTATTTTCAAGATGTGCTTTTTATTAAACCTGTCCTATAAGCATTATGGTGCTGTAACTCTACCACAACATCAACTCCCACAGTAAATTTCACCTCAAATGTAATTATAAAGCATTTTCATGAGTGTTGAACTTTGGAAAACTGTAATTCTTGTGCATTCAATCCCAAATTCATGCACCATCAACACAGATAACTAATTTTTAAGGCTACTCATACAGTCACAGGATGCTGTATGAGATGCCTATTTTGCACACTTCTCATATGAAGGTAGCATTTGATGGACAATCATCATGAAAAATTAAGATGTGATAGTAATGGCTGTAGTTGCTATTTGATGTTTATATTCACGAACATCATAAGGACTCAAACTTATCACTCAACCACAGTATCTGGTTGAGGAAAACATAAGATGGCTTTTATCATGCAACTTAAAAACATCTTGCAGCCTACACATGTTCAGTTGAGCCTTTTAATACTGTTCACATCCACTGTTATAATTTTACTAGAAACAAACACCTGATATTGTGCTATAAGTGACCAACTGAAATATAATAGCTTGGACACTGAAGCTTATGCTCGTAGTTGTTTGAATAATGTCTTCATTTTAGATGTCTTGTCATTATCAACTATTTTAGACTCAGCACAATTTTTGGCCTTCCTTGCTAAGTAGCAAGAGCTTTTTATAGATCATGATTGAATTATCCAATAACTAAGTCAATTAAAAAATGCTGATATTTATCTTTTTATCTTTTACTGATAATGCAGTTTTGCTATGCAAATAGGAGAGGAGATCATGACTAAGAAAATAATTGTACTTAGTCAGCTATTAGTAACATGAGATAGTCTTTTTAAAGTTAGCTATAATTGTTTACATCTTTCCAGTGAAGTATTTCCATCTTTCAGACTTCACAAGGCAAATTGAATTGGAGTTAAAGTACCTCCCTTCAGGTTTTAGAACTGAGATCTTTTTTTTTTAACGTGTGGGAGACAAGATACGTGATCCAAAGCAGGACAGAGCAGAGGTGCCCTCCCTTCAGATCTATACACTTGAAACCAAATACTTTGTAACACATGGCGCTGAGTAGGGTGAAATAACATGAGAAAGAAGCTTCCTGCTCTTTTATAAAAGGGTTTCCTTTCAAACAAGCAGCACTGGCACTTGAAATTGCCTAGAAGAAACTCTCTTCCCAAGGTGGCAACCACTGGCTGGCCACAGAGGGGTTCTAGCACCCTGGCTGCCCATGTGCTATTTAGATTTCCATGAAGAAGAACCCTTGTCCAGCAGAAGAGGAACATTAAGGTTTGTCTGGCCAGGTTCCTTCATAGTATCTGCTTAACAGATGTCCTATCGTGGCAGTATCTACAGCTGTAGGTTTCATCCATTAGATTTACAAATCCTCAGCTGGATCCCTTCTCAGAGTCAGGCTTGGACAAATGAAAGCCATACAGACAAAAATTTGGTCTGAATGACTTCTAAAGAAAAAGATAATTGTTACGTTATGTGAAATGTACCCTTTTTTGTATAGAACAGTCAATCCAGGCTTAGACTATGGACACAATCTGTACAAAGCTGCTGGTCTTATGTCAGGTAACTTGAAGCACTGTTTGAGGTTTAGTTAAGAATAATGATCCTGACACATCTGTTGACTAAAAAGTAGAAACTGTGACAGCTGCATGACTTCAAAGCATTTCCTCCATCAAACATACATATTTGTGCCACCTCCTCTTCCCATCTCTTTCAATATTCTTGCATTAGAAGATCACAGACAGAACAGCTGTTTCCAGTTAAGGCTCTCTTCATTTCTGCCGCTGGAGTGATATAATTTACCCCATCTCATGAAAATCAGAAAGAACCAACAATGCAGAGCACGTTCATGTAGGGATAGAGTGTGTGCACTGACAGCACCCCATGTTTGAGACTAGCAAAGAGGTGGAGGAATACTTTCCAGTGGCACTTTGGAAGCACACATAAGCCTCGTGTAGTTGAAAAGTCTCTGGGAACTCAAAAAGCATCTGTGCAATACTACTACTTGAAGAAAATGTACCGGTTTCCCAAACAAGCTGGCTCTTCTGGTTGTCAGGGAAGGGAAATCCAGAGTCAGAGCTGTGGCTTCTTCCATCAGCTGGGTTTCTCCCGGATTGATGTCCAAGTAACAAAGAGTATTTTAAACTAGTCTTCTCTATTATAAGTTAATACTCCCCCTCAGAACACGTAAGAATTTAAGGTTGCCAGAGAACTATCAGTCATGCTTTATGGAACATGGTTTTATATTTACTTTATTAGGAATCTATGTAGTCTTTAATTTGGATAGAGGCATTGAATTTTCAAACAGAAACATATTTGAAGCATATAAAAGAAACATTAAATGCGCCTACAGGATCAAAATTTTGTAGTGACATGTTTAACTCTTTATATAAATTTAGTCATAGCTAAGCGCTGTGTGATTTTCATTACATGAACTTTCTGGGCTTTGGGATGTGCTTTCTCTCCTTGATTTTTATGTATGTATAGATAAAAAAAACTATAATACAGACAAATGAAAGCTTAAAGACCTTAGAAATATATATAGCACTTACCCAAAGATGGGTCAGAACATTAGATACTTTTACAGATTTCACTGGTTTGACCTCCAGGTTCAAGAATTATCCAACACAATTGTGATACCTATGCCAAACTAGAGAGTCTCCCTGTAGCTTAGTACAGACACCTGAGCAGCTTAAAGCTGAGAATAAATATGTAAAGGATATCTATGCTAAACTGTAACTGTGGTCATAATAGAGCAGCAGCAGCCAAATTAAATGAATAGTATAACACTAAAAGCATATAATAGCTGATGCAAATTATCTAAATATCCACAAAGCTAAACTCTGATTAAATTACAGCCCAAGTTTTTTATCAAAACCCTCCTCAGGACTGTATTACAGTACTTAAACTGGAAAAATCTCCCTTTGATTCTGTGATGCACTCTGGAGGTCAAATCCTACTGGGTATCAGAATGAAAGGCTTTTTTTGGTTATCGTTAAAGGTCTTTCCTGTTGCCCTTTAAATTTGTATTTATCAAAATTGGCATCTTCAGAGCATGGCAGCACGTCCTTACATATTTACACATTATTTCTGTCTTGTAGGCTGATCTGTCTCTGGAGAACAACTCCCTGGACCAAAGAAACTTCAAGCTATGGGAATATACATTCTTTGTGATCAAGAACAAACGGTCTCTGGTAGATGATGACCTTCAGAGAACAGGATTACTCTTCTTTCTTGCCTTCTCTCCTACCAAAGAGGATTATTCATCTACGATCACTAGCACACTGCCTCTGAAAGAGCAAGGCTATCGGTGGGAATACTTCAAATCTATTACCTCTTGGAATACATTTAAAAGCAAAATCCACCTCCTCGGATTGAAAATAAACAAAAAAGCTATTTAATTTCAAATTCTTACAGAAAGTAGCTCACCCATGAAGCAATACATCTTTCAGTTATCATCTGTGCAGCTTCTCTTACACTTCCAGTGATCTTAGCAACAACTGATGGTAAACTTAAGATCACAGTCTCATCTGTTAGCAGACAGCACTCATATTTTGTATCCAAATAACCTCTACATTACTACATCACAACTACTGTCCAACTAGAGATGCAATTTAAGGTATCTTACTGTCAGAATGAATAAAAATATGTGTACACTGAGGTAAGCTTAACTGCTTCCTTCCTTCAAAGGAGAGATCTTCCCAGTCAACAAGACAAAATAAAACAAGTAAAAAGAAGTAGTATTTTTCCTCATCTGCAGAATACTGCCATCTTAATGTAGCTCTATAAATGCTGTATTATTTACCGCAAACTCAGTGATTATAAAGGAAGACTCACTGTGCCAGATTTAAAATTACTGAAATGTCACATTATAAAGAAGCTATATTTAAAGACACATTAAGACTTGGTGCGTGAGTAATGCAACCTTTTAGAGTTTGGATAAATTTAATTCTCTATGCTATAATTTCCTCTAGCATTTCAAGATGAAGTCACAGAAAATAACCAAATGCAATGATTAATGTGTTCAGAAGTGTATGTGTTTCTAACACAAGGTTCTAAGCTATTAATTTAGCATGAATTTAAGAATACAATAGAAATTCTTCCCCTGACTGCAATTCAGCAATTCCAGACCATGGTGAGAGGATTACTTATCTAAAAATACAGGTGTTACATCAAGCTATACTCAGAGCAAAACAAAGGGATACGGACTACTGTTCCAGCACATAAAATCAGGAACGTTTAAGATGCTTTCATGTATCTCATTACGTATACTGGAAAAGGAATGATCAGTTGAGGAACAGTCACACAAAACTGCATTTAATATGTGCAGCAGAACAGTAGCAAGGTTGCTTTATCTGTTCCAATATAGATTCCAACAGATTTTCAGTGAGGCAACCTGAAATACACAGCCCCAGCAAGAATGCACCCAAAGCAGATGCCTTTTATGATAAACAGCAGTTACTGAGAGAATGAAGCAAAAACAAGCTTTGCTTTCCATGTGCCTAATCGGATAGCTGCCTCATTTTAATGAAGACTAATGTCAATGGCATAATATTCAGAAATCATTAATGTCTGTGAAGCTTAGCCCTAACAGAAAGAAAGCTTTGACTTCCTAGGATCTTTCCAAAGGATATAAACAAGCTACTATTAATAATAACAGCTCCCTTCTCCGAAGGTATATAATGGTCTTTCCCAAGGATTATAATAGCTAGATATCCCAGCCCAAGTACTCTAGACTCAATTAAGGGCAGCAAAAAGTATGTTTAAGAGGACCTACTGTTAACAGAATTATCAAAAATCACTCAAACTATGTAATTGAAGCGGTGCAGCAGTAGGGGAAACTCATGTGCAAGCAATCCCTAATGCTGATTTTCCTTACTGATGGATCCTACAGAGATCTTCTTCAGTGCTAAGTAATGGAAGCTATGCAGCTACACATTTTAAGATATTTGGGAGCCAACAGCTAGACCCTGCTTGCCACAACATAAGCTTACCCCCAAATCTAAATTGCTACCTTGTTTTTTCCTCATGTAATAAGATAGAACTATCTCTCCCTATAATACATGCAAATAGAAAAAAAAGGAAAGAAGCCAAAGCACAGGAAAGACTTTTATAAGACTTCATATAGGAGCATCAGCTGAACATGAGAGACAAAATTCATGTTAAACTGGACACACTCAAAATGTCCGTATACCAACCTATATGCGTTTGAGCCATAACATCAGCTAGTCTGTGTGCAGCACCACTGCCTCCACTTTGTGTCGAGGAGGAGGAAGTGGTTGACGTGGTAGAGCCGTGGATCGCTTGACTGATCCAATGTTCCATGTTTATACTCCCCTGACTTGAGGTGGGAGTTCCCTGGGAGTCGCCCTGTACGGAGCCTTCATCTTCTGAACCAGAAGAAGTATCTAGTAATTAAAAACAGTCTGTTAACTTGCAGTGCTTTTGGGTTTTCTTAATAGAAATAAGGCATGTTCATATTACAAATCTAAAGATAACTGCCATTAAGAAAACCTCGTGAAGGTAGGCAAACATAATAAGAAAAGTCTGTAATACTGAAAGTCCTGAAACAAAGTCAATTGCGAACCACGCACCAAGAGAGCTTTCCTGCTCTAATGGCACGGCTTGTGTATTACTGTACAAAAATAAGGATAATAAGAGTCTTCCTTTATAACATAGCTTGAGAATCTTCTGAAGATCTCCAACCATGTATTAACAATACAAAATATCCAAGATACTTTCCCAAGCTCACTCCACAAAGTCTGTGAAAAACTTTTCCAATTGGAGAAAGCCTATCCCTCAGTGAGAAATGGAGTCCCAGCTGGATTCGGCGAGTATGGGAATGCATGAGATGTGGGGTATTTTCACAGTCTAGTAGGTAAAAGAGCAAATAAATTTGAAAAGGAATGACACAACTAATTGTAAAGACAATGTTCCACTATAGTGTTAGGGAATAAACTAGAAACTTGAAAGGAACTTTTGAGTTACAAAAAATACAACAAGCTGGTCATAGTTAGGTCCTCCTAAGACCAAAAGGACCAATGCAAGTTGAGGTACCACCAAGGCCAAAGCAATCATGCGAACTGCCCCAGTTGATTTTCCAACCATTCAGTTCACCTTCTCCTCTTGAAACATACCTCAGTGTTATGCTCAGTGTGCTTCCAACAACGTTTTCGTTACTATCTATGCATTTTTAAAATTCTCATAAAATATTCAGAGATGCTCACCTGGAGGTGTGTAGGCATCCATTGATGTTTGCACCACCAATGAACGTCGTTTTGAGGGCATGGGGACTGCCATTTTCCTTTCTTTATGTTTAGCAAGGGCTGCCTGAACTGCTTCTGTGTGGACATCTGGAAGGAAAGAGAGATTTCAAGCTAGCGTTCAGACAGAAGCGAGCTGTTTGTTTGTGCATTCAGTGCACCTGCGCGCAGGTTCGTCTGTATGCCAGCTAGGCTGCCAACGCGTATCCAATGATGAAAGGCCAGGAAGGCACAGGATCTCCGAGGGACTGCGTGAGTTCGCCTCGCTGTAGAAAAAGCAGCGACAGTGAAAAGTGCCGTACCAACAAACAAGCCCTTTTAGCTGTATGATATTCCCAGAACAGTGTTGCAGTACTTGAAAAGCAGGAACTCCGCTTCCCCAGAGCAAACGTCTGTTGAACCAAGAGCTGTTATTTCAGCAACCATTACTGTTTTCAGTGAAAGTGTGGTGTATTAACATTGCCTGTTTTTCAAATGAATGAGGTTTCCAATTTACACAAAAGTCACACAGACTAAGTGAACAGGAACATTTGCTTGAAAGGTGAGAGGTACGTGAAATGTCACGACAGAAATGGCAGCAGGTCTCCCATTCCCAAGTTATCCTCCTGCCTCCTTCACTCGGCTTTATTCACAGAAAAGTAAGTATTATGTAGGGTTGGCCTGAGGTGGAATGAGAAAAAAAAGCACAAGGCCCTGTGCTTTTCCTGAGCGCAGGTCTTGTGCTCCGCAGGTGCACAGCTCACACCAGCCCGCTCCAAAGCATCCAACAGATCCCTTCTCCATGGGGGCATCCCCAGGGAAGAGCTTCTCTACCTTTCACGTGTATATATAGCTGTCTGTCTCCTCAAGTCTGAAAAAGGCCATTTATCATGTCTAAAAGACACTAACAACTTGTTTTGATTAATTACTTTGTTTTGTGCAAATCTTTTAATTACCACCGTAACTACACATTGAAATAAGTCTGCCTTTAGTTTACTACCCTGCACTAGTTGTCCGCGTCTTTCTATGGGTTTGGGACAAGACGCACATGAGGAGACTGTAAGCAAAACCCATGGCGGCCAACAAAAGCCACTTATGGTTAAAGAAGTTGCCACACACCGACCATCTGGCACACAACTGGAAGCACATTAGAAGTTGCCTTTTAAGCGGTCACCGTCAGTCAGCTGTAGAAAAGGCAGCAAGTTGTGTGCCCTGTTCAGCTGTTCCCACTTGTGAAGCAGGAGCGCAGTGAAGCAGGTTTAATCCAGAACGATCCCACTTCTGCTGCTGCTAAGCTTCTTTGAAGACCACCCTTGTAGGCTGGTTTGGCAGCACACAGCCTGTTGCCTGCTCCTGTGTCAATGTGGTGGCAGCGCTGAACAAGCAATGCTCCCCAAGAGAAGAGTATATATATATATCGTTATTTAAAGCGCTGTTGGTTTGATCACATCAGCGTAAGTAACTTGTTTTAAGTATCAACTGGGAAGGATGACTAGAAGCATTAGATGATGCGCTCTGCTGATAAGCTGCAATGTCTTGTTTTTAATAATAGTGTTCCCTATCTTCTGCCAGGGTTTAAGCACCTCTCAGTGGAAAGACTGCTGGGAAGAGTAAGTCTAAGGAAAGAGAACATTATCAGCTGCTTCTGTGAGTTGTTTTCTTCCTTTTGTTTTAAATCGTGAAGAGGTTGAGCACGTCAGCAAAAGCAAAGCAAGAAAAGCAAACAGCAAAGCTGGAAAATCATATTCAGAAGATAAAAGAGCTGTGCGGCTGACAGACCAAACTGGAGGAAGATTGCAGTGCGAACATCAAACCAGAATACAATTTCTCTCCTGTCAAGTCATTATTTTAAAGTAGAAGGCTCAAGGTCCTTCTTATAATTAAAACCTGATGAAAAGTTTATGTGAAAAGTATCAGGCTAAGAAAATAAACAATGTAAGTCTTTACCTAACAGCATGTCCCCAAGATAAATTCCTACCTGCTCACGCCACACCAATGCCAATAATGTACACAGGACTGAACATGCTCACTAATAGTTTGTGTTTCTTACCCAACAAACAGGGAAAATTCTTGGTTTTCCTTCAAAGGATAGCAATTAGTTATCAAGCAGTAAAAAATGAGCATTCCCTTTAAAAAAAAACCCAAACTCCACAGCAATTTTTAGAAGAGAATAAATTTTGCTGATCAAGACAGGAAGAATTATTTGTACATTATTGTATTTAGAATTGTTATTTACTGTATTAGGAGGGAGATGAGGTGTAACTCAAATTCTTCAAAAGTTTTTTAAAGGAGGACAGCTGACAGAAAATCATTATTAAAATGCTTAGTGACAGCTGGACACTGAATCATAACTTGCAAACTCTTTGATTTTTTTTTTGATGCTTTTTTGATCTAAGAAGTTAAACTGATCAGCTTAATTAAAAAACGCTCTGCAGGGTTTAGATTTTCAAATGAGTCCACGGGAGTCCAGGAACTGACTTGTTTTCTTAATAAAGCATGTCTGATATGTTTATTTGTAATGGGTTACTACGGAATTAAACCAAACTACAGATTACTAAAAAAAAAAATTAAAAAAAATTCAAAACCCCAGAGGAAAGCAAAAACAACAGAAAAGATAAGAAACTCTGAATAAACAAGAGGGAAGCTGACTGGGGAGAAGGAACATACACACCTGCTCCCAGCCCAGCCTGTAAGGTCAACTATTCTGTGTATGGAGGCTACCAAAAAACCAGGACACACGTCTAGAAAAGCCTGAGGACAGACAGTGCAGAGATAGGCCAGGGACTACTGGCAAGAGCCTACAGGCTTTTAGGGGAGACGGAAAAAGGCGGCAGAAACATTCAAGCTTGGATGAAAATTTTTTTCACAACGTTCTCTCCCAGGAATAAAACTCTTGGCTAAATGAACTGTCTCTAAGCATATCAGGCAAGGCTAAGGATGAGGTAAAGAATGAGTAACAGCCTATATAGTTTGTATGGTCTCCTTTTGGAATGAAAGCCTATTGATGGGTTCTGAACATGCTCTTCAAGTAGTTTTGACAGTTTTGTACAGAGTTGGCCTTGTTAAGCTAATGAACAGCATTCGAGCCATTCATACCTAGAGACTAAGTCCCAAAGTACTGTGAAATCAGAGAAGTGAGGGAAAGCCAGACTGATACTTAAGAATTACACTTGAGAACAACTCACAGGTTACAAATTCTACCCTGTAACCACAGCAATACGTGAACAGTAAGTAGGTTTGTTCCCACCAAATATCAGCTTCAGGTATTCATACACATGTTTTGCTTTTCTCTAGGTTTTAGCTTTGCTTTTCTGATCTACAAGCCAACTTTGCTCATGCATCACAAGGAATGTTAACCAAAATACAACCAATAATCTCTTTTCATAGTTTTATGAAGCATGGATTTAAACCTAAACTAAATGTACATTCCTCACCAAAGGGTGACCCTGGTGATTTTCTTCTCATCAATCTGAGCAAGAGTGTGGTAGCTCTTTGCCTTTGTCTTGGTGAAAGATGGGCTACGGTGCCCATCATATTGTATGTGAGCCATTCTCTCCCGCTGCTTGCCCACAATCTGTCCCTAGCAGCTACTGAAAAAATACAAGGAGACTTGTAATAGGAATTTATACAATAGTAATTGCAAGGTTCTTGTTCACTAAAGGAAGGAAACCACATTTGTGATACACACTGGGACAAAGTATAATGAGGATAAGAAGACATACCCCAGTTCCTTTGGGACAGAAAACCGCTTATCCCCCTGAATCCCATCAGCACAAAGCAATTCGTATTCTCCACGTATCACACAGAGCATCAGCACATCACATTAGAATTTCAAACTGTCTCTGGCAGGGTGATGCCCCTTGTATTGCAGGTCTGACAAAAGTCTCTGAACTGTCTTCTCGATCTACCCTGGCACACTCAGGATAACTGAATTCATCATATTGTTACTGACCATTGCTTTAAAACACAGAGTTCTTGTTAAATTTTCCTGAAAAAAATTGTTCACATATGAAGATTTTGTCCAGAAACACCACACAGTTAGGAGCTTTCATTTAAAAAAAAAAAAAAACAACCCCCAAAAAATCAACAAAACTCCCACCTCTCCTCTGTTTTGTCATACTGTGGCATGCTACAATTTCTCACCTACTATAAACTTCTGATAGAGTTTCAAACACAGATATACTTTGATGTAGGCGTACTCAAGCCTTCTGAAAAAGTCCTGGGTCTAAGCAGAAAGAAAACGCTTTTAGGCAAAATGTTCTTTCATGTACAAGTTTGTGACATTCCAACTACGCTTGTTACAGCTGATAAAACGACTCCAGGTCCTGACCCTTCAAAGCACTCCTGTAGGTAACAAAATCTTTATCCTCTTCCCACCTGGCTTTTCCACAAGAAAGTCTCAATGGAAAATCTAGAGCATGGAGTAAAATATCCCCACCTCTATCTACAGTAGTAGGAAGCAATGCACAGCTCCTTCTCTGCTATTGTTCTCCACTGTTTTAGGTTGGCCAACCATATGTTGAATCGAATTTGTGAGCTTGTACAATAAATAGGAAAGAGTAAAGCAACACACTTGGAAAAGCTAACTGCTTAACTTGTGCTGTTGCAATCAACCTGGTGTTCAGTAATCAACCTGACACGTATTTCTTATAGGCTGCCTGATAATACTTAGCAAACTTCAAACAAAACAGCTCTGTCCCCAGTCTTTTCTCTGTTGTATTCAAGCATTTTTATTTGTTTATTCTCTCCCTTTACTTTCTATGACAGGATAGAGAGGGGAAGCATACTTCTGGAAGCAAAGTCAGTAAGTCAAATACAAAGGAAGTAGAACTGTAAAAAAAAGCACGTGGCAGAGAGAAAGTTTCCCTTCAAAGAGCTAACGATCTATCAAGCAAGAGATGAGGCTTCAAAACAAAGGGCAGATAAATTAAAACTGACATAGAGAATAAAGGTCCATAAACTCAGACTCCCAGAGTGACGACCCATGGCTTTGGCCACTGCACTCCATAATCAGAAACTCTCATCTATTGCAAATAGAGATAAATCCCTCATCCCATCAGCAGGACGAATTGCCCAGCTTTCCCAGGAGGTGTTCTGCTTAGCACAGTCACTCTTTTCATCTGGTTCATCTCGTAAGTTGGCACAATGTTGTGCTCCTTGTTTAACTGAAAAGGCTTAGGAAAAAAACCAAACCCACTAACATAAATTACTACACAGCTTGATACGGACACCGTGTTCTCCATGGTCTTTCCCAGCTTTATCCCTCAGTGTGATCTAACGGTTGCGTGTTCGATACATCAGTGCATTTGATTGTCCATGGAAAAGGGCTCAAGCCCATCTCTGTTTCTGTGGAACAAAGTGACATCCTACCTGCGCTGGCACACTGCTCCGATGGGATCCCACTGGCGTAACCAACCAGTGGGAGACTGGAGAGTCAGTGGTTGGCCCACAGCCATGCCAGAGGGATGAGCGTGTGCTCAGAGATCGATCATTTTAAATGCGTGGTGACGTGGGAAGGATCAACCTATTCTCAACAGGGAGAACTGGGTGAAAGATGTTAGGGAGATAACTGTGTTAACTGCTGACAGGTGGGCAGTGTGACCGGAGGCACGTGTCCAAAGGTTAAATAACAATGCCCAGAAATATAGAAGCAAACACTGTTAATTACAGATTGCTCATACTGTTTACCCCTTTTTCACAGTGTTCTTTAACCATTCATTCCCTGCATTTTTGATGACCTGGAATATAACTTTTTCGCGGGGGACATGACAATTTTTTTTTAGTCAGTAGTTGGGCTGGCACACAGAAAGAGAGCCTGGCCAGGAGTTTTAGTCTGGTTTGAATTGGCTCGAGGATAGGAAAAGTCTCGTCTGAACTTTTACTGAAGTCTTTTCTGTAAAACATACTTTCTCTCCTCCTTGCACAAATGTACATGTATTTATAATAAGTGGCGAGTTTCCTCTGTGACGAGCTGTCCTGTCCTGGCTATTTACTTTGGGGAAGGCAGTATGTATGATCCTTCTAGGTTCAGATGAGCTCCACAAGGAAATGAGCCTTCCTTTCCTGAAGCAAGAAAGCAACTGTTGTGCGCTGAAGCAGGTCAACCATTTCCTGGTCCACATATGGAGCCATGCTGCAGTATCTCATGTTTCTCTATAGCTGCTGGAAGAGCACTCTTCTGAAGTGTGCATCCTCGTTTGGCATGGAGCATAATCCTGACTCGCCCTTCCCCTTACACCCCATGAACAGGGATGCTCCGTTCCTTACTCGGGCCAGATACAGTGTCCTTGAAAGCTCCGAACTGTAACTGAGACATTTGAAATATGCTGCATATTCCTAGTCCTCCCACAGACTTCTGGAGCTTTTAGCAGGAGAATGAGTTTGCTTCTTTTTGTTCAGCTCTTTTTTAAAAAACAAAAACCTATTCAACAAATCACAGTTGCGTTCTTCCTCAATGTGGAGGGGCTGTTAAAAGTTTTTTCGTATATGAGTTTAACATGCCTCAGCGGCTTCCTTTATTCCGCGTTAGCTGCATTTGCTCCATAGGCGTGTCAAAAACTCAACATATTGTAAGCAAAGCGATATCGTCTCATGGATCAGGGATCTGGGTGTTAGTTCTGCATGGATCACGGAACAGGGCGCTCCTCCCATGGAAAGCATCAGCTACATTAAAAATTTCCACATTATAAAACTGTTCCTAGCACCCCTTGCATAAAATGCCTCAGCACACGAAAGAAAAACAGCATCTTCTTTTGTACTTAAATCAGGTCTTGCAGTTGTGTGTCAAGTAGTTCTCTTGCATCTAATCTGTAATGCAGCCCTGTTCCTTTTTAAGACAAGAAATCAGACTTGCTGCAGACAGGAGTCGTGCATTGATAGAATCAAGACAGCAGAGGTCTGTTTCTACCTGCATTTCAGAAAAAAATATATTACTTCTGTTGTTTTAGCTCGAGTCGTCAGTTTCCCAGTAATTATAAAGCCTTGATACCCAATCACCAGCTGTTCAAGAAACACAAATATGGAAAAACAAGCTGTTGCCTAATTTTTGCTGTACAGATGCAGAATTACCTAACAGAGTCCCTACCATCTTCTGCAGTCTGGTTTTCCAGTTCTGAAGTAACAGTACTTCCATCCCTCCTTTCAGGGGACTTACCCCTGGAAGAATAAAACCGCTGGGAGACATATCTAGATGTGATCTGAATTCATCCACTTCATCTGTTTGTTCCTTGGGCCTCATGTAATTCTTCTCCCCTGAGCTATTTTTTGTCTTTTTTTTGATTTAGCCTTTGGAAAAAATCTTTCTTCCTTTGCTTTAGTAGCCAATTCCTGGTAACATGATGATATAACTGGGAGCAGGACAGGCCCAAAGACTCTGAGAAGGTTTAGCATCCTTGCTTTTTACAGGGTAGTCCACAAACACAAGTGACTTGTTTGCAGAATGGCAAATTATTAAGATCAAGAACGTTGATGCTCTGCACTAATGAGTTGAGAATACCAAATGATTTTTAATAAGAGGTTATTTATGTACATGTAATACATATTTATGTCATATTTATACTGCAGTAGAGGCTCAGCCCTGAAGTCAGACGTTTAACAAGTAAGTAAAACTACAACTAAGTCTCTGTCTCAGGGAAGCCAGCATTTGGGATGGCATCAAGGAAAACTGCTGGAAGAACATGCAGAGAGGCGGCTTGCAGGAGGCAATAGGAGCAAGAGCATCAACAGGTAGTGCAACGGAAGAATCCTAACAGGGTCTGAGTTATTACAGGGAGGCAACTGATATTATGGGAAAACAGGACTATCAAAGGTGAATTTTGGCTGAAAATTCTAGATAAGGCAATGCTAAGTATAGCAATAGTATGCTAAGTAATTATACAGAGGAAAGGTTGGCAATTGCTGCCTTACAGGAAACTAGTAGTTGAAAGCATGAAAGTCTCTTATGAGTTTAATCAGACCTTTGTTGTAGCTACCATGGAAACGAAGGATATACTGAGAATTCATTTCCTAATACGAGGCCTGTAAATACTCTGAGTAGAGATAATTTGGTAGCTACATCTATTGGAAATGCAATCAGGACGTACTAAATAGGGTGAGACATGGTAGATGTGGTATCATCAGAGCAGATTACAGTTAGGCTTTGTCTTTTGATTGTCCTGGGCTGACAGCACTGACTTATTTTCAGGCAGATACAGGGCAAGTGATTTCGTAAAAATTGCTGTGTTCATCCAACACAGATCAGTCCTTGGAAAATCACCTCACCCCTGGGAACGTGAAAGTAAGTGAGTCCATATAATAACGGATCTTTGCTGTGTGTGATGCTATAATGAAGCAGTTTCATAATACTTTCACAATCTCTCTGGGTATTAAGATAGGAAAGCACATAGCCTGAACAGTGTGACACCTAATTTCTCTCCAGCTGCAAGCGGGTGTGCTATTAATTCTGAAATAATGGCATTCACAACAAACACAGTGAATACTTGACTGAATGCAAGAACATCTGCTCTAAGACAACGCTCATTTATAGGAGGGCTGCGGAGGTTACTAACAGAAATAAACTGTTGCTTACATTTCAAAAAACAATTTAAGTATATAAGTTTCAGTCTCTGGGATGTTTAAACTATATATACTGGGCCTCTGGTTTTACTGGGAACTGGGGATACATGGACACGCAGGGGAAAGTTCTGCCGACTTTTCATTAATACCAGGCCAAATTTTGCACAATTTTTGACAATGAAAAGTCAGCATTTCAGAAAACATCTGCACTCCCATGAATGTGCCACCGAAAAAGGCCTGGCTCTCCTAGGATGCTGCAGCCAACAAACTCCCGCGGTGCAGGAAACTGCGCTCCGTGCACTCCGCGACGGGCTGGGCTGTGCCATCCTTCAGCTGCTGCCGACTACTTCCCGGGCAGCTTCTGTCCACCTCCTGCTGCACACCTGAAGAAGCTACAAGCGTTGTATGTTCTCAGGTGCTCAGAAAGCTTAACTCGAAAGAAGAAAAGCATGGCTGTCATCTCCCACGTTGGATGGCAGTGGCGATAATCCTTAATTCTGGGTGGAAGGAAGGTAAAAGCTGAACAGAGAGTTGGGAAAGCTGTATGGGCAGGCTGTGAAATACAGAGGTTACGTGATGGGAACAGAGGACACCAACACAGAAGACTGAACTCTTTATGACTCCACTGCTAGTTCTGCTGAAATGCATAGTTTTTGCTTTACTTTGGATTCTTCAGCTGTTACAATAAAGTTGATCTTAAACTGTTTTTCTCTAAACGCTAAGATTTAAAACTATATTAACTCTACTTGTACACGAAATAAAAAACCAACGTGCAGGCCTCTTACTAATAATTTCCATCCCTCCATTTATTTATTATCTCATTTGTAATGCAATCTGGAAGTCAGCTTCACGCAGTGACTTCATCTCAGGCCCCCTTATTATGCAATCTGAAGTAAATCAACTTTCTATTTGTTTCTCTCTGGAGATCCTTGAGTAATTTTCCTCAAGAGTTCTGCAATTATCCTTACAAATTTTTCTGCTGGGTCAAAAGCAAGGATGTGGTCATATAAATTACATATTTGCAAAAGTTTTTCTTCAATGTCTTTTTTGTCCTGATTGATTTGTAGCTTGAAATTAAGTTTGTAAGTAAGCTGAATCAAATAGGAGATTAATTAATTTCTGAATAAATGTGTCTACAGCTAGGTTAATTAATTCAGATTAACATTTCCAAGTATCCCTCACTCACCTGAAGGGTTAATAAATTCTTTGTTTTATGATGAGCCACCTTAATATAAATATGCAGTCCCATCTTGATACACAGCACATTCATCATATTTTTCTTCCTCCTTGTTCTCTGGAGTAATGTTAGATGGTAAGGGTTCATTAAAAATGACTCCTCAATCTTCCCATTCCATCCTCTCCTCTACCACGCACTACAACTCTTATATTCTCATAGTGTAATTCTTTTTTGTCAGCTCTGGCAAGATTGCAGAATGAGATCTTGAATGTCCTTTCAAAAATGCAAAATATAAGCTACCCATATATTTTAAAATCACTATGAGGTAAGCTGTAAACATGCAAAATGTCAGCAACCTTTGCTATGGTTCCTACACACACTTACCTCATGGTAAATGAGAACAAGTACATGGTAAGGCATGTACCGAAGCTGCTCGAGCAGAGCAACTCAGCTACCCAGGGTCTGGTGCCAACTTCTCCTCTAGGATCTGGGTCTACAGCGAATGTTCTTTCATTGCTAGCTCCCCATTTCAAATGCCCCTCAAACCTAACCTGGGATGACTTGTTTTGAAGCTTAATGATTTCATGCTCAGTATAAGCTGTTCAGACTTTTCCCTATTGAAGCACAGTGTGGGAAAGGTGGCTTAGGAATTTGAGCCAGGAGAGCTGTAGTTAGGATGCGTTTGTTTTGGCAGTATCTCCAAAAATCTCCTATATTAAGATGTCTTTTAAAAGAAGTGCTGAGTGTGCTTGGAAAACGCACTGTTCTCTGCAGTGGTGGGATCTCTGGGACAGGGGTTGGCAGCTCTCCAAGAATGGTGTACCAGACTGATTTTTTCTTTCTCATCTTCAGAAGTTAAATGTACGGGGAAAAAAATCAGCAAGACTGAGTGGGAGAAGAAAGGTACCACAACCACCTTACCAGCAGTACCCTTCCTCCATGCTGCCAGCTGAGAGATGCTGATTCCACATATGGTATTTCTCAAAATACTCCATTTCTCATCTCCCAGCTCCATGCTGTGCCTTTCAAACTCTGTCCACACAGTTCATGTAGCACATGTGCTCTCATCTGCTGGTCTTTCCTCTAGGACACCATGAACCCTTAGAGACAGAGGCAATGCAACTTCACTTATGCAGCTACTTCCCACATACTTTCTGACATCTGGAAAACTCAGGTTTTAGAGCTCACTGGTCTCATTTCTCTTAAGCATTACACTTGCTCCAGGCAGTGCAAGAACACTGGTCATCTTCAAGACCTCTTAGAGACCTCAAGAGAAACAAGGGGCTTAATAACCTTGGCCCAACCCATCTGTCATATCCTCATCAGGGGAAAATTCTACAGCAGAAATCATAGAGCCAAGAGCCGCTATCTCATTCCAAACACATGCATGTGCATTTGAACGTATTATGCCGCATTCCCTAGCATATGATGCTGATTTTTATTGGTGAATACTTTTTGTGTATTTACATCACTTTTT
>VYXH01012771.1:284111-361276 GCA_013397275.1 Burhinus bistriatus | reverse complement strand
TTTTTTTTTTTTTTTACTGACAGGCATGGACACAGTAAACGTCAAGTCCTTGCCCATGAGAAGGTTCTCTGGTTTTCAGCATTGGGACGGAGAACTGAAGCTTTTTGTTTTGGCATCATCTGAAGGCCACAGGGGTGTCCCTTTGGAAAAATGAAGCTGGTAAGGAGCTGACGTTTCATTTCTCCACGTGTTGAACACCCAGTTGAGGGAGGATAACATGTTCTCTGGAGAGGAGTTAAAACAGGTGCTGAAGGTCTCTGAAGGAGAGTTCTCTCTGAACCCCACAGGCCACAACTGGCTGAGAAACGCAGATCTGGGGGAGATTTATCGTGATCAAGAAAACAATTTCTGATCACGAGGATCTGCCCAGTTTACCCATGGGGTACTTCGTTCGGAACCGCCTCAGCAGCAGATGCTGCTGTACTGCGCTGCAGCCTTTACGTGGCAGTAGAGCCCAGCTCTGCTTCAGGCCACCAGAACAGCCAGCCACAGGCAAGGGGCCAAACTCGAGCAGCAGCATTACTGCAGGGCTACACTGTGGAGAGGTTACAGATCGCTGTTCCAAGCACCAAATCAGTAAGACCGCTCTTCCGAAAGCAAGACAGCCTATATGATGGCATTTTAAATAACGGTGTCAGAATCTTCAGGTCCTTCTAGGAGGGAATTCAATGTTAGCAGGAGCAAAATGTAGCCAACGCTAACCAGGGAGCAAACAGGTCCCTAGTGACTGTATGGAAGATACGTAGAGCCAACACCCTCCGAAAAACTCAGTATTTGACTGAGTCAGTTCATTTAGACAGCATGGTAAGACTGTGAAAGCTAAGCCACTCAGGTTACCTACTTGTTTACTGCAGCACGTAATTTCTATCTCCTTATCTCAGCATACCATACCAAATCCATGGATAGGCAGCTTCTAAAAGTGCCTGAGAAACCTAGTTTCTAAACTGCACTAAGGAAACAAAGCTGTACGTCCAACTGCAGCTACATCTACATGACCACTATGCACTTCTTACTCAAGTCTGTGCCTGATTTTGCAGTCACATCACTTGAGCCAGGTCAAGCCAGATGCTGACGCCTATTCTGCATGCAGAGGCAGAAGTGAAGTGGAAGCCAGTTTTCCTCTGACTGGGTTTTCTTGCTGAAAAGCCACTGGCCAGAAAAGCCTCTTGGCAAAAGTTACTGATGCAGCCTACAGCAACATTTGGCTTCAGTGTCATCCTGAGCCCCCAGATAACGTTATAGTACAGGCACAAGCTAAGGAACGGCAGCTGCTAAGAGGAAAACATTGCCGGGATCTACATTTGGCAAACCTTTCCAAATACTGTTTCTAAGTGAGTAAATACTGAGAGAATTTTTATATTCAGTAGTAAACACATCAAAAATGCTTTTGAATTAATATCAGCTAAACTAGCTGCCACATTTGTATAACATAAATAATATAGCTTAACCCTGCACTGATTCAGTTACTGCACTTACAGCATTATCTATATCTTCAGACATCTGAAAAATGATCAAGGCAGCTGGCATTTTGGAACATAACGATTTTAGGATCCCTTCCTAAAAAAGAAGCAGCCAGGAAATTTTAAACCTTTCTGGCTTTAAAGAATTAGACTAAATTCCCAATGTAGGCTATATTCTAAAATCAAATTATCTTAAAACACGAAATGTACTAGGAACATTTAGCAAAAAAAATAGCTTCCATAAACTTAGAGTCAATTTTATTTAGAATACAAAAATCATAGAAACCAGGTTTTCAAAATTATAGTGCTGAAAAATTCTGTTACAACATTAATGAAATGATAATAATAAAAAAGACCGAAGTGAGAAAATAGGTAGGGATTTAAAATGTCACACTCTGACATTTTCCATAATAAAAGAGCGTAAGTTGAAGGTGATATTAGTGGCAGCAATGATTCTGAATCTCCAAAGAGAGTTCATTAAACAATCTTCGCTGACATCTAAATTTATGTAAAAAGCAAAGGCATGGAAGGAGAGTTGGATGACTTTCAGGATGTTAGACTTCCAATTAGGAAAACCTTACCAAGAAGAGATAGAAAAGGACTTTGATCAGAGTTGGAGTAGAGGATATGTTTGGAGATGTTAATTGAAATAAATTGTGTAAAAAAAGCTAAGGAAGGGAAATGTTTTCCTAGAAAAGAATTACTTGTTGGTTAAAGACTGCACATTCATTTTGGTTTGGGCCTATTTCCAAGAAGATGTGCCAAATATGATAACAAGCACTGAAACTGGGTAACAGCTAGGATCTAATAATCACAATACGATCAGAGCAGAGATGCTGAAGTATTAAGCACAGCAAAACAACAAGCGAAACAAAGGCTTCTGCCTGAAGCGAATCTGAAGACAAGATAACCACGAAGAACTCTGACTAGCAAGTTTGCAACCTGCAGTAACAGAGCAAGAGTATGAACCATGGGACCAAGAAAGAAATAGACTTCTGATCTCACAGGGGAGATGTGTAGAAGGGGAGAACATAATTCAGGATAGGAACATTGCACTGTATCTTAGCAAAGCTCCTCAGAAACTATATCTAAAGAAGATGATCTGATAACTTTTCAAAATTGAAATGGAAGTTTACATTTACCTTCATTGACATTTGCTACACAGAGTCTTCTTTTAAGCGAGCAAAGACGTGGTAGCTGCTCAAACCAATTTGCCAGAGAGCTCGGTCACTTGCTGAGGAGCCATGCTATACAGTAATCGAGGTAGGAATTCAAAGCCCTGCCATAAGGCCCCAAAATACTGTGAAGTTTTCCAGTTAACACCAAGGACATTTGCAGAGCAGAAAGACAGATCCGAATTTACACCACAGACCTGACTTTCCTAAGATGAGACGCCCGCACTAATAACACGCAACCCTTTGCGCTCGATTCCTTACTTTTCCTCTCAGCAACACAGTTTGTGTCTCTATTATTTATATACATCATGACAACACCTCGCCCCGTTCCCAAGGCAGGACCTTATGTACCATTTCACTGAACAAACGCCTTCCTTTTAAGGCAGCAGGCAGTGACTGAAACCCAGAAGCGGCAACACCAGCTCAGAGCGCTCCCGGGGTATCAGGAGAGGCACACAGGGAAGATGTGTGTGATGTCTCCTTTTGCCCGCCCCCGAACTGACTCAACATCTTAGTTTACAAATGGCAAGCAGAGCTCAAGCAGACGCCTTTCAACACACAGTCAAATACACGTGCTTTTAACAGAACTGCTCTGGAGAGTCACAGCTTGGAGGTTTGAGGACCACGGGTTGCACACCCACAAACTAGACAATTTCAGGAATAGTATTTTTACCTGTTTAAAAGCACTGGGTAGAAATCAGATAATTTTTAGCGTAATGTGGGAGAAGCTTCTAGGAGCTTATATATCAAGGAATTATTATGCAGATCCCACAACCATCATTCATTGAAAAACTGGCAGCATCTACAGTGTGAACCCAAGGTTTTTGAGGGGAGAAGGGAATTTTTCAAATTTATCAGAGTGCTCTGGACATACACGAACTTTTTCTGCCAACATTTAACATTTCATTTTCCTTTAAATGGGACTGGAAAGCTCTTTGACTAATGGAATGAACCAGAGATAAGTTACAAGAGATTTAATAAGGAGTTCTCTATAATTTTCCTGTTGTGTCAGCACAATGTGTCTAACTGCGGCCAGCAAGACGCATCTCTCAAACACAATCCAGAACTTCCACAGTTGGCTCCTCCACGCTCTCCACAACCATCAGTCCCTGGCTCCTGACTGTCAGCTCGCAAGGGTCTCTCTGCCACAATGGTTGATGGGTGCTGCTGTCTATAGCTCCCTTATTCTGCACCTGCAAGAAAGGCAACAGCAAACCAGGCATGTCCTCTGGCTGTCATCTGAGTAGGGCACGTACACTGCAGCAGTGCCTGTAGCAGTTGAAACAACAGCTGAGCATACCTACCCTGCATCCCGTTAAGGACATACATGCAGTTACCTTCAAAGGTAAGAGTAAAGAGTTTCAGAGCTCACTTGTCCTTCAGTTATAAACCAATCACTTCCTTCACTTTGTGTTATATCTGGAGCAGCATCGTGAAGGGACTTGGATCCCATTCATTTGGAAATGAGATTTCACCCTTTTGTTCAGCTCTGAAGTTAATTTTATCTTGCCTTTATCAGTGCTCCTACTTAGGGCATAATGATGTTCCCAACTTGCTATACTTCAAATTAAATATTTTTCTTATGGTATTCGCCAAACTAGAATCAGTACAATAAAATCCAGCTGTGCCACAGAACCACAGACTGGTGGAAGTCAGCAGGAAGCTCTGGAGATCATCCAGTCCAATTCCCTGCTCAAAGCAGGGTCACCTACAGCAGATTGCTTGGGGCCATGTCTAGTGGGGTTTTGAACTGTACCAAGGATGGAGACACCACAACCTCTCTGGGCAACCTGTGCAGTGCTTAACCACTCTTAGAGTAAAAAAGTTTATTCTTATGCTTAAATGGATTTTTTCATATTTCAGTTTGTGCCTACTGTCTCTTGTCCTGTCACTGAGCAACACTGAGAAGAGTCTGGCTCCATCTTCTTTATTTCCCCCATCAGGTACTTACACACATGGATAAGATCCCTCTGAGCCTTCTCTTCTCCAGACTCCATAACCCCAGCTCTCGCAGCCTCTCCTCGCATATTAGAAGCTCTATTCCTTAATCATCTTTGTGGTCTTTTGTTGGGACTCACTCCGGTACATTCATCTCTCTCTTGTACTGGGGAGCCCAGCACCAGACCCAGCACTCCAGATGTGCCTCACCAGTGCTGAGCATATGGAAAGGATCACCTCCCTCAAACTGTTGGCAGCATTCCTCCTAGAAGGCTGTTGGCCTTCTTTGCCATAAAAGCGCCTTGCTGGCTCATGTTCACCTTGTTGACCACCAGGACTTTGCTCCTAAGCTGCTTTCCAGCCAGTGGGCCCCCAACCTGTCTGAGTGCATGGGGTTATTCCTCCTCAGGTGCAGGACTTTGCATTTCCCTTTCTCAAACTTCACGAGACTCCTGTTTACCCACTCCTCCAGATTGTCCAGATCCCTCTGAATGGCAGTACACCCATCTGGTGTATCAACCACTCCTCCCAATTTGGTACCATCTGCAAATGTGTGAAGGGTGCACGCTGTCTCACCAGCAAGGCCACTAATGAAGCTGTTCAGCAGTACTGGAGCCAGTATTCACCCCTAGAGTACACCACTAGAGGCTGATNCTGAGCCTTCTCTTCTCCAGACTCCATAACCCCAGCTCTCGCAGCCTCTCCTCGCATATTAGAAGCTCTATTCCTTAATCATCTTTGTGGTCTTTTGTTGGGACTCACTCCGGTACATTCATCTCTCTCTTGTACTGGGGAGCCCAGCACCAGACCCAGCACTCCAGATGTGCCTCACCAGTGCTGAGCATATGGAAAGGATCACCTCCCTCAAACTGTTGGCAGCATTCCTCCTAGAAGGCTGTTGGCCTTCTTTGCCATAAAAGCGCCTTGCTGGCTCATGTTCACCTTGTTGACCACCAGGACTTTGCTCCTAAGCTGCTTTCCAGCCAGTGGGCCCCCAACCTGTCTGAGTGCATGGGGTTATTCCTCCTCAGGTGCAGGACTTTGCATTTCCCTTTCTCAAACTTCACGAGACTCCTGTTTACCCACTCCTCCAGATTGTCCAGATCCCTCTGAATGGCAGTACACCCATCTGGTGTATCAACCACTCCTCCCAATTTGGTACCATCTGCAAATGTGTGAAGGGTGCACGCTGTCTCACCAGCAAGGCCACTAATGAAGCTGTTCAGCAGTACTGGAGCCAGTATTCACCCCTAGAGTACACCACTAGAGGCTGATGTCCAGCTGGACTTTGTGCTGCTGATCATAACCTTCTGAGCTCAACACTTCAGCCAATTTTCAGTCCACCTCACTGTCCACTTATCTAATCCATATTTCATCATGCTGTCATTGAGGACATTATGAGAGACACTGTCAAAAGCCTTACTAAAGTCAAGGCATGCAACATCGACTGCTCTTCACTGAACCTCCAAGGCAGACATCTCATTTTAGAAGGCTNTGTTGGCCTTCTTTGCCATAAAAGCGCCTTGCTGGCTCATGTTCACCTTGTTGACCACCAGGACTTTGCTCCTAAGCTGCTTTCCAGCCAGTGGGCCCCCAACCTGTCTGAGTGCATGGGGTTATTCCTCCTCAGGTGCAGGACTTTGCATTTCCCTTTCTCAAACTTCACGAGACTCCTGTTTACCCACTCCTCCAGATTGTCCAGATCCCTCTGAATGGCAGTACACCCATCTGGTGTATCAACCACTCCTCCCAATTTGGTACCATCTGCAAATGTGTGAAGGGTGCACGCTGTCTCACCAGCAAGGCCACTAATGAAGCTGTTCAGCAGTACTGGAGCCAGTATTCACCCCTAGAGTACACCACTAGAGGCTGATGTCCAGCTGGACTTTGTGCTGCTGATCATAACCTTCTGAGCTCAACACTTCAGCCAATTTTCAGTCCACCTCACTGTCCACTTATCTAATCCATATTTCATCATGCTGTCATTGAGGACATTATGAGAGACACTGTCAAAAGCCTTACTAAAGTCAAGGCATGCAACATCGACTGCTCTTCACTGAACCTCCAAGGCAGACATCTCATTTTAGAAGGCTATTAGGTTGGTCAAGCATGGATTGACCAACCTAATAAGGGGACTTCATAAATCCATGCTGACTACTCCCAATTACCTCCTTGTCCTTCATATATTTAAAAATAGTTTCCAGGATTATTTGCTCCACCACATTCTCAGAGATCAAGGTGAGGCTGACTGGCATATAGTTTCCCAGATCCTACTTCTTGCCATTTTTGAAGACAGGAATGAATCTTGTTTTCTTCCAGTCCTCAGAAAACTCTCCTGATATTGCCACAACCTTTCAAAGAATTGAAAGTGGCCTCACAATTATGGCAGCCAATAATGAGTCCCATCATGTCCCATGAACTTGTAAGTGTTCAGTTTGTTCAAATACTCCCTGTCCTGATCCTCCTTCACAGAGGGTAGGTTTTAATTGCTCAAGACTTTCCTACTGGTCTCAGGGGCCTTGGATTCCTGAAGGCAAGTCTCACCAGTAAACATCCAGGCAAAGAAGACATTAAGTATTTTGGACTTTTCCATGCCCTTTGTTACCCAGTCCCCTTCTCACATTTCCCCTAGTCTTCCTTTTGCTGCTGACATCCATATGAAAGCTCTTCTTGTTGCCCTTTACATTTGTTGCCTGATTCAATTCCAGATGTACTTTGGCTTTGTAACTGCACCCCTGAAAACTTGGATGGTGTCTCTATTCATACAACGAATATTTCCCATGTATAGCTACCTCAAAAGTTTACAACATTTATTTTTTTTAAAAGCAAAAACCAGAACCAGCCATTTCAAATTTTCATTCCAATTCTGTGGTCTTCAGTTCTACTCACCTGATCTATAGCGCTCATCACGTGACCCTGAGGACCTGCGACGGTGATATCGAGAGGAAGAGGACGGAGTAACAGGAGTTCGACGTTCTTGTGGTAATGCCTGGTCCACCCCTGCATTAATAAAAAAACCCACAAGCTCATTGTTGATTGAATTTCAGAATCTTCACAGGAAGGAGGAGTTCAGCCTACACTAGAAGTAGAAAATGAACATTCAGTGGCTAAACCATGTCATTCAATTGGTTACACAGTACTTGCCTCTGGTCAGCTCTTCTAGTGTGGTTATTTTCCTGGTTCTCTCTAAGACAACCTTTTTCCAGGATCACAGACTACATAAGAAGAGCATACAGACAGTAAGCTTGGTGGTGGCCTTTTTTTCCATAAAAAGGTGACCTTTCATAAAGTAGTATTCAGGAAATATTTTAACGTGCTAATAAAGGTGGACACCAATGCAATGGATCTTGAAACTTTCCTGCAAACTGGTTAAAAACAGTTCCTAAGAAGACTTAGCCAGTGCATATTATCTAAAACCTCATGCAGTTGGATGGTATCAGCTGGTGACAACACAATACTAAACTATGGAAACTAGATATCCTGTGGGAAAGGTACCAAGGGCCAGGAAGTAAACGATAAGTGCACCAAACCAGGCTGAAAATAGTAATCTGTTCCAGCAAAACAACAAAAATAACTCAGCCTTATAATATATATACCTGCAGCACCTCAGTATGCAGGGCCTCAGCATCCAGTATTTAAGATTCAAACCTTGTATTCATCTCTCTCCCCCAGTGAATTTGCTTTTTTTAAAAAATAGGTATTTTCTTGAAGGCTCCTTCAACAACAGTAGTGGTGTAACAGTGGCATTATATATAAACACTTCTAGAAACTAATGTTCCTTGACAACTTCCAGAGAAGAGGGAAGTAAATTACTTAAGCAGGAAAACTCAAACAAACAATAGGAAGAGAAAGCAAACCTGCATCTGTAACAGTGGCATACCATGTTACCCTGCTCTCTTCCAGAGAACGTGAGCAGACAGGCCCAGGAAGTGACACATTCAGCTTAAGAGTTAGTAAATCACAGAGGCTTCAGCAATGTCATGCACAGGGGCAAAAAACCAGGAGTGCCTAAAGAAATCAAATTAATTCTTTCCTACTATTTTTTGCCTTTAAAAAGTAGCTACACACGATGTGTAACTGTGAGGACAGAAGTAAAACTGGCCTCTTGTACTTAGGGTTGACGGTAGGAAAGATCTGTTAAAATTACTTAATTAAATTATTAATAATTAAGTATTCAAATAGATGACTAATAAATGCAAATTGGATTCAACAAAATAGGGAAATATGTTCAAATTTTTCAATTAAAACACAATGTAAAACTTTGCCACTACTATTTCTGAACTATTCAATACCTGCTTGTTGGAGAGGGATAAGAGTTTACTTTCGTGGAAACAAGAAATTTTATGTAGAATGCAGACCAACTGATAATGCTATGTTGACTTCAATCAGTCTCAATTATGCTTCAAAGGACTTTTTTAAAAGCATCTTTTAGAAAAAGTTGGCATTGTACACTTATTTCTTTGTGAAAACTAATTGAACTCAAAATACAGCTTCTCTTGTAAATCTTTGGAATATCAGCAATGTCAAGTCTGCTTTTATTTTGTGGAGAAGTGGCTGGTTGGCTAAAAACCATACTTGGGAGTAAAATCTCATAGGTGCATAAGAGACAGCGTGAATCCATAAATTTTCTTCTACTCAGATTGTGATTAATAATTCATACCCTTAAATCAAATAAAATGTCTTCATTTAACTGCTCTGTCTCCACACTATAGTACTGTGTAATTTCACTTGCCCTTAAACCTTTAAATTCTTTAAGGCAGGTAAACCTAACTCCTGAATCATTGAAATAATCAGAAGAAATATTTTCTCCACATTTGTGTACTTAAGAGTTTTTCCTTCTTTAGTGGGTCACCCTGAGAACCAGCAATATGATGTTAACAACACAATTAATTTTGATTGAAAATTTTCAAAAAATTGGGTTTCAGTCTGTATGAGACGTTAATCACCATTGTTCATCTCAGTCCCTATCTATATTGTCAGGAATTAAATACTTTCTGGAAATCACATATATTTACAAAAATCCTCAAAAAGAACACACCCAAAAATTGTGTACTTAAAATCGCTGCTGTGTGACAAGAGTTTTTGTGAAGAAAGAAGTGCCACAACTTCCCATGGCAAATGACTCGTGTAGGGCAATGGCACATGGAGAAGAACAAATAAAAATAATTGAGGTGTTGCTACTGAAGTACAACACCATGATTATACAGCAAAAGGGGATTAAATGCATCCTTCCAACAACAAAACCACATGCAATAGGCTTTAGGAACAATGAGGGGAAATTAAATTGTGAGGAAAAGCATCAGCTTCCAAGATGAGCAGCTGTCATAGGAGGGAGACCTTTCAGGTAGACCTGAAAGCCGCTGGACAAAATACATTCAAGTCCGTGGTTTCCTTCTCCTGGCCACGTAGCTATGAGACACCTCCGGTGTCTCAGTCTCTTATTCTGCAGCCGTGGGCCATGCACAAAGCTCTTTTCCAAGGTGTAAAAAAGACAGTGGGTGTAAGGTAACCTCAGACACTGACCCTGCCGTTGCAGAAGACAGCAGGACGACCAACTGGCCAGGCAGCACTGCCACCCATGGCACTCCCCAACACCACAAAGGGCTCTTCCCTCCTCTGGTTCACTACAGAGATGCTGCTGCTACTTGTTCTTACTACAGATACAGAAATCTCTCATCTAGCCTTAAAACTGAGACACTTTAACTAGTTTACCTCCCTCCTACTCTGTATATGTGTGCTTGTTCTTTTAAGTAAGTCTGTCCTGACACAACGGGTAATAGGGAGTTTCTTCATACAGTTAGGAAAGAGTTCCCCCCAACATCCTGCGCTAGTAGTCATTTAAGGCCATAGCAAACTAAACGAGAATGTCAAAGTATCTTCTCCTTTTATGAGGCCTGGGGATCATTTGATGGCTTTACTTCCCACTTTCACACGAATATAAAAACAGGGAGTAAACCTCCACCCAAGTACGGTGCAGGACGCGTGAACTTGGCTCACCGAGAGCACCAATTTACACGAGGAAGTTAATTCTGCACTAAAATACAGAGAAGCAGCTCTCCATCAGCCATCTGTGGGGAGACCCCTCTTCGTACTAAGTTACTTTAACATGAGAAAACACAAAGCATCACCCCACTTTGGAGAGACAGTAAGAATCCTGATGACGGTTCCTTACTGAAGGGGCAGGAGCAGGAATTAGCCGGCACTGCCTGGACTCACACCTTCGCTTGCTGAGCACCCGGTCCCTCACACAGCACCAGTGACGGTGTGAGACAAAGTACACAATAGCGAGAACCTACGCACTGCCATTCCTGAGCGATGGGTAGGAGTAAACGCCATACAGAATAATGAATACCATGAAATCAGTGAAGTGTTGCCATAAATAGCAAAGCGGTGTTAACAGCCGAATTGTTCACCTCCATGAAGGCTCTAGCAATATAGTGCCGTAACAGGCATCTTTTTTTTTTTTTTTTCCCCCACTTCTACTTCTGAACATAACTAAATCCCAAATATTGATAGTTTTCACAGCCAGCACACAGGGTCCGTGAGTTAAGTGCTAATGGTCGTTCAAGTGCAGCTTCACCCAGATGCATTTGTGAATTCATGGAAGCAGTAGTGCAATGGGCTTTGAGAACGCATACTTGGATCGATTCCTAAATTTAAGGAGGCGGCAGAGCAATGAATGGCTTTCATAAAAGAAAGGACAGTGCCCTGCATGCAGACACCACCACAGGCACTGCCAAACTGGTATCACTCTTAATAACGCCATAGGCCACCCCAGTCTTGCAGCTGAAGCAGGACTTCAAGAGGTAAGCATAATTAGCACTAATGAATGACTCGTTACAAGTTACAAAGAACATCAGCAAAATATATATGCCTGGAACGCAGTTACTTTATACAAAAGGCTGAGAAATCAGTGCTTTATGCTCATCACATTACACATAAGCATTACCAGGTGCACCAGAGCAAACAGCCAAGTTCGTAACACAAGCAATAGTTCGTTTATCTAATGCTGCTAATGTGGGATTCAGCTTGCAGATTAAGATACCTATATTTAGGTGTCTACAAGAAGGTGCTTAAGCTAAGCTCCCATTATGAACAACAGAGACCTAGGTCAGGACTCAGGAGCCTAAACAGAGGTGTCCAATGTGTTTTCAGATGTTGTGGACTATGCTACCTGGCTTGACCAGAATGGCACATGTCCCCTCTAAGCCTTGTTTTATATGTGTTTGCTCTGTGCAGGTGTCTCTGATACCGTAGGAAATCCTGAACAGTATTAGACACCTATCTTCAGGCAACTCCATGAGCCCAGTGAAGCCTTGAGAGCTACACAGGTGGTCAGTGGAGGTATCTGCTTTGGAATAAGCTGAAAAGCTCTCTGGGTTTCATCAACTGAATTAAGTGTGTCTCTTCACATAAGAATGGGAGCTTAAATACCAGGTTCATAGGCAGACAACTTAATGCAGATATATCAATCTACAAATCCTAACCTGCAAACTGGATTCTGCCTTGACTGTATTTAGCTAAAAATGCAAGAGCCTCAGTAAAGCTATTTAAGCAATACCACTGCAAGCTGGACAGTTGTATTTTAAGTGCATGGAAGGCACAAAACTGTCAGCTGGAAGCAGGCTTCACCTCCTTCCTTCCTTTTTTTTTTTTTTTGCCTTCACCTCTTTATTCCTCTCTTTTTTATTACTTCTTTTTGTAGCTAAATTGCAGTGGTACGTGCTGATAATGTGGCAATAGCTGCATTGCCCTCTCCAACAGAGGACAATTGTTTCCTTAATGACAGCTGACAAGTTGCTTTGATGTACCTCTTATTCCTATGTCTGTATCAAATTTTTGAATCTAAAAATATTTAAATATTTAAAAGCTGAAATGTCTAATTGTTAAGAAACATGAGGCATTTAGACATGGGCCACATTTACTGTGCTAAAACTAACTTACAGTGTGTGACCCCAGGAGAGAGAGCTGTAGGATAAACCCAGCAACTCCAGGGCTAGTGGGAAGGAAGGCAAACAGTGTTTGAAGTGCAGTTTTAAGAAACAGTATTTACCTTCTGTTCAAAGCATTTCCTGAGCTTCTACGCAATGGCTGGTGGCTAAGCTTTAAAAGCAAAGCCAGGTGACGAACACACCGTCTATTTTGTAAACAGGTTAAATGCCACACCATCCCCATGGAACTTGTTACTTAGCATGGCGTTTCACTCTTCCCATCAAATGTACTTTTAAGCAATGAATTCACTGGATAAGCCAAAGGAGATTTAAAATGCGATACTCCTAATCAAAGACATCCAGGAATGTGGAGCCACTTTCTGCTAGATAAATATGGAGAAAATAAAATTTCTAAGTAGCTATGTTTCATTAACAATCTTTCTTTCACAGGTGAGCTTTCACACTCATTCCTGCACTTGGTTCTGTTTTCAAATGATCCACATACTTCAAATTGATCTTTTTCTTTCCTTAGTACAATCTTGATCTTGCCTCCCACCATTTCCTTGCAAGTTTCAGCTTTCAGTTCAAGCTTAGCATGGCTATCATGGGCTTCTTTTTTCCTCCCCATTATCTTAGAGATGGTGGACATCACATTACAGCTCCAATTCACATGCGATGTTTGATTTCCATTCTTCTCTAGATAGTCCCACAGCTTCAGTGTACCATTTGAAGATTCTTTTAGGAGAATATGTAGAAAAAGGCTACCTATCCACATAGGAAACATATTCATCAACGTGCTGGTCAACATACACTGCCAGCAGTTTAACATCCATCCTTCAGAAATCTGCTGCAGAGAAATTTGGGCGGTATTGTGAATTCCAGCTGTTTCTGATTTTGACAGTGGCACCCAGCTCTTCACGTGCCTCCAGTGGCTCCACCTCCGCTGCTCCAGTACAGGCAAGCTTTGTTTCAAGGCCCTCAATGGTATCTCCCCTTTCTGCCCTCTATTGCTCGCCTCTGAGACATCTTTTCTCACCCATTTGTCAGATTTTTGGACAAACATCTTCATGTTTCCTCCTATGCTCTTATGTTTCACAGATGGTCTCCATTAACATCAACAGATATTTCACTGAAATTCTTCAAATTCTTTGAAGAACACCCCGACTCTGATGTGCACTAAAAATATCTTCTGCAAAAACCTCATCATGCTGAGTGCTGAAACCACTACCCGCATTACTAACTGATTTAATCATGTACTCATTTCTTCCCTTACACCCATTTTTTTGCCTTACTATTAGGGTGTAAAGTCTTTGAAGGAAGGTATTTTTTGCTCTCTGTTTGAACTAGGTTTAATATTATAAGTTCTTACTGCAGGATAGGAAACAGAGGTGCCATCATAACATAAAGAATGCATAAAACAATAACCAGGCTCCCAGTCAGCATGGCAAAAGTGAAGCAGTAACCACCACGCTTTAAGTGATGGCATCAAGGGGTAGTTCTCAGATGCTTTCAGAACCTTCCTTTTTAACCAAAGTAGGCTCTGCAAGGCATCCACCAATTCAAACCAGAATTCTTTTTTAAAAACAAGGCTTACTAAGCATTCGTATATGTGCCTCAGGTTCTCATCTGTGAAATATGTCACGCTGTTTTCAGAAATGTGTCTGTGAGTTGTGCAATGCATACGCCTTTCACTGAGATTCATGCTCTCAAAACACACGTATGCTTTGAAATGCCCCATCATGGTTATCCCTTGATAAGATCTTCAAGAATTAGGAAGGCAGATGTGACAAGAATACTTGTTACTATTAATAAAGTTGTTTTTTTTAATTCCAGAATCAAGCTTTGTTTAAGTATTTCCTTACAATCTTTGCAATCCAAATAATGTTGTAATCCAAATAATGTCTGTGGAAGAGAAAACGAAATCGTAATCGCCAAGTTTACTTTGAGTGCCCGAAGGGCTAGCAGCAGGAATAGTTGAAAGCAAATGTATGCACGCATACACATAGAAAAGCATGCAAATGTATGCACACATTACAGGTATACATAAATATATGTGTCATGTTAATAACAGAGGTTATGGAAATTGGTTCCTGTAATTCTACAGAAAATTGTTTCTTTTAAAGAGAAAGGGATCTTCTGCACGCCTGTATTATCTTCTCCGCACTGTGTAGCTTGAAATCTCCCCGTGCTGGTGCTGTTGGGGCTCCAGCAGCGGGAGAGGCAGTGATCTGTCTCTGGGCCTGTGAAAGGAGCAGCAGGTGCCTTTTAAACACCGCATCTCACAGGTTTATTAGCCATAATAAATAAAGCACTGGTGACTGGTCTACATGGTTACGCCACAAATAGAGCTACACTGGTGGTACCAATGATGGGAAATTACAGAAAGTAATCTAGTGTAGACACAGCACTTGATTAAGAGAGAATGAACCACCCATGTCTAAGCTGTTAGAAGCAAAGCTTAATTGACAACAACATCGTCTCTGTTCTGTGAATGAATAATCAAATTTCCTGGCAAAAGACTGGAAGCAAATTGGGCAAAACCACAGCTTATGGGGGATGCAGGTAATTTAGTTATTTTTCTTCTAGGAAGGGTTTCTCTTAACAGCAAGCACGTAGCTGTCCACATGTTATCTTACCCAGAACTGACTGATCTAATCAACATAATCTTCAGAAAGATATTCGGAAATAAATGTCTGTTTAAGTGGTTATTCTTTCAGCTCTTGGCTGTCAGGGCTCCTCTACAGAGGCAGTAAGAGAAAGGTCACAGCACAAGAGAGACTGGGATATACGTGCAGATATAAAGGTCTGGATTCACTATTATTTTTAGGTGTCTGACATACGGGCACGCTAAGAAAAGAAAAACTACTCTGCACACAGAATATCTCCAGCTACAAACTGACATCCTGAGAAAGCATTTTGAGGAAACAAAGCTATACTTTTGTCTCCCTAAGTTAAAGCAGGTGGGGATTTAATGGGAAAGAAAAAGGGGGCTCCCCCTATCCCTTCTCCCATTAACATTGACAAACGCAGCATATCCGTTCTGGATTTCTGGATGTTCGACAGCCTGGCTGGAACAGTACAAATGTCCTTTGCATCTGTGCAGTCTGTGCAGCATCTGGATGTGTCAGACCTATTGTGCATGCACACGTGGAGTCAACTTGCAGATGTGCAGCAGATCCAGCACGTCCCCCATGTGTCAGAATCACTGCCCATTGCTGTACAGCATATGTGTCAATGTACTCTCTGGGATTGTCCTGCCAAAAATAGGGAGCCTAAGAGTGAACTCCCACAACACCTGGTAGTGTATCAACCACATGGATGCCCAGTTTTACCTTTCAGATTAGGATTAATCCCATTCCTGAAAAGTAACAGCTCTCCCTTTCTAAAATGACAGCATCCCAATGAGCGTAACAAAAAGAGCTTTGGTATATATCGATATATGTACGCGTGTTTCTATATGTACATATGTGTACCCTTCTACTGCCTACATTCAGTACTTACATGATTTTATATCATTAATTCTGTTAAACCTGAAACCGCAATTTAAATTTAATCATTCCCATTTTGCAAAAATCTTGGGCAGAGGAAGTTAACCCTGTCAGACTGAGGGGACATAGACCGGTTGCAGCAGATCCAGCAGGGCCATGAAGATGATCANCCCTGCCCATGGCAGGGGGGTTGGAACTAGATGATCTTTAAGGTCCCTTCCAACCCAAACCATTCTATGATTCTACGTAGGAGAAGAAATACGAACAACAGAGTCAGAATCCAATATGGATCTCCTCTACAGTATTACAGCAAATTGGTTTGAAAATGAGCAGGGAAGGGTTTCTCAAAGGGATCGTCTTTTTACAGGTATGTGTTGTCCTGACAAGACTGCAAATCCAATATTCTCTCTAGCCATCTCTTACACCATGTCTGGACTGCCTTGTGGGAGCGTGGACAAGCACACAGGCATGAGTGTGATGTTCTCCATGTGCCCACATGGTTGGCAAAAGAAAATCTGCTGTCTTGAGGGGCTGTGAATCTTCTGCAGCCTCACTACAAACCCAGGCAGTAGGAGCAGACTGCCTGCCACCAGCCACAGGTCACCCCCAGAAGGCAGGACGGGTATTTGCTGAAGGGCATAGCTATGCAAGCATGGCTGAGGTCATGCCTTGCCTGTCCACACTGCAGACACATAGCCCTGCAGAATGTTCTTCCTCCAGTCTGCTCTACCAGCCTGATGCCTGTTCCTAAAAGTCAGTCTGCTTCTGAATGGTTTGGATGTGAGTAGAGCTCAGGTGGAAATCTCTACTTGAAAATAGCACAGAATTAGGGGTGCTTAGGTTTTTACAGCTTCCTCCAGATTCTGGTGGGCTTGGACCCGTCCGGAGCTCTGTAAAAAGGCAGTGCCAAAAAGGGAATTAGAAACACATGCCTTCCTGTGTTTTGCCAGCTTATTGTATGAAATCCTGGTATGGAAGCTAGACAGACCTTAACATGTTCAAATGTTACTAAGAAGGAGTATTCCTCCTCCCTTCCCATCCATTCACTCCTAGGCAGATAAAAGTTGGTAACGGCCTTCCAGATGTTGTCCTTTGGTTGTCCTGCCTTGTCACTGGCAGCTCCTAATCTATCATACTGATGTAGGTGTCTACCAGAGGCTTCAGGATGAGGCGCAGTTACAGACAGATATGGACTGGAAAAGATACATTCATTGTGCTCACCAAAACGAAAATAAAAGAGAGGCCGGTTTCCTGCCGTGCTGGCTGCTCTCTCTCTAGCGGCCGCTTCCCGGATGTCACAGACACCAATGTTGGCAGTGCGGAGCATTCTTCTGGCAGCTCCTTCACTGTGTTGCAGTCTACACCGTACCGCGGCAGCTCCATTCGCTGCTGTAACAAGTTGAAAAAAACTAATTAATTCACGTTTAGTTTTTTTACATCTGTTACAGCAACGAATGGAGCTGCTGCCCCCATGCAGTAGAGCACACACGCACACGCACGCACAGACACCACAGGACACTCACGGAGCCAACGCGGGTCAATGTTCCACTCTGCCAACATGGGCGTTAGTAATGTTAGCAAAGGTGCAGCAAGAGGACTGGATGTCCCAACAGAGGGGAACTGCCTTTGGATTTCCTTTAGTTTGTTGAACGCCATCACAGAATGCAAATCCCTGCCCTTCCCCAATGTCTCCAATCCCAGTGAAAGAGCCATGTCCATTTCCATATTGTTTTAAAATATCTCTAAAACATCTATTCCCTTTTAATAGTAAGGCCCAAGACTACCAAAGGTTATAAATTCTTGCAGTTCCCCATCAAAACAGATTACAACAAAGAAACAAATGACAAATTAGTCATGTATGTTATTGTTCAGATATGAACAGAGGCTTTCAAAAGGCAGCATCTTATTTATTCTTGGAAAGGAGTCCTCTCCCCTTTCCTAGTGAGCAGGGACCTCAAGTTGTTCAGATGAGTAAAGTCTTAGAAGGAGAATATCAAATTGCACTGTTTCAAGTTTTGTCCAAAAGGTAACACAACAAAACAAACAAGAAGTACAAAGACAGCAAAGACCCAAGCACAAATATCAGTTTCTGGAGGAAAATACTTTAATACAGTGGAAGCAGTATCTTCCACTATAATAAAATAATTCATTTAGCCATCAGCTAAACAATTGAGCTTGATGTATGGACAAGAAAACAGTGGTATTTCAATACTTTTCGTCTTCATCCTATTATCATCTTCTTCCACTCATCCATATCCCACATCCCCAGTGCAGGATTTTCTGGGAAGTGGTAGAGCAGAAAACGTTTACTCTGTTCCTTCCTGTCTTTAAAACAGCACTAAATCAGCTACATCCTCAACCATGACCTCTTCAAATTATTGAATGGACTGGCTTATAGAGATCCCTCTGCTTCTTTTACACTGAAAAACTTAAATATCACAATAGAGACCTTGAAAGATAAACCTCAGAGAGTTCTCCACCTTCTCTCTTCCATCATTACACGTATGATGAATCTCCAGCAGTTTCAGCCAAGGATACAATTTGACCAGAAGACTTTTCTGGAGAAAAGTTGTCATTTTCTTGTGTGAACAAAAAAAAGGTACAATTAACTGTATAAACAAATACCAGTACCAACCACACCGCTGTGTTAAGGATTATTGTGAGACAACAGTCTCTCCATAGCTCAGTGAAACTAAGTAGGTCTCATGAGAACATACTGTGAAGACTACTGGATGTCTGACAGTCAGGTCAGACCAATAAATACCCAGGAATTTAATAACTGCACCTCTGGTATTGTAATTCTGCTGATTTGATTTGTTTCATTCTCTAATGGCTCCAACGGTTAGGAAATGTCACAGACACCTTCAAATCAGGCTGTATCACTTCAGAAAACGGTGTTGTATGTAACACTGATCTCTCTTGTGGAGTTCCCACCTGTGGAGCAGACCAAGTGAAATCCAAAGGCATAAAAATACCATTCTGCTGCAGAGCTGGTTAATATACATACACCTGAAGAAGAGACAACAATGCAGTGCCTCCACACATAAGCAGTTTAAATAGAAAACCATCAACTCCACCATAAAGGCAGGATTTTGTAAAAGAAGGAGGAAACTAGCTCCCAGGCCTGCAACAAGAACAGATTGCAGAGCATGGCCAAGCCCAAGTGGAGCCTCCGTAAGGCCAGTGAGATGCCACGAGCGTGTGGGGCATGCTTCCCTGAGGCCAACATAAAATGGAGACCTACACCAATACCTACAACTCCATATTCAACTTCATGATCCAGTGCCCCAGAAGAGTGAAAGAACTCTAAAGAGCTCTTTATATATATATAGGAAATAATTTCAATGAGGCAATACATTATTGAAATTAGTTTGAAGATATTTTTACACCTTTTGGACAAATACATGCTACCCACCCTTCAACGCTGATACCAGGTATCTATAAAAGGATTGGTTGCCCACACGTTATAGGACAAGCTGAACTCTAGCAGTGTTGCTGGTCTCTCTAGTGTCTTCAAAAGGGAGATTTGGACAGGAAACCCAGAAATGGAGGAAGGTACAAAGCTCCAAGGTTCTCTTCCACTCTTGTATATACCTCTGTTCAGAAAGCTTTACTTGGCTGAGGTCTTAATGAATTTGGACATCACGTTTTCCTCTGTATTTTTGGATTACCTCCAACAAACAATGCTTCTCTAACGAGCCTAGGCTGATTTTATTTTCCACACATGACTGCCAAACCCACAGCAATGTATGTAAAAAAATGTACACACACATCAAAGCGGACAGATATATATATATATATATATAAAAATATACATAAAATGGATGGAATAAGCTTTTTCTGCATAACAATAGCTTTGTTTCTGCCACATAGATTTCTTCAGGGATGCAGATTTTTACTGTGGCAACTATCAGTATGCTTGACATCTTCATATATTGCAAGCACAGATACACGTACCAGGAGGCTGTGGCAGGTAGGCCCCAATTAATTTTGATCTCTTCTTTTCATATCCCTTCTGTGTGATGTCACCTGCCAAGAAAAGAAAAGGAAAATCAATAAGACGTGGATAAAGACAGTGTCTTACTGCTTAATGGCAGCACCATCAGCTTAGCCACCACTGCACTGTTTGTCTGCCTTGACAATCATAATGAACAAATGAAAAGCACAGTATGATCATTCCACCCAGAAAAAACTCATTTATGCCAGAGCCATCCTGACAAGTAAATACCCAGCCTTGATTTATTCCAGCACCGGAGTCCAGCGGCACAGAGTTTTAAAACCATTTTGAGATGCTGTCACACAAGCTTTCAAAAGCTATAATGACCTTCATTAGGTTAATAAACAATGGATTATATAGAGTGTGTGGGCCTGTGGTGGCTGGCAAAACACATTGCTGATTAGCATTTTCTATCATTAATGGGATTTTTCTAATCAAGCATGTAAGGCACAAAAGACTTGAAACTGCTGCTCTATCATTTCTGCAATATAAATGGTTTAGCTGATTTCTAAGCAGTACTGAGAGGAGCAAACCCAAACCAAAACAAATCTACCACAGATCCACTAGAAAATAGCAGCATAAAGATTCTTTGTCCAACTTTTCAATTAAATCTCCAAAAACAAATTTGAAGACAAATGTTTGAATTTCTTAAATTCAATTAATATGACCCTTCACTGTGTCTGCAGTTTCCTCAGGTAACTTTGTTTTAATGTAAGGACGAAAAAATAATTTTCTGTAAAAGTTTCCTAAAAGAAAGTGATGGATAATCAGGTATGTTGAACAAAACATATACTTTTAGTCATATTACAGTTCAGGAGATGTTTGGCACTGAAGTTGCATACAGTCGTGACTCTGGAGCTCTAGATCTACCTTTAATAGTTCAAATATGACTCAAATATCCAGATACTTCTTTCCAAATGTGTGAACGTGTGCACACATTTATACATATGTATTAAATTCAATACAAGCTACTTGCCTCATCCCTGGAAGTGTTCAAGGCCAGGCTGGATGGGGCTTTGAGCAACCTGGTCTAGTGGAAGGTGTCCCTGGCCATGGCAGGGGGGTTGGAACTAGATGATCTTTAAGGTCCTTTCCAACCTAAACCATTCTATGATTCTATTTCGGATGCTAAAAAGAGTGACAGGTTTACAATTATAAGATTTTTGAAATAACACCATATTCCCTTGCCTTTTCAATAAGCATATCTGCTATTGTGAGACTCTACATGCAGATAAAGTTCAGTTGCAACACTGGACTTGTACGTTTGTAAAAGGTTGAGGGCTTAGGAGGGCAGAAGCCACAAAAGAAGCGGAGCTTTGGCCATAATATTCAACTAGATACAGCAATGCATGTCTGTTCATGTTCTTCCATCCCTACGTTCAGTCTTCACCTAAGGAGACCATTTGCCAAGAGGACCGCGTACTCATTTCAATCCCAGCCACTCTGGTAAGCGGATGCTAAAACAGCACCAATGTATAGAGAGAGCTTCCTGTGGATTGGTCTGAAATCAGTAACTACACGAAAACACCTTCAAATGTTGTTCCTCAATGAAAGACCTTTTCTTGGCAATGGTTCCAATAAGCAATAAGGAGGCAAAATTCTCCAACCTGCTCTGCCAGCGTCCTGAGCCAACCTCTCACCCCTGGTTAAAAACAGTGCTTAAAATAACACCTATCCTCTTCACTACCATATCTCTACAAAAGAAGTCAACTAAAATATCTGTGGTTCTAAGTGAGGAAAGTGAGAGTGAAGCACTTCAAATGATAACTGTCCCATATTTACCCAGGGAAGAAGTGGCAGACTTGGCAAGAGGACCTAAGCTTTTAAAGTTCAAACCTACTGACTCTTCAAGCACATTTCTTCCCATTTTGAATACTTCTGGCATGTGTTCAAACCAGTGGAACAAGCTCCCTCTCTCCATTGTAATCATCAGCTTCTCACAAACCAGACAGTAACTATAGATACCACTTCATTAAATTGTTTTAATGAAAAAATGTGTGTATTTCTATTTGAAAATTATAAAATATGAACAAATTTTTCTTTTAAAGTTTTGCTAAGCACATCGCTATTAATTTATTGTGCTTATCAATACCAAATTCTTATGCGTTCCAGACACATCTTAATTTGAGTAAAATTTGATTTTATTAGTTTACTATTGCTAAAAAGGAGTTATCCTATGGCAAACCACAGCTGCACTGTGGTATGTGCAAGTTGGCAATGCCATTTAAAACATGAAACTATTAACAATAGGTGCTTAACTATGGGTTACTCTTCCACACACATGGTAGTACATACATATGCAAATTGATAATGAAAGCTATACATTCTAGACATTGCTCACGCAACTTGCACCCATTCCTGCAATACAAGTTCTTCTGCTAGTTTCTAAACCTGTAGTGTCCTTAATGGGAAGAAATGCAGAGGACAAGCACTGTCTTTGGCACCAAAGTGGGAAAGAGAACTATCAAGTGTTATCTGCTGTCAATAATAAGTTTTCATTCCAATCAGTATCCAGACTCACTCTTTTGAAGTTCACCGCATACAGGAATTATTCTGAGATGGAACAATGGCAACGCCTTCCCGAGCCCACTGTCTCCACCAAAAAATCACCAATAAAATGATTTTTTTGAGGCAACTTAATATAAAAATATTACAACTTCCAGGAACAAACAGCAAAATTGTTTAGAATTATCACTAATCTTTCTATAATCACGTCCATCATTACCCTGGTAATCAAATCTAAAAAAAACATGTAAAAGCAAAATATAAAATCACAAAAATTTTCATAGTAGTATCACTATTACCATTCTGAGGTGGAAGGAAGTCAGCTGTAGTCTGGAGAAGTACACAAAAATGCTTTATTTATCAGGATTAATTATATTTGTATTAATTTGGGTTTTTTCAGGTAGACTGACATCAGAATATAAACAATAACTGAATTACCATTAAAATATTATTACGATATATGCAAAACTACTGCATTTCAAAGCTATGTTGAACTCATTGTGTAAGTTCCTAATATATACTAAACACAGCTCACCAAAAGCTAAGTGAGCTTAAACTCTGCTCTTATCATCAGTTACCATTCACTCAGTTTTTTAAACACAACATTAAGACCTTTGGTCTATGTCCTTCATTCCTTTGCAAATTAATGCAGTAATTTTACAAGTATCATATGAGGAACAAACCCTTTTCAGTTAGGTCCACCCAGCTCATGTTATTCCACAGTACAATACTGAATTTAGGCTTGGCATTTGGAGACTATCAACAGGGTTACATGGACTATACTTCCTTGCCATAAGAATACAGGATTTATGCTACCTTTCCATTTTTAATTAACCCTTCTTCTCTTGAAAAGCCAGCAGACTCTCAGGACTTTGCTGTGTGCATTTAAAGTCCACCTCCAACGACAAAAGGGAAAAGGGTCTCACCCACAATGTCCTCTGAGCAGACAGTACGTCTTGGTTTTTCTATTTACTACACGAGGAAACTCTTCAAAGCCCCAGCACATTTAGACCTCCTCATTGCATCACTCTCTAGCTTTCTTCTTGTGACACCTTTGCCTACTTCTGTGTGGCACTTCCGAGCCATGTTGCAATGCTGCACAGGACAGCTCTGGGATGCAAGCCGGTATCAGCAGGGGTCAAGGCTGGTGGCAGATAACTGGAAAAAGACCAGGTCATGGATGGAGGGATGATGGAAAGACTCCAGCACTAAGGACATGAAGGAGCAGAAGGAGCACATGGCTGCAGGGAGCTTTGGGGATGGGTCTCCCTGGGACAAGACACCATCATATAATGTTGGGTGGCTGAAGGTGGCACCTCCATTTAGGAGCTCCCTGCAGCCCTCTGCTCTGTCTGCCTGTCTCCTTCCTTGGCTCTCGCCCCATCCCCTGGCCATGGCTCTGTTCCCAAGCACTCTGCCCTGCTCCACTACTGCTCAGCTTCATCCCACAGCTGGTCCCCAGACTCTCCTCCTCCTCCTCCACATTCCTTCCTCCCAGGCTGCATTTAATTCACTGCACCCAAGGATTTCAGCCTCCTGTTTGCATCAGCATTCTCCAGGTTTTTTTTCGTCTGGACACGTTGCTCTTTTCCTCCTCCCCTCCACTGGTGATTTGACTGGTTTCCACCACTGGAGGGGCACAGATGTACACCCTGGAGGGTATGGCGTCCAAGGGTCAGCAGGGGAGAGTAAAGGACAAGACTGAGAGATCTGAACTCAACAACAGTGAGCAAATTTTACCCTGATTTTTTCCCCATCCATACCTAAAATTGACTGCCAAGGACTCCTGAACAACAGGCATGCCATACACTGATCCTTTTGCCACAAACAAGTTCATTTCTTATTTCTATTCTTCCAGAGTCTCTTCAGGCACAAGAAGAAAAATGCCACTTTTGCAATGAACAGTACAGCACAAATGAAAGACCATCCAACCCTCCAAGGGAAAAGGTTGCCTGGCTGAGAGAGTACAGGAGCAGGGCTCTGGCAGCCCATATCCCTGTTCCCATCTCTTTATTTGTGATTTGTGCCCCCGTTTCTGCAGCTTTCCAAGTTGCAGATGGCAATGGTCTCCTACATGGGTGCTCACATACACCACGTATTTTGTAGCTATATTTAGCAAAGCCATGCTGCAGTGTAACTTCATTTGACTACGCTCACCACAACTGCTACTGCTTGCATTATAACCTCCATTTTCTTTGAAGATTTACTGTATTTTTCTCTTTCCTTCAGCAGTGTTGGATTTCCGTCTCTTTACAAAGACGACAGGGTAAAGCCAGGGGAGGTGTGTTGGAGCAACGCAACCACAGCGCACGTGCTCATCACAAGCGAAGAAGGAACTCTAGCTAACAGACAGCCCCTTGGGATACTACTCCACATCGTACAAGACATTTTGAGGAGTAAGAAATGTCCGTAAATGTTGAAGTTGTTCCCATTATCCTGTCCCCTTTCCTGGCCCCTCCATGAGTCAGCTCCATCCATTTATATCATGTCCTATACTGATCATGGAATTAAACCTTAAAATGAAAAGAATAAAAGGGCACATTTTAGGTAATCAGCAAAATATTGGCTTTTTAGCATTTTGTTGGTGGGAGGGCTATTAAATGTGAAAATACTTCCACATGAAAACTATCTGTACGCTACCCCCCTTCTTTAAAGCATTTAAACTTTAAAAGCTGAGAGTGGTTAGAAACACTGGTACCACAGACAAAAAAGGTGCCGTGCTACTTTCATGAAAGTAAAATGCCTGAAGTCAATATAGTATAAAAGGTTCCCTTTCAATTGAAATATATATTAGCTGATCTATTATCACTTCCTGAACACAAACATGTTCCATCCTGATGGACTGCTACCATGATATATGAAGTAAATTTATTCAAGCAAAAGATAATTGCATTATACAGGGGGAAAAAATAAACCAAACCCAACACAAGATAAATTTCACCAATTCTTTCTTTTTTTCTGTAAGATGCTACTACTTCTTACTGATCTCAGTCTTTTAGGATACAGCACAGGTGAAAAGCTAATGATAAAACCAGGGACTACAATCACCTTGTTTAGTGCGGTGAAAACTCAATTTCGTGTTCCATGATCTCGATGCCTGACTGATGCTGCTGGTTTTCACTACACATGCATGTTTCGAAATGAAATTTCAGACTGGGGCTTTGAATCAGTTTAAGGCACTTATGGAAAAATCTGCCACGGGAAATAATGCAATCAATAAGTCTGCTCAAACACAGGCTAACCCAGAGCTCGCCAGTGAGTGCCTTTCCTCTGCCCATGATTTTCTGTCCTCTAAAGATTCAATTTTCTGTATGACTTGTTTACTGCTGATGACTCAAATTTAGTGTCAGCATCTTGGCAAGAGGGATTTGAATGAAACAAAGCTCCTCATAAAGAGAACTGTGACTCATTTACTTCTCCCACTCATGATGCAGACAGTCTCCCTGTCTGGTCTCCCAAAAATATGCCAAGAGACAAAGGATTTCATTTTGGATGGTGCAAATACAGAGATATCAAAACTGCACAAATATATCTCACGTAACACGTACGTGAACACAAAAATATCTAAGTCAGGAGCTGTTTTCTTTTCCAATGTCTTTTCAAAAAAGACGTTTAACCTCATTAGCAGCTTAGAAGACTACTCAGAACTATGATGAAGAAGCAAATGGTAAACTATGGCACTGGGCAGAAATCATTGCAAACAGTATCATAAATTACAGCACTGCTCAAGTGCCTTTAAGGGGAGTACACTGTAGCTTAAAGGTTGCAGTGATAATTTTACCCCCATATAGCTCAATTTTTTTTTTTTCCCCCAAGGATACATTTTGTTCTTGCATGTTGCAAGCAAAGCAGAAAATGGCTGAATTTCAGTGACAGATAAGGAAGAGTGCTCCATGTGTACTTTACAGCTTATAATGTTTCCTGAAGTGGCTCCTAATTCAGGAAAAAATATTTAAATAGATTATGCTATTAACAGATAAGATAAACTATATTAGCACTGCTAAAATAACAGATACAAGGTCTTTTGAATTTTAAACGTATTCCTGTTCAAAATACTTTCCATTCTTTTGAGAGACAAATTAAATATCTGTTGTATAATCTGCTAAATTCTTAATTTTAATTCAAATTCTACATTTTAAAAGAAGTGAGGAGTAAATCATTTTACAAAGAAGACATTTTTGAGTATCTCCACCTTGAATCCCAGAAGACCCCTCAATGCGTTTCCCACTTACTTTCTGGTCCCAAAGTCTTCAGTGCGTTTTTCCAATACCCAAAACACGCCTGGGCTTCAAAAGAAAGAAGAAAGCAAAAAACCCCCAAAAAACCACCTCCTCCAAAAAGAACCCCGAAACACCTAATTGAAGCCAATGAAAACAATCCTGGGGATTTTCTGACTCAGATTCCTACCATCGAGCCGAGCCCGGCAGTGGGGCGGCTGCCAGCGGCGTGGCGGCAGGCCAGGAGCCGGCCGCACTGCCAGAGACCCCGCTCCTTCAGAGCCGGAGAACTGTGTGGTCCTTGGGCATCCCGGAGCTCCCCCAGAACGGAGTATTGGTGCGGCACTACTTTTATGGCCTGGATTATTGTAAAGTAAACAGAGGCTGGTTGAACAGTGAAGGTTTCCATTCTCAGTGTCAAGAGTTTATTTCATTATTTAAAGCTTTAACGAACACTTTATATAATGAAAGCAATCCTTGCCATTTTTGGAATTTTATGGCTGTTAGGACCCTTCATAATGTTGTTTTCCTTCCTTTATTGCTTTATAAGGCTTATAGGGCACCCTTGAAGTGTATATCCTTTTTGCAGCTGCTGGAAGCTCATCTTTCATCTCTCTTTCCTGTTGCCTATGAGGCATTTGCCTGTTCCAGTTATTCTCCCTGTCTCTAACACAAACCGTGCAGAGTCAGATGTTGCTCAAGACAAAAATAAAGTACAATTCTGAAAAGTATGCCTAAGGAAACATTCCTGATAAATGTTATTTAATTGACAGGCTTTATATTTCAAGTTAGAAATGTTCCCTAAAGAAAGATAATTACAGCAGTAATTCCACTTATCATTATTTAGAATTTACAGTTCAGAGCAAATCAGACATTTCCATAAATGCAGCGCTGCACTGGGTGCTGCAAATTTGTGTCCTGGTTTTTTTCCCAGCCCTGAAAATGTGCGGGGGCGGTGGGGGGGAACAACACCAAAAAAAAAAACCCCAACCAAAAGAAAAACCAAGAGGAGGAGAATGAGGAGGAATCCTAAAGGTGGAACATATAATAGATATATGAAACAAAATCAAGAATACATTATCCAGGCCAGTCTGTAAGCATATTTGCTCCTCTGGGCAGAAAAATATACCCAGGTTTTCCAAAAGGAAAAACCTGCAATATCTAAGTAAAATGATAAAATTGGTTTATAGGGAAATTTCTTATTTTGCCACTTCTCGAGGAAGCAGCGTAGGAAAATAACTCTCCTGCTTGTGACCTTGTATTTTTAACTATTTATTTTTTCATTACTTTGGCCCTTGGTAAGTTTAACCAAAAAAGTCCAAATGGGTTAATCTTCTTGGAAGAGAATGCAAATCTTCTAAAAAGTTCTAAAAAGCAACAGATTTCTAAGTCCCTCATCCATAATTTTGCACCACAGTATAACTGCAGAGCTCTTCACAAATTTCAATTCAGAACAGAAATCTGGAACTTCTATTTTCATATGCTAGGGGAAAAAAGAAAAAAAAAAAACAAACAACGTTTTCTACCTAATATATTGCAACTTTCTCCCTTTTGATTCAGGTTCACCATAAAGCTTTTGTGTTTGAGATTAGTTATGCTAGTCAATGACAGAATTGTTTCAGCACTACCTAAAACCATTTTATTTTACCCTAATGTGGGTTAAAGACATTACGTTGATTTAAAAAATAGGTATTTAGAGCAGTTGTACTATAGTATTAGAATGCCAAAATGTCCAAATCTCTTCCCACAGTTTTTGTAAAAATAGAACCTCTTCTGGGCAAAAAAACCCCTTCATGCAAATGCAAATTTCCACATACTTTGACAGCTGGATGAAAACGCAGAAAAGCCCAGATTTCTTAACTACCTCAGGGAAACTGAAGCAGGAATACTCCTTTTCAATCAATTAGAAGACTGCTAATAGTTGTGGAAGAATATTGAGGAGTTGTAAGTAATTGTGAACAGGGACTTGAATTACCATAATGACTATGCTGAGTGACCATAATGTCTTTAAAAATGCATCACTTGGGAGATCATCAGGTTCAATAATCTGGTCTACCATTTTAGTACACCATGTTTTGTTACATGACGCGTATGATTCTGAAGAATTAAAAAAAAAAGTCATCATTTATGAAGAGAACACAAGTGTCTTCCATGATAATATTCACATTTTTCTGTTGAAATGATAGTCCTGACTTTTATTAAGTCCAGTTGACAAGTTAATTCCTACTATGTTTTTCAATTCAGCCCCCTCAATCACAAACTCCATTACCAATGTTCACGAATCATAAATTTCTATTGCTTACTTATACCCATAGAATCACCTAGGTTCAAAGAGACCTTTAAGATCATCGAGTTCAACCATTAACCTAACACAGTCAAAACCACCACTAAACCATGTCCCGAAGCACCACATCTACCCGTCTTTTCAATACCTCCAGGGATGGCAATTCCACCGCTTCCCTGGGCAGCCTCTTCCAATGCTTCATAACCCTTTCTGTGAAGAAATTTTTCCTAATATCCAAACTAAACCTCCCCTGGTGCAACTTGAACACATTTGCTCTTGTCCTATCGCTTGTTACTTGGGAGAAAGATCGACCCCCACCTCTCTACAACCTCCTCTCAGGTAGCTGTAGAGACCAGTAAGGTCTCCCTTGAGCCTCTTTTTCTCCAGGCTAAACAACCCCAGTTCACTCAGCCGCTCCTCAGAAGACTTGTTCTCTAGGCCCTTCACCAGCTTCGTTGCCCTCCTCTGGACACACTCCAGCACCTCAGTGTCTTTCTTGTAGTGAGGGGCCCAAAACCAAACACAGTATTCGAGGTGGGGCCTCACCAGTGCTGAGTACAGAGGGATGATCACTTCCCTAGTCCTGCTGGCCACACTGATCTGCTTTCTGCCATCATCTGCTTTTGTATTTCCAACAGGTGAGACACAACCCTATCATAAACTCAGTGTGTCCAAATGTAATAATGTGAACCATGCTATGTGAAAGCCTTCATATATCTACAAGTTCTAATAAGCAACTTGTCCAACAAACTAACCCACACTGCTGTTGCCTCAACTCCAGTCACAAGTTATGGTGCTTTGCCAGTCACCAGTAACTCCGTGGTTTTTCTTCAAGCTTCCAAATAAGAGTAAAATAACTTTAGTTTCTTTCAAAAAAAAAAATCTAAAGTATACAAACACATTCATTTTAAAAGCATTCAAAAGTGAACGACCTCAGACACCCAGTCCTACGTCCTGCTGTGCAAGAACAGCCGACCAAAGTGAACACCCTTCCTCTGAGTGCTCTAGTAATAACATTAAACAGATGCTTACGTGTGTCTCAGCAGACTTTTAACTACTCCGCGCAAAACAGAACTACTTTATTTAGAGTTCCTTTCTCAGAATGCCCTCTGAAAGATGGTTATCTATAGATTTACTAAAGAGGTGAGATGTTGCTTCAAATCTCGTCTGGAGGAGAAAGGGCGTTTAGTTTTACGTGGTTGAACACGTGCATTCAATTAAGGCATCTTCTCCAGCTGTATTTTGCAAGACAGGCTGGAGATGGTCCAAAGCATAGAATAAGTCACCTAAATTTCAAAAAAACACATCTCTTCCTAAAGTACTTCCTCTTGGCTTTCAGTTATATTCTTGCTACATGGCTGTGATGGACCCTAATGTGGTTTTGCCTGGGAATGTAGGTTTCACTAAGCAGAATAGCACTTAGACACAGAAACAGTCAGCATTCAGGTGCATTTTAAAGATTCAACCAACATTCTTTGACCCATATCCAACAGTCCAAATAATCCAAAACAGGTACAACACTGTTACTTTCTCTCATGCAGTTGAAAAGTAATTCTGATATTCCTACTACACCCACAAAACACCACCCTCAGAAATTTCTGAAGTGCAATACCATAGGACATACATACTGAGGCTGTCTTTTCAAGGAAATCTGTTCGTAATTTTGTGCCTCAGAACTTCACTTTAGCACAACATTAGACACCAGCTCTGAAGCAGATCACCTGGAGTACTACTTCTGCCCCAGTGCAGGTCAGTGGCGAATGCCGACCAGTGAGACAGAACACGGAGACTGCATGTGGAATAGACAAAGGAACCCGAGAGTGATGCCTTCACTGCAGAAGCATTGTAGGGGGAAGGATTATATTTTTATTTATAAACCTCATTGCTCACTTTCACTTGAGGAAAAACTGACCTCGCATTTTACTAACCTTATCCTTCAGGAGGTCTTAAAAGGTGTCAGACAGGTACATGGCAACTTCAGGGTCACTGAGTCCAGCCCCCTGTACTGCAGAAGAGCATGTCACACCCTTTCAGAAAATAATTTAGTTCCATCTGGAACTAAATTCAGCTGGACTCCTTTTTTTTTATTCCAAGCTGTTACAGCATCCTCTACCTTTTTTGCAATTTTTCCACTGATCTGCATCTTTCCAACTTGAAATAATTCTTTTCCCTTTAACCCTGTATCACAGGCTTTCCTGGCCTCCAGGTAGACAAACTTCATTTGTCTAAGAAAGCAAGCTACCTTAACAAAGCAAGAGATCAGGCCAGTCTTGTACAACCGATCTTACCAAAGATAACTCAGGTGTTATTTTATCAAGTTTTCCATTTACCTCCCTGTCTCTCACTAAAATTCCTTCAAAATGCACCTGAAGTATCCCATTCCATTAAAATTAGACATGTGGTTCAGATCACTTTTTCCTCCCATTCCTGAACATCACCACTAGTCACTACTCATAAATCTCATAATGCCACTTATCTTTTGAGAATTACGCTTTCTTTCCACTGGGCTTTCCCCCACCAGTATTTTTGCTTTTAGTATTCCAGTGCCTACTTCAGCAAATTAAACTGAGTTTTTCTTCTGTTGTTATTAATATATAATAACCACTATCCAAACTGTTTCTAAAAAGATAAAGGCTTCCCAAACCGCACAGTTCCTGGAAGTATTTATTTTCCTACTAACCTGAGACAATTAAATATTCACTGCAATTAATTTGCAATTCAAAGAAAACCCAGTTCAGATTTTTAACTAAATCTGGGCCTCAAAACTAAGGAAGATGTATGCAGAACAAACTGATCTATCTCAAATTATAAATATTAGAACATGCCTGTCCTGGCAACGCAAAGTAAATGAAATCTGTCTCTGGTCTCAAGAAATAAAAAAAAAATGAATCCTTATTTTACAGCCTGCAAATGCAATTTAGGCTGATACTTTAAAATACATTTTGTTGACAGCTTATTTGATCCAACAGCCAGATACGATAAAATGAACAGCTATTTAAAGGCATCCGCAATACGTGAACTGCAATACATGTTAATAAGGTACCCAGATCACTTCATCTTTTCTATGTAAAAAAACTACATTTGAAAACTGTCGCTAGCATAATTTCTGCATGAACCAAAGTACTGAAATTCCACTCTTAAAAGAAATAACCTAAAATGTATTCATGTCATTTTCCCACTTTGTTCCAGAAGGACCTCAAACAGCAAGATGAATTAACATCATCTGGTTACTCAACTCGATTCCAAGTGTGTTACTAAAAGAACAGAAAAGCCCAAAAGCAGCTCACTGTTCTCCTGGTATGTGGGCAAAGTGTTTATCAAGCACTGAAAATATGCATCCTTTGACTCAAGGACTTCCATTACCCAAAGGCTGACTCAGATCCTACTCTCTTAAGCCTGCAAAACAACTCGAAAGGAGAAACAGTTGCATACCTTCAATTACCTCAAGACACAATCGATGTCCCTGCTCTCCACAGCTTTCACAATATTTGACAATTCCATTTTTTCCCTGCTGTAGCACCTCTGAAGGCTCCTAAAGGTCCATGACATTATTACAGACCTAATGTGACAGCTCATACTGATGTGAACACACAGCAGCTGTTCTCATAGGAGGCATTACCCTCCAGTGCCTGTGAAATATGGCACTTGGAAATCTGCAAGTTCCTGCTAGGTCTGAGGCACACTCTTCTGCGCAGTTGGAAAATCAGATCTCCATACTCTCATCCTTCTTATTCTTCTGCATTTCCAGCTTAAAACTACTCTTGATCAAGATTCGGAAATTTGCTGGGGTAAGCTAGATGTGCAAACACTTGCTTTTCTTCCTCGGTTCTGAGTTCATGATTTATTTCATATGTTAATGAGGTCATTCTGTCATTTCTGTAGCCTCTTCCCTCAGATTTCAAAAATAATAAAATATTTCAAACCCGAAAGAAGCCACTGCTTCACATTTTTGTTACATTCTTTCATGCAATATAGAGTTCTTTTAAAAAAGAAGATGGAATTAAATCATAGCTACACTTAATAAAATAAAAGCAAGCAAACTTTTACCGAGCAGTGTTCATTTTGATCTGTACTAGAAGCCAAAACCAGCAATGCCTTTCCAACAGGCAGGCGTTAGCAAATGTTATTTCCCATGACGATAAAGTTCAGCACTTGAGTTTGGCTTTCACAGAAGGGGTTGGTGGTTTGAAAGTAGAAGTTTTTGAGAAATCCCACGAATGCATGTTTGTACCAATATGTCAAAACAGATACTGTTCTGCTCTTGTTCTTCAATTGTCATGAGCTGACAGGTAGCTAATTATTATCACCGACGTTTCTTAATTCACTGATTTGCAGGAATTCCCATTGTGGTTTACTTCACTTTGTGAATCAGGAGGTAAACTGGCAAACACGCCAGCCTGAGGACTAAAAAAACACCAATAACATACCTTACAAAAGCCATCAGTCCATTTGTTTTTACAGTTACAATACAGCTATACTTTAGAAATGCCAATAAAGATTACTTAACACACAGAAAAACAACAAGAGACTTCATTTAATACTCTGTTATTAAGTCCTAGCTGGGAATTAGGACTAGCAGAGCCTGGGAAGTTAGCCATTTTAAAGAAATTAAGAATGCAAGAATTAAGATAGGATTTACAACCTCTTGTAAATATACACAAAACACTGACTTTTCAGCGTAATTCAGATAGCACATAGACGTAGACTTTTTCAGACAGAAATGCATGTGACCAACACACACACATCAGCTATCGGTCTCCAAACTCGGACACTTAAATCCAAGATCCTCAGTCCGACAGATGTGTCTTCAAGCATCTGTTTGGCCCCCAAATGATGCCGATCCGAGTGCCCAGCATGGGTGGACAACTGCTCACTTAACCCTGACAAAGTTGAAAGTATGAAGTATCAGCTGTTTTGCTTGTCCTACACAAGCAGATCCATATGTCCAAACAGAACTCTGACTGTAAGTCCACATAAGCAAAGGAATACATCCACTCGGATCAGCTGGTGGCCCAGGTAACGTTTAAGAAATAACTTGATAATCCTGAAATACTAGGCACAAGCCATGCTTTTGTTTTCTTCTGCTTATTTCTTATCCAGACTTGATATTTTACTCATTCCTCTCTTCTTCTTTCCAGCAGGCTCTGATGCTGTAAGGCTGTTTCAGAAGCACATTTTCAGTGATCTTCATTCTTTTCTGCCTTGCAAACAATCAGCTGCTCGGCTCTGCTTCAGGTCATGGGTGGCCACGCACCACTTGAGCCCTGGCCGGCCACACTCAGAACTGATGACCCTAGAGCTGCATTGCAAAGGTCTTTAATCACCCCTTTGCTGTTTAATGTTCGCAAAGCCTATCATCTTTTTTTAATTTACCTTTATTAATCATCGGCAATCTCAGATATTGCTCATCCTAACATCCTCTTGGATCAGCTGCTGTGCAGCTAAGGCTTTCCATGGCTGACCTTGCAACTGCTCCCTTCTGCCCACAGTCTGGAAGTTTCACTGCCTGGCCCACACAGGAGTGCCTCATGGTTTTCATTTGATGTCACCGCTACTGTATATGTTACTGCAAGATGCTAGAAGTATGACTTCTTAACACAGTAGGACTGCAAAGCCCGTTTCCCCATCTGAACATCTCAGTTTTCACTACAATCTTCAATTTTATAATTCAAACATGGACAGCACAACTAGAATCAGAAGCTTTCATTAACTAAAAGATGACTTCCACCCTATTTATGTAATTGAAACAGTGAAAGGCATCTGAAAACCTGTATGTGTAAGATGGGGAGATACAGCATCTTTGTGTCTTCCAGAAGACAAATAATGGCTTTTGCTACATCTCTAATAACGTCATGCTTTGGACATCTGAAGAGGTAGTTATTAATTTTTATGGCTGGAAGAGTGTTAGAAACACGGGAATGATGACACTAGATCCTGTTCAGTGTAACAAACAGAGGAACGGTCACACTGGATCCCTTCCAATTCTCTTTTGTGTCTTTCAGCACTTAAGGTGTTGCTACTTAGAGGACAGAGTAAGGTAAAAAGTTTGAAGTGGAAAATGTAAATAATGGATCCTCCTTCTCCTCTCAGCGTCATTTGATCAAAAGCTATTAAAGACTCACCTAAACCTCAGAGCACGACGTTGCGAAAACCTTCTGGCTTTCACTGCTACAGCTCAGAGTATCTTTTGCTGCCCAAAAAAAACTGGAATCCCGGTTTGAATCTTGCTCAAGTCTTGGCTGAAGTCTTGGCCTCAATAACTTTCTATGAAGAATTAATTCCACACTGTAATTACACTCAGTATGAATTTGCCAACTTTTAAGTTAATTAAATATCCCCCTACCCTCTGCCATGGAAGGGTCATGACATACCTTCTCTGCAGCATTCATTATTTGACACACTTTTGTCAGTTCGTTCTCATTTGGCTCCTTGCAAGGTAATTAATTCCAGATTTTCAACATGCTTTAGATACAGATTTTTTCCATGCCGCTCATCGTTCTCATCCTGCTGTCACAGCAACAGGCCAGTTCCCCAGCGGGTAAGGTGAGGCAGCGGGTAGGCACAGGGAGAAGCATTGGCACGATGCTCCAGCCCGGAGTTTCCCAGTGCTCCCAGTCTGCAGCTCCCAGGCGCCAGCCCTGCCACTTACCCAAACTACCAACACCAGTGTTCACATCTCTCTTCTGACCTGACTGTTTCCATCTAAAAAACTCTAAATACAAACCTTTATGCCACAGTGACTTTTTACTACACATTATCAGTTCCCAAATGCAGAGATTAGCTACATTTAACTGAGAAAACTTGACAGATCTGATTTTACAATGAGGTTAAGTCAGGCAGGTCCAAGGCCAGAGGTTTGAAATAAAAATTATTCATCCTGACACACAGATCACACAGAGAACATTTTTGGAGTACTTCATACATCCGAATAAACACAAAACTTCTTTTAAAATTATAATATTATATGTATTATTTAATTCTATATTACATATACGTCTATATTAATAAAAGCTTTCCTTACGATGCTTGTGATTTCAGTACCATCAATCATTACATTGTCACTAGGACTGAGTGCTTCTGTTGGTTGGCTGGTTTTTTCTGCTTTATACTTCCCCCTCTGTTTTCCTTGGCTGCATAGTTCTGACTTTGCAGGGCTCTGATGTAAAACCCACTTCTTTAGGACGGCACAACTTCTTTGGTTCTTTTCAGTCAAACATTATGCTATCCCAAACTTCTGGACTGAAGCTGAGTGGTTCGAACATCCACTTCAGCCTAAGCCTATCTCATTTGAAAATATTAAAACCAGAAGTATAAGAGGGTTGAAGAGATTGTGAAGACAAAGACATATTTTTGCTTCCTCATAGTTAAAAAGAAGACTTCCCCTTGTTTCTTGTTAGGATTCTGTCCCAAATCTTTCAACAACAAAAATAACATTGCATGCACTACACTCTTACTAACCCCGTCCCTACAATTTCTCTCCAAAAAGTGCTTAATGTAGTGGCTAAAATATAAATATTTCTAAATATCTTTGTATCCTGTGATTTTAAATCTGATAAGCACATACAGTTTCCTTTTCTTTATTTCTCTGAAATGCAGTATCTATATACACATGATGTATATAATACAGGGGACTGAAACCAGAGAGACTCGAATGCTGAAACTGGAGATAGCAATGTAGCAGTCCAAAACAGACCAGCAGCATGTCTTCTCCCCAGTGGCTATCAATTTGTTTCTTTTTTAAGAAGCTGGAAGAAACAATCCTGGAACAGTTTCCATTTAAATCTGAAAATGCAGCCAAGGCTCTACACCCAAAATACCTGCTGGTTTCTTTAGACATGGTTACTCCTATAGAAGAGTTCTGCACAAATACAGGATTACTGTAAAAAACTCAAATGTAAATGTTATATAAATGACACGAAATTAGTACCCCCCTCAGTAAACTGGAGGAATAAATTCCTGAAATCTCTAAAGTCCCTCATTTTTCAACTTGTGTTTGCACGGGTGTTTAAATATTCGTCTTACGCAAAGGTTTCTGGACTCCTTTTGCACAAAATTATGCTACAACATAAAATCACTAACTCTTTGGACTCATAAATGCTGAAAGGGCTCGAAACAGGAGAGGATGATAAAGCTGTGACTAGGGTCGTGATCACTTGTACACTGCAGGCATGTCCAGGTAAGACTGGCCAATGTCCCGAAATATTTGGGCAAACTCAGGAGTGACTCTGTAGGTGGGCCACTGCTGGTAACAGTTGACTAAGGGAAGGAGCATGAACAGCAAAGACACAAGTCTAAATTTTTAAAAAATACATATTGACTACAATTATTTTATTAGCTTAAGTTCCCGCCTGCCAAAAGAGCTTCTGTAAAACTAACAGCTCCTAGAAACAAACACTGAAATATCTATCCGTTAAATTATATTAATTTACAAAACAGAGACTCTGACTTCTTCAGACTGAGAAGCCATCCTGTTTCAACGCAGACCTATTCTGTAGTTTCAGGTGCCCTGTCAGAGCCATGCTAGGTCACGCAGAGCTTCTAAGTACCACTGTATATAAGGAATGCATTATAACAAACAGCACATTTGTACCTCCACTATGAAAAAACACTTGCCCTGAGCTTTATAACTCAGGCTGTGTATACATTTTTACTCTTTAACCTCTGCAAGCTGTATGTCAAACAGCCCCTTTACGAATCGCAAGTTTTTGCAAAGTCAGGCACTGCATAATGGCTTTTTTTCAGAAGTTACACTCTACATACATATGTATGAAGAAATTACAGAAAAAAGCAGCTCAGCTTATTTGTCTTTTGGTCACCTAATCAAAAAGGTGATTGGATTCATTTTTACCATACCAATGAAGTCACTGGAGAGCAATCACATTTTTTTTCCATGCGACAGATGAATGACCTTCGCCATGGACTCAACGCAATGAAAGACAGGCCCATGCTTCTTGCAGGTACACCAAGGCCATGGTTCACTTTGGCTTGTATATGTAGGGAACACTAGATGTATTGCAGTAGTGCTCGCTCTCTTTCCACTCTCAGAGTATATAAAGAGGTGAGATAAGAAGGATGCCTGCTGTGCATGATTACGAGATACAGCGAGGTATCCTTCATTTTCCAAGGGAAATCACCACCCTAATGCAGCCAAAGTATTTAACGCTGCATGTGAAGATTACAGGGTGGGACACAGGCCTTAGTTAAAATACATAAAACCCAAACATGCATCCCTGACATTCAACTCAGTAATTTTGTTGACCACAGAGCATCATAGATCTGTCCCAAGCCTCACTACTGCCTTCCCTCCTCCAAAACATTGCTGGATACTTTCCTTGCCATTTTATGAAGTCCCTTTCCCACAAGGGTCAGTTCAATGCACTTCCTTCAGGACTACACCAGAGGACACCCATAACTTTAGAGAGTCCTCTCTTCTGGACCTTTTCTCTTTGTCCTACAGAAAATGGCACTGCTTGCTTTTACCTCAGAATTTGCCAGGTCTCTGCTGGAGCCTCCCCTAGGTCGCAGTGATGTTATTACTAGGGATTACACAGGAGCCGAACTTCCACATTCAAACCTGCACTGCTTTCCATTCTCAGTTCTTCAAACAGGCACTGCTTCCAGCCACAAGGTTTCCCCACGAAGCCGAACCTGAGTGGCCTGACTCTGCCTTGTGATCCTTTCTCCCCTCTGTCTGTCCTCCTAAAGCAGGAACTTTGGCAGTTCTCCCTCCTCAGGCAGCAACCGCAGGGCAGGGCTAATCCACTGGTGGATCTTCCGAGATGGATTCACAAGGAACTGCTCCCACGCAGTGGGTTTGCATTGTTTCCAGCAAATCTGCTAACTATCTAATCCTAGAAAGATCTTCATGTAAGCAGGCTACTTACTTACCTGGCTACTCCATCAACGCAGGACTAACAGAATTTGGTAAAACTTAGGCTGCAGCCTCCTGCAAAGCTATGGGCTGCACTGGCTACCTGATAAGAGTGGAAATAATGGAATATAAATGCATAGATTCCATTATATATGTATTATATATAAAAATAAAGCTATAAATAATTTAATGCATTATAAATCCATTATAAATGGAAATAAGTAAAATAATAATGGAAAGTTCCTGTTACAGTTGTCAGACATCAAGGAATTCTAAAATACAGAGCCATAGTAAACTTAAAAATAGAGCAGAACTACCTTATGCTTTAGGACAGGGAGGAAAGGAGGGACAGGGGGAATCTAGATGTAACCTTGGGACCCAAATGGCGTTTAAACCACCTACAGATCCTCCCTTCAACCTCAACCTGTTCTCTCTCAGCTACAGGCAGATAACCTTCAGTCTACTCCTGCTGTACTCCAGGCACTGCTGAGCTGGCCAATCTGAAAGATATTAAGAGCAGAATACTGCTGCTGCTCCCTTCCTAAACTTAAAAGCAAGACACAGGACAAAGTCTTTGGTTCTGGCTGAGAAAAATGAGCTGCATGGGTAGAGAGTTCAGGAGAGCAAAGGAGATGGACTGCAGATCTGTGAAGCTCAGCAAACAACACTTTTCCTCTTTTGTTCATGAAAATTCAAGAGGTTGCAAAGCTTCAATAACAATGTTACATTGGACAACATGGAGGCTGGCTGTGTTCTCATTTATACAAACCTAATTCAGTATTACATTTCCTCTTCTTTCAGTCACAGCCTCCATTTCTTGCAAGCAGCAATCCCAGTACGGACTGAAAAAAAAGCCTCTGAAAGCTCAGCTTTCTGTGCATTGTTCTGTTGTTACTTGCATCTGTAATTTGCTCACACAGAAATAAATGCTAATGTGCTTGAAAAATGTGACTTAATTTTGTGATGTGAGTTTTCCTATGTAAATCTTTCTATACAATCTGTTATTCTTTCTAAAAAACCAGAAACTATTACTGCATTCCAGTTCCAGTTTCAGAATGAATACTGAGATTTATACCCCAAATTTTACCACGGTGTGACACAAGGGAACCACTTTAACTTCCCTTCCCAATTTTACTAACAACAGAAGTCTTTTGTCCACGTTACACTCAGCATTTAAGATGGATGCAAAAAGATGGATGCAATTACTAAACATGAAATAAAGTAAATGAAACACTACATAGTGAAAAGACATTTCCACATACTTCACAAACCCACGTAAGAAACTCTTGGTCATAGGTGCAGAAGGCTTTGACATGTTACTCATCACAATTTTGTCTCATAAGAAGAAAAACAAGGGAGATGATTTATTCCCAAATTCCTACCTCTTTGGCACCCAACCATAGGCAAGCTGACAGCAAATGACTGTTTTATATAAATCTTCCTTTCACTGCTCCAGAGAAAGAGCAGGGCAATTCAGGAGAAATACGATTTAAANAAACCCAACAAAACTCATTCTTTGAAGGAGGGAACTACACTACAAATAATTATAGATAAATATTCACTTCAGAGAGCAAGACTACAGAACGACAACTTCACAGACGCAACAGTATCTGAGATTTTGCGTTCCTAAAGCAAGTAATACAGAAAGTATTTCACCTTTTTGTATTTGCATGCATATGTAGGTTCTGCTAAGTAGCACAGGGATGGCGTTTTGATGAAATTCTTTTTCAAAGCACATACCACCCACATATTGCAAAAGCCATGGAAATCATAGGCTCAACACATCCATCTACCCATCTACCATTTAGACGAGGTGTTTGATATGCAGTAGCCCTCGTCTCCTTCAGTTTGAGGCCAGAGTGCAGGATCGTTTTCATTGGTCTTCCGTATAAGACTGTGGCAATATCCCATTTCAGTGTTTCCATCTAAAGTAATGAGTGATTATCACCAATATCCCAGCATCATTTCCTCGTTATAGTTATTTTAGTACATGGGGAAATAAAAAAAGTGTGACTTGCCAAAAGTCATGTAGGCCGTCCACAGCAGTGAAGAGAACTGGATGTAGAACTCCAGCTAGTGTGTTACCCATCCTATTAAATTATCCTTTAAAAAGAAGTAGAAAATTCCTAAAAATATGATGTTTTCCTACCTTTCTGATGATTAAATGGATCCTGCATTCCCTCTTTCTTGCTTTCATAGGTCACGAAGCTATGCAAACAGCTTGTTCCATCCGAGTAAAAAGGACAGCTCAGAAAACGCGTGTTGAATTTGGCTGGTCTCAGATTGTACATCTTTTTTTAAGTATAGAGGCTGACAATTGCTTCCACCCCACTGATTCTCTTTCTGACCTACATGGTCTTTCTGATTAATGTCTGACAACACTCTTCTGTAGTCCTGGCAAAGCTGGTTGCATATCATTACTAGTTCACTCGTGTTTTCATTGGAAAAAGCTATAGGATGAAGAGTAAATCCATCAATGATAGAGATTCACATCTTCTCTGCAGAAAGGACCTGTCCCAAGAGGTTGCATTCAAACTCCTCCTCTGTAGAGAACAATGTTAAATACTGAGCTGTGCTAAACATCACAGTCTGGCAAAAGAACACTAAAACAACATGAAAAGTCATCTCTACTCAACTCCTTTATATAATAATGGACCTACTGCGATTCAAGAAGAGAAAAATGTCTGAATTATTGGAATTAAGCCTATGAAATATAATTAGAAATAACCAGAAGCCCACAGTAAACAGATAGTAGGAATCACTACGAGAGAATGGGGAACCTCAGACAAATTCATGGTGAGGCTCACCCTGCAGCGTACTTAGTTGCCTCACCTTAGAGAGGGTGTGTCAGGGAGACAACAACAGTGAGGGTGAACAGACCTGTGGATATATTTCTGTATATTGAAAGTCTATGAAGACAAGTTCCCTCCAGGAGATATGATCATTCTATACAATAACGAATAGCAGATACATGGAGATACAACAGTTTCCCATTTAACAAAATAGGAGAAATGGGTATGAAGGAAACTACCAAGCAGCAGATTTAAAAGAAATTGAAGAAAGAAGTACTTTTCTACACAGCACGTAACTTCCATATGGAACTGATTGCTCCATTATGTTGTAAAGGACAACAGTAAGATCAGCTGCAAAAACAGAGCTACAGAAAAAAGAGGTCCAGACATATGCTGGACCAGACATAAAATGGCTTATGCCTCTTACTTTCAGAAACTAGGAGGCTCTATGAGGGGCAGAGTGACATTATAACTGACTTGTGCTATATTTTTTGCCTAACCATCCCTAACTGGCAGGTGATGGAGCAGAGACAGGCTACTGATGAGATGAATGACTTCAGCAATGTAGTACAGCTGTTGTGGTGGAGTTCTCATATCTCCTGCTTCCTCTCCTCTAATGAACCTCCTTTCAGCCATGGTCAGAGTGCAGAATCTGCTGTTTGCACCGGCTAATCTTCTCCTTAAAACTGATAAAGATCAACTGCCATTGACCAGTGAGTCTCATCAAGAAGCCTGCAGCCCCTAGCAGATACCAGCTAAGTAACTGCTAAGTGGATCTCAGGTACTGTTTGGAGTGCAAGAGAAGGTTGTCACCTGGGGCTTCCTCCATCATCTCTCCTTACCAGTGTGTGTGTGACATCAATGGTGAAAAAAAAATGACTCATGTGGCTACCTGGACACCTATGTCAAACTGCCAGGACTCACTTTAAGAAGGAGCAGGAACAAACAGTAGTCTGTTTTCTCCAGGGTTTCTCCACAAGGGAATAATTTCTCCCCTTCCCTTGGAGATGATGTAATTCCAGCTTTCAGTTTTCCAAGAAGTGGACAGTTGGAGGGACGCGGGGCTATTCATGTCATTCTAGGCACAACCGGTTCATTAAGCAAGAAGGCAAATCATAAGAATTAGGCACAGGAATTCCTGCTACATTTGTATGATTTGAGTGTTTATGCACGTAAAGCACCAGCATGGGTATTTTTGCCAAATGAAGGAGAACATAAATTAAAGTACACATTAATCAGACATTATATCTGCAATCTAAACTAGCAGGTATGTTCATTTTATATATGAACATATTCTTGAAGCTGCAAGATACTAATTTAAAAGACAAGGAATTCAAAGCTTCCTTGGTTGACACTGCAGGTAATAAGATTTTTTTCCCCCTGACATCTTGTGTTTCATCTTACCTCATAACTAAATAATTTAGTGTATTTTTAAATATATATATAAAGTATTCTAAACAGTGAGCTGTGCATGACCTACTTATTTTGAGTTTCCAATTTAAAAATAGATATTCCAGGAAAAAAATATTTCCTATACAATTGTCAACAGAAGGAAGTTGATTTAATCCATGAAACAAAGACTTGTGAAGGTGAGACACATGCACCAGTAATCACGAGAAATCTTTTGAACTGCAGTACTAATTCTGAGAAATGAGTTTTCAATTAAAAAACATTTCCCATGTGACTCTATCAGTCGCTAAAGCACATGACAGCTTCAGCTGATACCAGCGTGGCAGCTGAGACAGGTCACTCTGCAAAGGATGTTGAATGTGCAACTCATATATAATTGGTTTGATTGTAGGTATTTGCATATATATAAAACACAGGCTGATGTGAAGACTTCATCAACATGAAATGGAGGTGGTTGCATTCTCCATGCACGACCAAAGCTGTGAGGACACTCAAAGACTTCGATGTAATGGGTGTCTTTAACAGTTTCACAACCTCTGCTGAGTGCACAAATACACCGATGGGTCTATAATGGAAGTTGGATCATCTGCAGGTTTTATTACCGCTACATATTGACTCTGTCCATACCCTTCTTCCCTCCCACTAAGAAAAAAAAAAAAAAAAAATTCAGCTGAGTCAATTATAAAGGATTTCAAGGCTGTTGGAAAATGGTCCAAGTGCTTAAATTTCAAGAGGCTTCTAAAAGGCCCTTTGAAGTCTGCAAAGGAAGTCTCCGGAGCGTCCATGGCAGTGCCTCTGAAAGCACGCCTGCGGGACAGGGAATATGACCACTCTGGGGGGAAAACCACCCAAGGAACTTTTCAGAAGGTTGGAAGAAAAAGAAGAAGGAAAAAAAGGTGGTTAAATACAGTGGGTAGCCAGTCTGGAATTCCCTTTCTCCCTCTCTGCTGAGCTACAAGATGGTTCAGGATAAATCCCACGCTGCCTCCAAAATGCTCACACACAGGATCACTAGTACGGGTAGTCCCATGTCTGATGAAGGCATCCCATGAGCAAACCTCCTTGCTGTTTCCAAAAACATGAGAGAACTGGGAAAGTCTTTTTCTGCTGTACAATTCCCACTTAACCAAAAAATCTAGCAAACCAGTAAGAATTTATATTGGGTTTTGAGCAGGCAACATTGAGGAAGGTACAATTATCTTAAGCAGGCATATGGAGCCCTGCAATGTGTGCAGAAGGAGCTCCATGGGTACCACTGATTTAGAATAAAGCTCTGACAAGAAAAAAAAATCCTTCCCTTGTTGCTTTATACAATCCACTGACATGGCTTTTTAATTTTCTGCAGATCCACAAGCCTTCACGCCCTCATGCAAACGTACTCTTCCTGCATATGAAACACAAGTTCAAGTATCTCTGCTTCTGGCTGTCTCTGCCAGTGCCCACATTAATAGCGCGTGAGTTGTTGAGGGCAGAACTATTCAAAAAAGGGAAATAATTGAATATAACCTGACGGCATTACATAGTATAGCTCGGAGTGAGAATGTTTAGAAAGCATAGATGTGTGCTCAGAGTTATCCGAGACTGGCAATATTAAAACTGAAAGGAGTTAGAAATGAAGTGGAGCTGGCTTCACTGGTACTATAGGACTTTTAAAAAAAAAAAATTACATCTCCTTCCTGCATGTAGGATAGATGGTGCTGGAGCAGGATGAAATTTTTCTGCATTACAGAACTTCAAAATGGTGCACCTTACAAACTTAAAATTCATAGGAGTTGGAATATTTCTAGAATATATAGCTTCGTTTGATATTTTATGCCAATCTCTTTTACATTTTACTTGAAAACATAAAATGCAAGCCACAGAGGGGTGGGCAACTAAAGTAAAACGAAAACTACAACTACTGCCAAGTTCAAGAGAGTTTGATTTTGAAAAATAAAGACAGAAATCTAAAAGCCGAGTCCTGTGTCTTCTTGTTCAGAAAGCGAGTGATTTTCCAGGCTGCACTGGATTTAAGATATTAACAAAAATATGCCAGAAAGCAATAACAAGGTTACAGTCAGGAACTTTAAAGTTTTTAAGCAGGCAAAAGAAAGCTGTAAAGCATTACAAAAATATTTGTCTAGAAGGTTTAAAATGGAGACCATGCATTTATCAGACACCGAAGCATGATTTCCAGCCTACACCTCAGAAACAAAATGGTAAAGCATTTCCAAAATGTCTCACGACTAACATCTACCAAGAAACAAAAGATGAAACCATGCAAAGGCATACCCTATCTCTCTGCATCTCTGAATCAAAAAGAACGTGGAATTATTACAGAAAGACATTCAAATAAGTGAGCAATTAAAATAAATGTTTCAAATAAATTTTGAGTCAATGGTTTCAGAAATGTGAAGTTAAATGACACTTCAGAAATTGTTTGACCTCCCCCATTTTTGTGCAAGACTAAAATAGCTCACGGTTTCAGAGTTGTCTCAGAAACATTCTTTTGCCTACACAATTTTTGCCTTTTCATTGCAATGCAATAAAAATAACCCCTTAGCTAATATAGAAAAAGGGTGCAAAAATATTTTAGATAATCACTAACCCTTTTTACAAGTTGTTCACTGCAATAAAAGGTTTAAATGGGAATACATGATGCAATTTTACATGGTCAAGAACTGCACTCCTGCCAGCAGCTTCTGCAGAGAGAGAGGACCATGGAGTCAAAATGAAGCCCAGGAATTTTGCCGTGCAACTATCACACGCTGAAACTATGAAATAAGTTTGTGGTGTGTGCATGTGTTTCCACAACATCTAAAGCTCTAAAATTGTGCCAATGAATGTCCAAAACTGCAATTTCACTTTCTCCCCTCAAGCGCTGTGCCGGGAGCAGGTCTGGGTACCGCTCCTCACAGTGACAACCAGGGTTTCGCCAAGGCCCACGCCACAGCCCGACCCAGGCAAACATCGACCTGTGCCTTTGCCGTACGCTTGTGCACGCACACGTGGTTGTTCTGCTGGGAATTTAAATTAAATAAGCAGTTTAGTGCATTCTGCCCATGAAGCCTCCAGCGACTTCAGCAGCGTCCGCAGAACAAGTCTCCGGTGGTGTCTGCCGCGCTGCGGGTACAGGGTTGGGGCATGAGCTCCGTCACGGGGCTGCCGACGGTGCCAGCTGGCAGCTCTGGCAGGGCAGCGGGGACGGGCGGGATGACAGCGCGAAACAGGGCTCACTTCCACCAGGCACCGGGGACAAGGCACCTGCTTTCGCTCCTTCAGCACTACCCAGCAGCCTCACCTGCCTCGAGCCATAGCCAGCTTCAATGCAGCCCTCGTGTTCCAACCCTTCGAACTGGGGGAAGAGGACCAGCAACACACAGACACACACATACAATCCTGCCGTCAGGCCAGGGGGGATCGAAGGAGCCCAAGCACCAGGGAGGACCAAAGGAGCCCAAGCACCAAAGTGCTACACGGCAGCAGATGGCCAGCCCTGCTCCTGCCGTTGTTCACCATTGCAGGCAGCGCCAGAAAGGAGCGGTATGAATTCACAGCCGTTATCATGGAAATTCCCCACAGCAGCTTTTACCACAGGGTAACAATAGGGTCCTATGAGAAATTAAAGCTTATTTGAGATGGGTGATTTGCCAGCTCTGAACACAATGGACCTCTTCAGCACAGGCGAGGTGTAATTTGCAGCTTTCTGCAACCAGGAAGGATGGTCCTTTCTCCAGAGCCTAGGTTTACCTGAGGGCACAACAGCCGGGGGACGCAAACAGCCCCAGCAGGAACGCAAAGCTCCCCCCATCACGCAGGAGGGGCAACCTCGAGCCAGAGGCTGGAGAGACAACAGCTTCTGCTCGGAAACAACGCTGCTTTCATGGCCCCAAAACTGACGGCTCCCTCTCACCCAGCACAGGTTTCTCCCTCCCTGTCACAGGAGACAGAGCCCCAGTGTGCCCACTGCTAGCACGACCTTTTCCCAAACAGAAGCCCAGTCAACTTGCAGGGTCTCTGGGTCAGCTGCCTTTGCCAAAGGCATTGGGAAAACACGGAAAGCACCCGCTCCCAGCCCCGCTGCCAGCACCTGATGGCACCCGTGGGATTTGGTCAGTGCTGGTCCGTCCCGGCTGCAGCTTTGGGGAGTTGAGCCACAGAATAAAAGCACACACAGGCACGGAGGAGTCGCGTACTGAGGCGAACGAGGACTGGAGCTGCTCCCACAGTATTGTTTACAGCCCAGGGGAGGAGAAGAGTAGGAAGAACCCTCAACATCTTCCTCTCCAAAATCCTCCTCAGAAAATACTCCCAAACTGTCAGAAATGCCCAATGGAAAATGAGATGATGGAGAATTATGTGGGCATTTAGACCCAATAACCCAAAGCCTAGCAATACCCAGTTGTGTTAGAAAAGTCCCATCTCTTCTCCAGGAGCTGAGACAGGGACTGGAGAATCATCACAGAATTCCTCTAATGACTTTTCTGCCCTTTGGCTTTTTCCTGTGCTTTTCACTAGCAAGAACACTCCAAGACTAGCATTTGTATACCAAATAAATTATATCTGCATATCTTATATTTGCTTTTACTTCTCCTGGGTGGGTTGCCTTTGCTTGCCCCATTTGACAGGTATGAGAGGCAGGGAAAGCTCTGTGACCTAAGGGGCAAGTCCATCAAAGAAGGGGCAATGCAGCAATGACAGGCGATTGCTCTAATTCAGCTCCCACATACAGCAGACATTAACTCAGCAGAATTAAACTCATGGGAATCCTTATCAACAACATCCAACACCTCTCGTACATCATTTGGATTGATACTGATGGAACTCAAAATTGAGGCAAGGCTAACCAAAGGTTTGCAGTCCTTTTCTAACAAGCCTGAACCGGATTTATTCAGTGTGCTACATCCGGATTCTGTACCGAAATCATATAAAAACGGCAAATTTGGGAGAATTTAAATTTATGTTCATTCAATTCCAGAGCGAAACAGAATAGATGAGCATATACGCAATGGCAAGTATTCATTTCCAGACATCCTGTAAAAGCCGCTCACCCCTCCAGCTGGCTCTGCTCAGAAGCCCTCAGGAACTACCACGACACAAGTCCCGAAACGCGACACAGCCTGCATCAGTCATCGTCTCCCTAAAGCAGTACCTCCAACTTGCTTCCAGATGAAAGGTCTTTTCAGTACCGCTCTTGCCCACCAAACAAACCAATAGAAAACAAACTAACTTGCAGGAAACTAATTTAGAGAGAATACAAACCTGGGCGTTTGTCAAAGTCGCGTGGCAGTGCCAGCAGAGCCACCGAACAGTGACCTTGACATCCATTAGATGCTCACATCTGCAGTTTAACATGCATGACTTCCACAGAGGTCAGTTATTCAAAGGCAAAATGTACAGTGCCGCTGTTCTTCAGTTATTGCTTTGCTTTATAGCATTTACATATAGTTCACCATCAATCCCATCCCCAAAAGAATCTTTTCTCCATTAGCAAGAAGATGATGCATGGAAGAGAACTGCAGTCTTTGGTCCTGTCTTCAACCTGGGTTACCTATCTTTGCAATTTTAAAACTTCATTTGTGTAAGCCTGATTGAACTAAATATTATTTTAGAAGTCACAGCTTAAGATTTCTGCTTTTGATTTTACATCCCAGTGCTTTGCTGTATTTACCAAGCATTGCAATGAATTCCTTATAACATTCAATTGCCATGCTGCTACTTGTTCTTTCTGTGTGTGGTACCTGAACTATTTTAATGACTTCAATGTAATATATATTCAAATAGCCAGTGATAAGCCAAGCACCTCTAAGACTTGCGGCAAACCAAACAACTTTTGGCCTTAAGCCAAAAATCATTTTGGTCTCCATAATTTACAGCAATGTTCATTTAAGTTCAGTATTCTTCCATCAACTGTTGGGTTTTTTTAATTTATTCCTTCAGGTGCAGAGGAGGTTTCACCAAATTCAACAGTGGCTGAAAAGACATGGAATTAACGTCTCTTGAATTCCCAAGTGCTAAAAGGTGAAATAACATCTATACTTAGTGTACCTGATTTTTCACATTAGCATATCTGTGGTTTTTATCAATTGTTCTATTGTGTTCATTTTGCAAACATTCTATGCTTGCTTAATAGTTTGTAAACAGAGGTAATTAGTTGACAACAAACACGATGGAGGTTAAACATGCATGAAATTACTTTCAAGATCAGGACCCAAATTAGCTAAGCTTAATTCAGGTCATTGTTAATAAAATTTTAAAACCCCACTATTTTTATGAACGTATTTGAAATAAACTCTCCTACTTCTCTTTGATCTTCTTTGTTCCCTTCACCCTGCTGCTTTACTGGTGACACTCAAAAGCAGAAGTTTGCATCTTTTAGGTAGCAACACTGTAAAATTTATCCACAGCTTTCTCTGCTGAAAAATATAATTATTAAAATTGTGGCTGAGAACTTATTGCCCTCCCTTCCCCATACTGCAATAAAAAGCTTTTCCTTAGAGTAACAATATAAAAGCAATACAAATCTTTATTTCATCAAGTTGGCAGCTGCATATATGTCTTTAGACTGGTTAAGAAAGAAGATTCTTGGGAAAGTGATAGCAATATATTTCTTCACTCTGTATGACAATACTTCACTACAGCAGGACAATGCTATTGTATTTGCATATATATCACTTCTCTCAAATTTCTACCCCTCTTTTCAGACCACTTTTTTGTGTGCATGTTTATTATATTTATGTTGGGTGTTGCATAGTATTGCTCAATTTATGTCTAGGTCTGTACATATGGCAAGCAAGTGTATTACTAAAAGTTATATTTACAGTAACATGAATATTGAATTTATTCTTCCTGCTACCGAGCACAGCTTTTGAAATTTAACATTTCTTTTCCCACTAACCACTAAGATATTTGTGCTCCAAATCTTCTGTTCATTTAAACGAATATAAATGAATGATAAGAAATTACAATGTAGTTATTATACTAAAACTTCACTTTTATTAGAAAGGAAAAAAACTTACGCATATGAGGGGTGAAACAACACCACAGGCAATTATGTGCAGTACTCCACAGCCCAAAGTATCTATACAACAGACGTTTAATCAGAAGAGTCTACAAAATCCCCTGCACCCATCACTCTCCTCTATGCTTTTTAACCTTTTTGGCCTGTTCAGAAACATCCCCTTCAAACATTAATTCCAAACAATCCTACAGGACCTTCAGCCATGAGGAACACTAAGTCAAAGCAGATCTTTCCCTCATTAACTCTGTAACACTTCCATGTCTTCTCTTACACCTCACATAGTTCAAACATAAAGAAACCATTCTTAATACTTTTTTAAAGAGGAAATGTCCTCTTAGGAAGGAAGCCAGATGACCACGTGGGTCAAGGGACTCTTCAGCCCCATTTCCCCAAACTATTCTAGCACCTGCACCCATTTTTGCCCTGTCTTATTCGCAGCTGCACCAGCAGAGGACAGTAGCTATTTTCCCGCACAGAAGAGACTGGGGTTACACAACAGTAGAAAATCCACGTAAACACAATCCTTAAGCTATTAAAAACTAGATGTTATTACTAAAGACATTAGGGTGAATGTAAGAAAAAAAGGAAAGTACGCGTAATTAAAAGGCTGCCCCTCATTCACGAAGTCTGAAAGCAAGAAAAGGCACCTTCCTCAGGGCTAGGAAACATGTTGCATGGAACAGACGCATTAATTGTGTAGAGAAGCACCACGTGTTCCTCGCTGAAAGCTGGTAGTGATAACGGAGTGTAGATCCAGATGCTCCGACAACTCTCCACAGCCAAAGCAAACATTTGCAAGCTGAGGATTTCTGATGGGGCCTATACACAGGTTGTACATCCAGAGCACGTACACATACGCATGTTGCACGTACAGAGTCTTCTGGCCTATTCCCCCTGCCCAGAGTCATCCCCACTGCAAAATACATACAAAGCTTGGTTCAGAACTCTTTGCCTATTTGCAAAAACACAGGCTTATTATGCGTCAAAGATTGCTTCCACCACCCGATTTCCAACCAAATTTGAAAATAAAAATGAATTTTCACGTAGCTGCACATTTGAGCAGTGCACCAATATTTAAAATTGTAGGTCTCTCCTGTTTTTAAGTAGCTTTATGAGCAGCAAAGTTACTCAGGAAACTCTTTAAATATAGTATAGGTGTCACTGAAGAAACCTTTACGTTTACCCTTGTGCTTCAAAGTCACACCAAGCAGTGCTTCGCTGCCAGCCACTTTCGTTTCGGTCCAATTCAGCAAGACTCTGGCGTTACTCGATCTAGTGTAAAGTGTACAGCTGGTCAGCGAGCGTTCTGCCAGCTGGGAAAAGGAAAAACAAACCCCTTTATTTTAAGTTGAAAACAGAAAGTCTAAGAAATGTTTATTTGGAGGAAAAAAACATAAACAAAAACAAACGGGGTTTTTTTATCTTATCCAGCGTGACATTCCAGCAGGGAAGCATTCTGCCCTATGCAAGGGCATGCGGCTGCTGTCTTGCCCCATGCCGAGGCAAGGCGCGCCGGTCCCCAGTCATTACAACGCTGCTCCGTGGAAGTATGAGGTACACAACAACAGCCTTAGACAACTCCCAAGCAGAGATCTCCACGTTTAAAACCAGAAGAAAGCCATCAGGCAGCCTTCTCTCCTAAGCCGTAATGAGTAGGGAAGCCCACAAAGGAGTTCAGATTTGCTTTTCCTCCCTCACCCTTTGGCCAGTGTGAATATAATCCAACTGGTGGACAGACCCTCCGCAAGGGGAAATGTCCACCCAGCCACCAGACTTCTCCTCCCAGGCGATGGAGCGAGGCTCTGGGAGTGGGGCCAGACCCTGCTGCTGTGGGAGGAGAAGGCAGCGCCAATGGGAAGCATCACCCCTGCTGCCCAAGCACACCACCCCAACCTTTCCACCACCAGCTTCACTTTAAAACTTAACAACCAAATTTAAACACCTTTTTCTCCCCCAGCACACATCATTTTGAAAAGTACAAACCCATTTCCAAGTTTTTTTCTCTGTTTTTCTTTTCATTGTTGCAAATTAACAGGATGGAGGGGAGCGGGAGAGCCCATGTGTGGGAGGGGAGGAGGAGCAAATGCTTTGCCCTTTCCAAGCACTCCCTGATTTTGTCTACCCCTCACTGGGATGTCAAAGCCAGTGATATATATGTAGCAGGACAGGTTTCTCCAGGGGTTCAGTCCTGCACGCAGCGTTCAGCAGTTTGTGAGAGGAAATCAATAAGAGCTCTCCCTCAGCTTGCTGCTCCCCTGTATTCCCACATTTCCCTCTATAGTGTATGTACTTATGCAAAAAGCTCAGTCCTTTGTATGATTATTCCCCCCATGAAAGCCATTACCGTATCGGAACAGCGGAAGGTGACATCGATAACTAAAGCTACAGAAATAGCTTGCATAGCTCGGCAAAAGAAATACAGGCAAACTAAATATTTCAGCTAAGCCCCATTTCATCATCCTTGATGCAGGATGGTGCCTGGGCTCTTCTGATCATAAAACACCAGATGCATTTCTATATTTTCACATTGCTAGATTATCACACAAGTACGTCTGAAACACAAAATACCCTTTCCAGTGGCATAAACTCAGTAGTGATCAGACAGGTCTCCCTGTCACGCTATAGCCTTTAGATAGTGACTCTGAAACGCCAGCACCCATCCCTCTTTTCTTTCCATTGCTATTTCCTGTAGGGTGGCTTTATCTGCTGGGAGAGCTCGGTATTTTTTCCCAAAGAAACTAATATTGTTTACTCTGTCATTTATCTTTATCCTTTTCAAAACAATTTCTTTCCATTATGCATTTTCTGTTGATATTATTCTCTATTACAGGCATTGTATGGTCAATAATAGTGTTTTTCTTAGTCTTTTTTGTAATCCTACCTCATTTAGGTTTTCCACTTTCATTTAACCCTTTCCTGTTTTTCAGTAAGTTCTGGCATCTGTATCTCTGTGTACTTCTTGTAACACATCTGGTGGAAAATGACACCATTCCAAGCAAAACTTGTTCAAAGATACACTCCTGTTAAATTTTCCTTTTTCTATATGTAATTAGAAAGCAAGAGGAATTAGCAGCCACCATGGCTGGGATGACCTGATGAGACAAGTGCCGCCTGGCCAGCTGGCTATGGGGCAGTCACAGAGGCAGCCATGGGACACGCAGCCTGCACATCCCAGTATCTTTTTTATGCTAGACAGTCAAATAGACCCTTCTTTCCAGTGAGTTTCTTTCTCGAAGTCCTAAACTAATTGAGAGGAACAAAGCCTCAGGAGGAGACAGCCTGGGCTCCAGCCCCACTGTGGATGGGACAACCTGGAAAGCGATGGATGGAACGGAAAAATCCTCCCCCTCGGGCCAGTGGCCCTGCAGACCTGGGGGGGGAGACAGGCTGCCCACAAAGCCTGTGGTTGGGCAAGGCAGGCTGGCTCCACAGCCTCTTCAATGGATAGATTCTATACCCTCCGACGGGAGGATGGATGTGCTTGCAGAGGGAAGAGGAACCGTGCCCCAAAAGCAGCCAGGCCCTGACCAGGGCTGTGTGTTACCTGCTGGATTTCTTTAGTTCAACCCAACCACGTTCTTGTAGGTCTGCGCATTTCAAGACAGCCATCTCCTGATCTGTAACAATTATAGTTCAATTATTTGTGAAGTCTGATAAAAACCACTAGTAAAATTTAAGCTTCCCTGATGTGCACAAGAAAAGTCCAGCAAAAAAGAGTAACCCGGCAATATCTAATGATCACAAGAGGATGAGGAAAAAGAAGTTATCAGTTGGAGGGTGAAAGCATTAAGCAGGGAAAACAAATGATAAACTTACTTCAGTACTGTGGAGACGCAGACAAAAGCCAGATGTTGGTACAATAAACAGCACAACCACTGGAATTAAGAGCAGAAACATTTGGATTTCACTTGAAATGCCAATGTTTCACTTCACCATGCAGGTGTTCAACCTCCCAGGCTTCACCCTGCGTTCATTCTGTCTTTGAAAGGGCAGAAATGCTAAAGGTGGAAAGCTTTTCTGCATCGCCAGCTTCAAAACTTACTTGTTTAGCGGTCCTGTTATGCAAAACTTTGGAAAACTCATTTCCTTGCCAGCAGATCACCAGTAGCCAGCTGAAGGGAATTAACCTCTCCGCTGCCAGATACGTGATCAGAGCATTTCCTGGCAGAACTGGTACGCCAAGGGACTGCTCCCTGCCACCACTGTGCCGGCCCTCACTCACCACACCTCCGATTGCAGCATAGCGACAAAAATGGATGCATTTTGACTTGCCCTGGGCTTATTTCAGAGTAGCAAACTCTCAAACTCTGTATCACTTTGTCACCAAAATCATTCACTGTCCATCATGAAGAAAAATCACACATTTTACTTTTAAGTCTGTGAATGAAGGTATTTTATGCACATCCAAATAGGTCATTCCTACCTCAGAGAGATTTTAGCTTTTCTTGAGTAGCTTTTGCACCCAGTTGGGTTCCTGCAAGCACACACTGCCTCGAACCACCGCGCCGGGCTCTTCACATCGCAGGAAATGCTGGCCGTTTCATTTCTCAGTGCTGGGGACAGGGGCAGCAGCCACCCCCAGCCCTGCCTGCTCACTTGGAAAATGTAAGTGATAATTTTAATTCAACCCAAAAGTTGCTTTGCCACATCACTTCCTTGAATATGTCCTAATGTGCCACTTTGTTTCTCTCTCTTACATTATTTATCCTGTAAAGAAATCTGCAGTGGGAGATGCCGAAACCCAAAGTGCAGTCAAATAACTGCTTTTCTCAGGTGGAAGGCATACCAGGTGCATCAGAGATGCAATTTTAACAAGTCTTGCTCATTTTTCAGGTTATATTTTTTAGCCAAGATATTCTGGAACATTAGTTAGCGTCACTAGAAAATTAAAATAAAATAATTTGGGTTCAGGTGAAAGGGCTGACTTTTTTTTATACAGATTTCATTTAACGGTTTCAGAATTTGTAATCAGGGTGTAAAATTGTGTTTTCTATGCTTAGGGCCTCAAATTATGATGCACTGTCTGGACAGCAGAAAGATTTGAAGGAGTTGCTGTCACCTATCGCTGTTTATGTAATGCAGGATGGCAGCAGGGACCGACGAGAAGGTATCTGCACACCGGTAGTAAATAGAAGAGTTTGAATTTTAAAGTTTGCCAGGACAATCGTCTCTGCACCAGCTCCTGGTGGCAACCCATGGCAGGTGTTTATGCCGTTGGCGTCTTATAGAAAAAGAAATACCCATGTTGGAAACGGAAAGCAGCCAACAGGGAAGAAGAAAAAGAAACTATTACAAAACTATTAAAGGCATTTAAATAGCCACCAAACAAAAAGTGGAAAAATCTGTGTTAGGTAATAGTCGTAGCAACTCGTTTCAAGTGGCCCTTGCAGGTCTATACAATATCAAAAATTAGGTGACACAGTACTATGAAAATTAAAATCTCATCAAACTAAATACCTTGGGAACGAAGGAAGTACGTATAATAAATGGTAGTGAACTAAGCAAGTCCTTTCCTGAAACTCCAGAAGTCAAAGATTGTCTATAAACATGAAAGCAACACAGATCACCAGTATGCGGCAATGCCATGTTATTTGCCCGTTTATGATTATGTGGATTCTGTGATTCTGTGACCATAAACACACTGAAGAGCGAGTGTAAAAGCCTGGTGAGACGTGTATTCGAAGGGAGAAGGGCAGAGCGCCACTGCCAGAGGGAGGAGCGGGCGGTACTTTGGGCAGTGGGATCGCAGCCCCTCGAGCTGGTGGAGACTTCATGCCCAGGGCCTCCCCCGGGAAGATGGGATTTTACAGATTTCCCTTTTGCAATAACTCTAAACTTCCCCTCTGTTGCATTTCAGAAATGAAGGTGTGGTCTTTTTTTTTTTAATTTGGTCCTGACATTGGATTCACGATACTTAATTTTAGCCATATATATGCTTGTCATTTGTTCTGAAGTAATGATTGACGCTTCCTCTAGAATCAGCAGTAAGAGATAGGCACTTTCAGCTGGTGATTCACTGGATCCTAAAATAGGTTTATAAAACAGGAATCTCCAGGGATGACTCAATCCACATCCACTGACTGGGACTGAACTTAGCAGCTGAAGTTAAATGGAATAAATCCCATTCGAACTTCCAATCGCAGCACAAGAATATTTGCCAACCACAGAATAAGAGATAAAGCCAAGGAAAGGAGGTATAGTGAAAAAGCCTCATTTTTGGGCATGTTTCATCTGGTAATACTTAGGATTTTTTGATTCATGCAGCTACACTCCATGTACAACAACCACCTGATTTCTTTTTCTTTTTTTTTCTGATAAACTGTCTACACATCTAGTTTTCTTTCTCAAAAAGCAACTAATTCCTAAAGAAGATGTCATATTGCTTCCTACTTTTTCTTTCCAAACCTAGTTTGATCTGGCAAGTGTGTGTTGACGTCCTGACCTTGGAAGAAACTATACTGGCAGCAGATCCTCCCTTCCTTGGGAAACCTGAAAAAAACAACTCCATGTGTACTCACTCAGCCGAATGTCTCCCAATGCACAAATGTAAAGATGGCTGTTAAAGTCTGCTAGTCAAACGTCTGATAAATTACAGTGGCAGAATAAATACACCTCTAAAGAAATTACAAAAATATTAAAACGTATTACTAAAAGTAGACTATATTCAACTACAAACAACCAACTCAGCAATGACTCTCCATTTTACGTACCAGGGTAGAACATTTCATTAAGAAGGTCTATTACATACAATTAGCACTCATTTCCTCTTGAAAAGCTAACTCTTTAATCACACAGTTTATGTAAAAGGCCATCGGAAAGATAAGAAAATAAGTAACACAATCAGATCACTCATAACGCAGCATCTATTTTAAATTTCTAGGGATACGGAGCTATAAACAAAACCATAAAACTTGTACAAATGCATAACTAACTCCTATGCAACTAAAATGAATTTACTGAAGAATGTAACAGATTACATAATTTCAGGGGGTTTCTTCTTGACAGATGTCCATGCAAAAGTCAGGCATACAAGGAAAGCAACACAAAACTCTCCACTTTTCTTTACGTAACTTCAGGTAGGTCAGATAAATACCTTTTTTGTGCATTTTTTTTTTTTTTTTTAGATAAAACCAGCTTTGCATATAACAAACTCAGTGTACTTTCTGAAATGTAAGAAGGCTGAAGGATTAATGGATTAAGCAAAATAAAAGAAAGCATTAAGTATCATCAAAAGAAAGGAAACAGTCAACAACAATATTGTGAAGTGAGAGATTGTTCCACCCGATACTGGCAATGGTAAACATCCACCATCAATAAAAACTCCTGGGACCTACTAACACTGCACTGATGGAAAATTAATGGGCCACGCACAGACCTCTCGGCTGCAAAGGCTGAGCATCACAGCAAAGGATCTTCATTCCACAAACAAGACACATCATGCAAACTCAAAGGTCTCATTGTATAATCTCTGGCAGACAAGACCTTCACGGATCTTTTTTTTAATATGCATAAAATGCTTTACAGAATACACTGTAGGCATATTTCTTCAAAATGCCATGAAACAAACCATTGGAAAATGTGCTGAAAATCCGCCATCTCCAAAAAGAAAGCCAGCTATACATAACAAAAGAAAAACAACCTCCGATAAAAAGATGACAAGGCAGTAAAATATGTATATAAACTGAAGGCAGTCACACACTCTGAGGAAAAGCTGCATCCTGCAGCGGGGAAGCATCCATCCTCCTGAACCCCCCAGGAGCACTCCCAGGCACAGCAGCCTGGCTGGGGACCTAGTTAAGTGTGCCCAGCAGCATTCTTCGAATGCAATGAGATGTGGCCAGATGGCTTGAAGGCATGTCTAGGACCCAACAGTTCTGCTGGAACCAGAAAATAACCTCTTCTGAGTAGTACATAGCGATCTCAACTGATCCAGAGAGAAGCGGTGCTGCTGGAGTATAAAAAAAGCACTTCCTACCCGTTGCTACCCTGTAATACCATGTATATTTTCCGCACTTTGGAAAGTACTCCCTATTCAGGGAAGTAACATGGCAGCTGTTATTAAAATTTGACCGCTGTGATATTAAGATAATAGTTTTTGACATAGCCATACTAAATGTCATTCCTCATTCTTCCATGTCACTACCAGTAAATCAATACCAGAAACTAATTTATTGCTGGCAGAAAAGTCCTCCTGTCTTTTGACTGACATAAATTAACAAGCTAAATAACATCAAATTATCTGAAGTCAACTGCTGTTCGCATTAGTCCTACAGAGGTCACGAAGCAGACGGTATGCACACCTGGTAAACTCCCATACCAACGGCAAAGTTTAGTTTACATGTAAAATAATATAAAACAGGCTATTTTTATTACCAGGAGTTTTAAATTCCTTCCCTGCTTCAACAGGCTGGTCCTGCTCTGGCTTCGCCAGGGCTACACTGCCACCACTGCAGTCAGTGTGACATGGGAGATACAAACCATACCAGGAAAAAAGCATAAAATGCACAGCTAAGGGCTGTTCCTTGGGGGGGAAAAAAAAAAAAAAGAAAAAAAGAAAAAGAAATCCTAACGTTGCAAGGGCTTGGCAGTATTCTGCTGAATTAGAGCTGCAGCTCGCACTTGCAGTTTGGCTGCCCATAAATAGCAGAGCAGCCGTGCCAGGCAGCCACCAGAGGCTTTCTCAGACAGCAACTGTACACTGTCCGGGCTGCATAAATTAAAACTTTTTTGCCACTTCCAACTCGCCAGAGCTCCTTCTCCCCTCCCGCAGCTTTGCTGACCACCACCAAGGACTCTCCAGCCACCTGGCGTGGCCCACAGCTGAGGATGCTTATCCTATGTCAAGTACAGTCCTTCCCAGCGGGATAATAAACACCATAACCCCCCCAAAGAGCCTTAAATATCCATTTTTATATAAAAATAGAGAAGATGTTTTGTAGCAGGTGACTAGCTGATTTGTTTGGAGGAGTGTATGACAACCTTGAAGCTACAAAAGGAGCCTTCACGCCCACCGCCTGTCCCTAATTAAGGCAGAAATAAGTCCTCCTGTCATGTATGCCCCAGCCATACAAAGAACTCCCGTATGACGTAGAAGACAGCACGCTTAGATGAAAGGGAAATTCAAATGGTAGCACAGCCCTGTTTTCTTACCAGCACCATCAAAAAGGAAGGAAGAAAGAATGTCAAAAAGCAGTGGCATTTAGAGGTGGAGATCACCAAAGGTACACTTACTTCACAAAAGACTTGTGGGTCCAAGGAACTTCTTGGTTCCTTGTGAGTATTTTGGTCTGGTATAAGCTGTTATATTATCCCACAAAACACCTCCCAACCTTAATTATTTCTATGTAATTTCAAAACAACTGATAGAAAATCCAACAAATAGTCTTTTTTTTTTTTCTTTTAAATACTAAACCTCCAAGTGAAGGATTTTAGCATATTCATGCACATTAAGACAGAAGTGTTGCAAACAGAACTGAAACCACTCATGCTTTAATGTTAGCATACAAGTAATTCTGCCTAACATTAAAGTTACCACCTTGATTTAGCAAGCACTTGTCTCTGCCTTGTTAAATTACAGAGATGTCTACACAGAAACACTTTTGTATCCTGAAGAACAGCTTGGAATAGATAACTACACCAGCTGACCAAACCTTGATGACCTTGGTGATTACATAGCCTTTGTTAAAATACATCATAATCACAGTCATGTGTTTTAGCAAAACACCACAGAAATAACTAAGAGAGGAGATTTACGTACTTTCACAGATTCATAGAATCACAGAATGGTTAGAGTTGGAAGGGACCTTGAAGACCATCTAGTTCCAACCCCCCTGCCATGGGCAAGGACACCTCCCACTAGACCAGGTTGCTCAAAGCCCCATCCAGCCTGGCCTTGAACACCTCCAGGGATGGGGCATTCACAGCTTCCCTGGGCAACATGTTCCAGTGTCTCACTACCCTCACAGTAAAGAATTTCTTCCTAATATCTAATCTAAATCCACCCTATTTGAGTTTAAAACTGTTACCCCTCGTTCTACCACTACACTCCCTGATAAAGAGTCCCTCTCCAGATTTCGTATAAGCCCCCTTTAGGTACTGGAAGGCTGCTATAAGGTCTCCCCAGAGCCTTCTCTTCTCCAGGCTGAACAACCCCAGCTCTCTCAGCTTCTCTTCAAAGGAGAGGTGCTCCAGCCCTCTGATCATCTTCATGGCCCTCATCTGGACTCATTCCAACAGGTCCATGTCTTTCCTGTGCTGGGGGCTCCGGAGCTGGATGCTGTACTCCAGGTGGGGTCTCACCAGAGTGGAGTAGAGGGGCAGAATCACCTCCCTCAACCTGCTGGCCACTCTTCTTTTGACGCAGCCCAGGATGTGGTTGGCCTTCTGGGCTGTGAGCGCACGTTGCCAACTCATGATGAGCTTCTCATCCCCCAAGATCCCCCAAGTCCTTTTCCTCAGGGCTGTTCTCAATCCATTTTCCACCCAGCCCCCACTTGTGCTTGGGATTGCCCTGCCCTGATTAATCAATTTTCTGTAGCTGCTCACTTCGCTGACGCTTTATTGCCACATGCTCGCCGTGCAGCACTTCGCTGTCACCCTTGCAAGAGCTCGCTCCCTTTGCAAGAGCAGTAACTCCATTTGCTGCTGCCACCACTTGTAGTTTCCAGTTTCCTTCACAAGGTTGCATGCCAGGACTTGGTTTTTCTCCTTTAAATAATTCAGTTTTCAGTTGTTTCCTTAGAAGAGAGCTGAGAAGTTAAAGAGTTTCTTCTCTGATTGAAGCTCAAGGAAATCCAGGTATATAAATTGAGAGGCTCACCATGAGAGTCATGTCTGCAGCAAAACGGGTGGAAGAGAGTGCACGCAAACCTACAAAAATTATGCAGTCCTTCAGCAGCTTTATATAAGCAGAAGGAAAAAGCACAAAAGAGAAGAGAAAATGAATAAAAGTATGATTCTGTGCCAGGAAAGGCAGAAGCAGGGGAGAGGAGTCCCAGAAATGACACCCAGCACTCTGCACTGACAGAACAGGAGCTGAGGCAGAAGGTGGCAGCCACTGGGGTGCAGCCTGAGGTGAACTAGAAGAAGGATTAAAAAAATTAATTCTCTCTTGTAAGTTAAAGTTGGAAAGCATCGAAAGCTCCAAGAAAGAAGGTGTCAGCTCTCACCACTACTGAGAGCTGGTGCAGGTCCCAAGTCTCTAAAACCCTTCCCAGACAACTCTCAATCCAGAAGTAATGTTTTTTCTTTGGAGCAAATTAAAAATTGAAACTGAAGCACTGCTGCCTGCAAGCTCTGAATATAGGAAACACGTGGCTTTTTCACCATCAAAAAACATCCTGTAGGTATTGCACGGGGTCTCCAAGTGTAAGCAGAACTTCTAGTTAATTTTAGCTCAGAAGAGTAAACTTCCACCCCAAAGCAATCACGTGCTCCTCTACAGCCTTTCCTCTCCTAGTATTCGCATTTTTTTCCCAACTGCACAAAAGTAGCCCTAATCCCCAAGCTTCCTGAATGCCCCATTAAATACAAGTTATTCTACAACCTTTACACATCACGGAGCTTAAAATGTCATTAAGCTCAAGAGTAAGCAAGTAGGTTTCTCAGACTTAGGGTTTTCAGTAGCAATGTTGAGTAGGTAGTGCTAAGCAGGGCTGCGTATTAATAAATTTGTTCATCAAGTGTTCAGTTTAAGATCCAAGTACCAGATGCATCACTCACTACTCCAAATGAAATGACTTACAGAACTTAAAATATGTGCAAGACTTCTGCAACAGACAGCAGAATATAGCCCGTCATTTGCTCTTCATGCCAAATTAATAACGTACAAAATTAAATGCTTGCAATTAACAGGCGTTTATTATTTTTGTGGTGTATGTCTGTAATTGCTAATGTAGTATAAAAATCCTGAAAACTGTCTGGGGGTTCATTTGAGGGATTTATTAAAATTCCATGGAGCCTTACAACAAGCACCACCAAAATGGAACAATGTCTACCGGAGAAGAACTACAGACATTTAATTACTGAGCAAGGTTTTAATCAAACATCTCTATTTTCCTTCACAATAACAAAAGAGATGTTTCGGCACTGGGCCAGGAATATAACTGTAAATTTACATGTTCTTTGCTTCCGAAGAGGTTAAAAATTCATTTTTAGCTCAATGTAGTAATTATTTAAAATCTCTGACATGAACTGTTGAAATGTTAAATGTATTTAAAATTTAAATGTGAAACAAGAGGAAAAAATGGGATAACATTGAAAAAAGACCATTTCTCTTCCCCATGGGCTCTTTAAGGATTATCATTTTTCGTAACATCAGGTGAATCGATTCCTAAAACCCAGTCAAAATGTGGTATGGTTTTCAAATCCCCAGGGTTGGCTCTCTCTGGGTCGCCGATCCTGCAGCCATCTCAGCCCAGCGCAGAAAGCCATGGCACAACTCCTGCACGCCGCTGACTTCCAGTCAAGGAGTTTTCAAGTGAAACGTAAAACTTTTTGCATTTCTTCTCTTAATTTAACTCATTGGCTAAGTTAAAGAAATCTTTCTGATAGGAACACTCTAAACACTATCGTCTAATTATACAATATACTGAAATTTATGACCATGTAAGTTATCCATTGACCATTTAAGCACATTTAGTCATACATACAGATTCAGCCACATCTGGACTACAATACTGTATTCTTCCATCTGCAGCCTCTGTTTAAAAAATGTATGAACTAAGCCAACTGCAAAGCTCTTTTTTGCGGATATTGTCAGCAGTTCAGACTTCCCCCCACCCCACAGACAACGGATGATGGTTATAACTAGTATAGAGCATAGAAATAAAGTACAAAAGCTTCTCAAAAACACCAAGTTGCTTAAAAATTTTGCAATGTTCTTCCATGCTTTTTAAAGTATACAGGTTTAGTCTAAGTACCATTCCATTCTTCTATTCTTGAATGGTCAAGGTAACATCATTAGTCTTCATTTTGTCTTTTTTTTTTTTTTCTTTTAGGAACAAAGTGAACCTTTTTCTAAGTACGGTAACAAGGAAGAAAATTTTAAGAAAAATGAAGGGAAAAATTTGCCTAGCATCATAACAACTTTGAGTTTACACAGTTTTTGACAATCACTGTGTACACATTTATCAGAAAGATTTTGAATAATTCAAATAAAAATGATGCATCAAGAACACCACGCTGGGTCAATGACTTTGAGAAGAAAGCTCTAAGCTGTAACCTGAGTGCTGAAAGAAAAGAAAATCAGCCACAGTAGTAGCACTTACTACCCTTCCATCTCCCAGAAACCTCCAGCCTTACACCTTGCGCATTCAATGAGTTATCTCCACTCTCACGACTCATTTGCAGAAGCGACTGAGGCTCTCTTGGGTGGGGAGAGACAAGCTCTCACACACAAATTTTCCCTCACTACTGAGCATTACCAGGTTTTGTACATTTGAATTTGGAAGAAGTATAATCTTCAGGAAAGGCAATCCACGGGAGCAAATCTCTAAACTGGATGTCTGTAGGAAACTAACCGAGTAGATCATCTCAGGGAGCATGACTGGCAGCGCAGCACCCTGCGGAGACAAATGCCACGGGCAGCACGCGTCCCTCCATCCCAGGAGATGCCCGTCTTCCTTCACAGCAGCTTTCCACTTCCAGTCTTAACTCTCCTCTTCATTTCTTTGCAGAAACACCATCATTTGGCTGTTCCCATGACCTACTTACTCAATAGTGCATCTTTTCTTTCTGGAAGCAACTTAACACTATCTACTGATGACAAGCTAAAAGCAGACAAAGAATGCTCTATACAGACTGCAGGTAAAAAGACGTTTGGAAATAAAAAGCAGACAGATTCTATGAGTATTCTAATATATCTGAAGTATATACCTACATTCAGGTAACAAGAAACTGGCTGCAGTTTATTTTAATATAACAACAGTGGAAAAATAACAAGAGATGAAGAAGCAGAAGGCAAGCAAGAAGAGTTAAATCTGCAGTTCTTTAAAAAAGCATACATGAACTGCAAGACAGCCATCCTGACAGAGGCCATAACGCTCCAGGACAGTATTCCCACTCCACCGCTGGCACCAGCAGAGAAAGATGCTTAAGCTCATGCCTAACATTAAGCCCTCAGCTGACCCCAGTAGCTACGGTTTATCAGTTTGACAGTCTGCCATTCCAACTCAGCTGACAACAGCCAAGTACAAGCACCATATTCACATGCTTAAAATTAGTCGTGCTCAAGTGATTCAAGGTTTTCGTTCCATATCCCATCTCATCATTTAATTAAACCACCACGTTGCTCAGGTCCATAGGTGTTTCTGAGCACCAAGGAAGGTCTAAACGACTGTCGCAACTCATTCCTCTGTTCTTAAAAATATAGCAGGAAGATGTTTCAAAATGCCAAAATGTTATGAACAATTTTGATGCATTTACCAGTTCTCACTATTTCAGATAGTTGCTGTCAACCGAGTCTGAGTGTATCTGCCAGCCAAACTGATAGTAGATATCAAGGCACCACGGAAAATGTTCTTGCATGCTGCTATGGATGGTATGTATTGCGCGGCACTCTTACACCTCACGTGGTTAGATAGGACAAGTCAGTACATTTAAAGGTGTTAGAAGTTAATACATTTGTCAAATATCACGCGGTGGTCTCTTTGGCTGGCTTAGCTGTTATAAAGCCATCTTGCCTAAAAAGTGGCTTGGTTTAAAGTTCTGCTTTTTACCTTGGTGCAGTCGAAACTCCTACAAGTTACTGTTCGTGCCTGTGTAAATTTATTCCTGCAAGTTCAGAAGACACAGATGCCTGTTGGAAGGGGAGATAAGTATAGTCTAAATTAGAGCTCATGATTGCTGCTAGCACTGGATCAGGAATGAAACGCCATCAATCACAAAACCCGCGTGCTTTGAGTTAACCTTCCGTAGGATGCAGTCCTTTCCTTCCTGAAGGGGCAACAAATCAAAGATCACATTGTCTTCACTTTCCTGATCAAAATATGTTTAATCAAAACACACTGGGTGGAAACAACAGGATTTAAAGGTGCTAGCAACAGTTCATTGCTGCCAGAATAGAGGTGAAATTGGATCGGAGCACGCTGGTGAGCTGGCTGTGTTAAGGCTGTACACTACCCGGCTGTGTCTACTTATATTCAGGTCATTTTATGTGCTTTCTAAACTCTGTAAGTTAGGGTTTTTTTTGTTTTTATCTTTCTAACTTGGAGGATATTCATAAAAGGTTATAATACGATTTTGCAATTCAGGAGAAAGTAGAATAGTCAAGTGTGTGCTCACTTTATAAGAAACTACAGTTTTGGTTTTGTTACTGTGTATTTTAATTCCGCAAATTTTAGTAAAAAAACGGGTGTTTTCAATGAAAAACCTTATTCAAGTGAAAAATTGTATTTATATTTGTTTATTAAAATTGCACTTTGCTCTAATAGTATCACACACTACTCCAAGAAAAAACAATCATGTCTTGTCCCAGCATTCCTTTAACTTACATTTCTAAAGCAATCCTCGTGCAGACTTTTCTTTCACAACTCAATTGCTTTTTGCCTGGAATAAATATGAAAACAGCTTAAGACCTGAGGTTTCACAGAAGCACAGGGGTTGGAAGGGACCGCTGGAGATCATCTAGTCCAACCCCCCTGCCAGAGCAGGGACACCGAGAGCAGGTTTGCAAACACTTAGCACACACCTATCGAGATCTTTTGAAGATGAAGGCAAGCTGGCCGAGTCTGCTGCCCTGAGCTGGCCCGATGTCAGCCAGCTCGACCTGAAGATGGGGTAGCCACGTTAACGCTGTGCATCAGAGAACACCTTCAGGCAGGGTCTACAGTCAGCAGAGAGTCCACCCAAAGCAGTTCTCCACTCAAATCTATTGCTAATAGTTATTGCACTGGAAATGCATTCCTTAGCTCACACTTCCTACTCAAAAACAAAAACTGAATTTCTTCTCTTCCACTGCTAAGCAAAGTTTTAGCAAAAAAACCCTCCAAACAATGGAACCATATGGGGAGCAGAAAACCTGACCACAAACATTTTTTTCTTAATTCAGGATCACCTAACAGATCAACGGGACATAAATTATTTGTGGGCCTAGCTATTTCTGTAAACACTGCTGAATGTTACATCAAAGGCAAAGCAAAAAGCGCATGAAGAAGAGTACAAAATAATTTCCCCTGACCTACTTCAGTCACTGACTTCTTAGGTGTTTCTTCTAATGAAAATCAAAATATTTCCATGTGCGTCATTTTGAAACTGATACTGACAATTTAAACTCATCACTCCTTACGTATTCAAGATAATTCCAAAATGTCATGATTATTTTCTGTATATGCTGCAACACTCAAGCAAAGTGTGGTGTATTAAACATGGTATGTATGCTTTCCTTTATTACATCTTTATTTCATTTTGGTTTAACATTACTTTATGTATTTTTGTATTATATCATAGAATAATCATAGAATGGTTTAGGTTGGAAGGCACCTAAAAGATCATCTAGTTCCAACGGCCCTGCCACGGGCAGGGACACCTCCCACTAGACCTGGGTGCTCAAAGCCCCATCCAACCTGGCCTTGAACACTTCCAGGGATGGGACATCCACAGCTTCGCTGGGCAAAGTGTGCCAGTGCCTCACCACCCTCATGGAGAAAAATTTCTTCCTATCCACAGCTACACAACTTCGCAACACAAACTCCAGGGAGAAGCTTTCAACATGCAAAGTAAAGAGTCAACCACCGGGCTAACGTTCATAAAATAATACTAACTTTATGGAAAACAATCTAAGTACAGGGATAAAACAGCATTCTGTATACAACAGATTTGACACACCCTCCTTCGCCTGCCCAGGCTCTCAGCGTTAGAGGCATTGCCAAAGATTAATGGGAAACTGGGTTCATACTGGCCCCATGGCTCTCCCTCCGCAGGGCACGCGAGGCACAGCCCGGCGCTGGCAAACCTGAAAGCAGGACTGCGGCCAGTGTCTCTGCTGTGGCAGAGGGAAATGACGCATCGAGTATTAAACTGTTCCCCTTGCAAGCCTATTTTTGCTAAAACAACTTCAAAAATAACTGAACACTTGTAATTTGAATGAAAAGCAAGCCAATGACCCTGGAAAAAGTACATAGGCCCATAATTTGATACAGTAAAATATGTTCTCTCTTTCTGCAGAAGTGCTCAACACGGTATTGCTAAAAACATGAATTTTGCTGTTTATCTACTTTGGATGCCTTAAGATTATCTTCAGATAATATTTGTCTTTCTTTTAATGATCAATAAGAGGTAAAAAATAATTATATTTGATTTGCTCACTTGTAGCTGAAAAGGAAAGCACATTTGTTTTTAATTAGATTATTGGCCTTTGTCAAAACTTGCTAAACCAATTCTGAATCCTTTCCTGCTTCAGAACGCCTCAAGGCCCTCTGTAATTAGGGTACTGCTGGCGTGCCGCGGGGCGAAAGGAAAATCACTGCTTTAGAGCACCCAGATCCAAGGTCCCTTTTGGTGGAGGCGTACAGAAAATCCATCCTCTTACTTGCTATCCACGTTTCAAGGAAATAATAGTTTCATAAATGTCTGAAAGAGTCCAAACTTTGATTAGCTTAGAAAAGACAGAAATTTAGTTCTGTTGTGCTATAAACTGGGATTTCCATCTGCAGATGGACCTGGATGTCCAATCTGTGTCCCAAAATGCTGCAGTATCTGTCTGCATTTCTCCAATAAACAATATATTACAATTCTGGCTGTTGCCATCTGGAAAAACTGTTTGAGTCTAAATTTCATAAATCACCATCACTCAATTATTTGGGGCCTATTCTGTAAGCATGCAACTTATCACAGCTAACAATATGATTTATTGTATCTAAATTAGATTCATTTCGGTGAGAAATCTTGGAAGTCACTGCACAATTCAGTTCTTTCACACAAGTCAGTATGCATGTCATAACTTAAGACCAGCTGATAAAAATGTTTTCTGTATTAAATGCTTACAGTTATTTTCCCTTTAGCTTCTTTTAAAGTTTGACAAGAACAGAAAAGCCGGAGCTAAGCTTTGTCCCTTACCACTCAAGAGGTACCTCCAGCACACTCACTAGCACATGGCTCAGCTTCCACATATTCTATGTCTACATCTAAATTTATATTTATATATTTACACTTACACGATACTTAATAAAAATTTAATACCCACATTAAATAATAAACACCATTTATACATGTGGACTGCACATACACAACTGCATCTGCAGTTCTTCTCAGATCCTAGAACAACAGCAACTCCCAAAGTGGCAGGTTAAAAGAATATTATTTACTGATACAAATCAAAACCTGATGAATAGTTTTGCAGCTGGTTTTGAAGTCATCGCCTGGTAAAGCAAATATACCCTTTCTGCCCATTTCTTGCTTTGGGGAAATTGGACTTCTCGTGATGTCTGCACACTTTTACATGTGCACGATTGCCCAAGTATCATTTTCAATTTCAATAAAAGCATGTATATAAGGATTAAACTGTTATGAGCACTGCAGTGCAGATCTAAATAACTCAGTCTGCCAAACTAGTGTTACTATGGAAACAAAACTAATGTACTGTGACCACAGCTCTGACTGCATTACTTAAGACCATCTGGTTAAAACAAATATTTCTGTGGCACAGTATTTGTTCTTAATTGTGTACCGATCATTTTTCTTTTTTATAACGTACACAAATATATTACTCTTTTTTTTGTATTATTATACCCTGCTCAAGTTTTTGTGATGCTGTATGTGATTTTAGTTACATTTAACATGCTTAGGAATAAATCCATCACTCTCTAAGTTAATCAAGGCTGGATGAAGGTAAATGGTCCGAAGCTCCCCCTTCTCTTGCACCATGTTTTAGACGAGGTATCTTTTCCTGTTCCTGCAGCACAGTACCACTGAAGAGACACTTTGCACCGTTTACTCTCCACCGGGAATGCAAGCGTGTCAGCAAGGGAAGCCTAGCAGTGAGCAGTGCAGCTCCCATCCGCCGAGTTCCAGCTTCGTGATTGCATTGAAGGTGAAAAGCACCTTTCAAGTCGATCGGCAGCTCCCCCAGCAGCTCCTTGCTAGCACGGGGCTGGGCGCTTCCAAACTGCTCTGCTGCTCTGAAGCACTTTTCAGACTAATAACTCATTCCCCGCTTCTAGCCTGGAGAAGTTTAATATTCTGAACTGTGATGTGTCACCACAGATACTACTCTAATAAGAAATAAAATGCTTTTACAGCTAAATGCAGATTGACCAGATCGTCAGCAATACCAACACAGAAAGGTGAGGACCACCTTCCCTGTTTCTAAAACTGGAAATCTATTTTATTCCAGGGAAAACATTGAATTAACAAACAGCTGACATAGAAAACAAGCAGATCCATTTCTTATTTCAGTACTTCTACAAAATTGCAATATTCAGTTCCTACTTAACAGGAACAGGGAATAAATATATATTTTTATATTTATAATGTCTAGTACATATATATATTGCCCTTTCTAATTCAGATCTATTAAAGCAATTAGGTGCCCACAAAAAAAATGAAAAAGCCCCACAGAGCTTTTGCAAAGACAGACTTCCAGGCTGCGTTCCTGAACAGCACTATCAGTTTGTGGACAGATGACTTGGGAAAAATTGAACACAGGTGGTTTTCCAATGACAAAAGGAGATAAATGTTGTCCATTATGACAACTAAATATTAACAGCAGAATGATTTTCTGCCTGCCACAGTCCCTGGCCATAGAGGTACGTTCATTCTTTTGGGCTCAGCTTGAGTGTTCCTTAAAAATATGACTCAGAGAAACAAATTTATCGCGGCATGGATTATCCATGCTGCCGGAGGTGTGAAAAGTGTACAGGTTAATACTGGTGAAGTGACCTTCTCTAGGCAGCTTTGCTGCATAAAGCCTGTGAGACCTGCAGTCGGGAGGGGGCTTTGCCACCGCTTCCCTCCTGCCAGCAGGAACTGCGGCTCCACCAGCGCAGCTGGAGAGCACTTTTGGCAAGAGCTGTGGTAAATGCACAGCAGCTTTAAGGAATCGTGGGTGATATTTTAAAGAAAACACAGAGCAATTAATCTACTACTATGTTTGCTTTGCATGTCTATCTATGCGTTTTATCTAGACATACTAACGTGGTATGTGGGAACTTGTAAGGTCTCAAATTGTATGAGGTGTTGTATATTGATCTTGAAAACTACAGCAGAAAGTTTAGAATTCAGCTAGAGCCTCCACCATTTTATGAAATATATATCTAAGGAAAATATCCATGTCCTAAATTATGTGCTTCTGAATGCCACCACTGGAGACAGAAGAAGAAAAGCAGCTCTCAGTACAGAGCTCCTCCAAATCCCCCAGGGCAATGCTTTTTGGAACAACCTTTACTCAATCCTGCTGCTATTTCACTTTTTTTCTAATTGAGAAGATGACTGGGAGATTATTTTTTTAAAGATCACGTATGTTAAGGAAGCATAATCTTGCTAGTTCATAATTACAACCGAGTATCAGATTGCCAACCACATACCAGTCAAGCATTTCTCATCATTAAGAAATCGGTAATTGCAGCAGGAGATGACTAAAGAAAATCAGCCAACGTCTCTAACAACAAAAAAAAAATTTATGTCACCATTTATCAGATGGATATAGGAAAGTGAACATCAAATTCTGGCTAAAGGCTCCAAGAAAACATGTCGAGAGCTAAATGCAATATAATTAAGAGGTGATTACAGAGGACCTTTATCTACAGCCCGGCAGGCAAAGGGCCACACCTCCCCGTGCCACACGCAGATCGTCCTTCTGCCAGGAGCTCCTCATTCGGCTGCTAGGAAGGTATTCTCACAGAGGATACTTCCAAAGGGATGTGCTAGCAAGGCAGGAGCCGCCAGCCTCCCTTCTGCAGCCAGGAGCTCCGCCAGCATGCGGCCACGTGCAGGGAGCTGGGCCAGGACCTTGGGGCAGCACGTGCCACCCCTGGAGCTGCCCCCGCCTTTACTCCATTCCTCTTGGGTGAGCTTCAAAGAAGACACTGAAGTAAACTTGCTCCTCCATCTCTGATCATTAATGATGGAGTTGCTGACATCTGACGGACTAGTAACGAGACAGGAAATTGGAGAGAGGAGCTACTTCGACTGCAAGACAGTGTTAAAAGCTGAATTATGTTTGGCTGAAAGAACAAAAGAAGTAAAGTAAGTTCTGTGATACAGATGATCTGAGGGTAGATAACTAAGAGAGCCGTACTTCACAGGATGGGGAAAATGTCCAACACTTTTTATCGTCTTTGCAAGGCCACGTAAATACCCAGAATACTTAACAAAAGAAATCCTGTTATACTTGACTATGTTTCCATTAATGACTGACATAGTTTATGCAAGACAATGGTGACTTAATTACATGTCACCTCTCAGTATGAGCTTCACAAAATTCAACTACGATCAGCATCCTTTCCACTACTCGCCCAGTCCCTGTTCCTAGCAGACACTCCTCCCAAGCAGTGTCTGAAGGAAGGAAGTGGGGAACAGCCGGTGTCTGGGCTCTGAAGTGGTTCAAAACTCATCAGGGGAGAAGGACATACTTTGCGATACAGCATCTAGATGTCCAACGTGGCAGAGGGAGAAAGGTAGGGGGGAAAAGACAAATGCAGGATGTCTCTGCATCTTCCCCTTTCCCACCCAGGGCAGAGCCACAGCCTGACAGAGCTGCCTTCAAACTGAATTTATGGGATGAAACTTCTTCAGACTTAGAATATTGTACAGATTCCTCAAGTCCATTAAAAGTATATCTGCTTTTATCATATTGGAACAAGAATGTGACTGTATATATAGTGCGTTTTGGCGTGCATCCCAGATACAGGACTGCATATGATGACAGAATCAGATCAGCTCCAATTTCTCCTCCTGATACTCTGATGCGATGAGCATCCATACCAGCAGGTGCTGTATTTCTCTCTATCAAATGTTTCAGGAGGCCTCCCCTGTTGTGAGGATGATGAAAACACGAAATCCCATGGGCAGAGTATTTCTTGTTTTCCCTGCCTGGCCTGCCCAGGTCTCCAGTCTCTCCCATGCAGGGTGGCCGCACGGCAAGCCGGACCCCCCAGCTCTGCCCACTCCCCAGCCCTCCAGCCACGTCTGCAGCTGGCCACTGTGGCTGGGAGCTTCAGATTCCCTGGAGATGACGGAGACAATCCTTCCTGGCCTTCATCCGTCTGCTCTACCAACTCTGACCTTTGGACCTTCTGCCTCCCTTTCCTTTGCTCTGGCTCTAAATCTCACTCCAAATTCCTTCTATTCAAGGAAAAATGTTTCAAAAAAGCAGCACGATTGCAACTTCTCTTCAGAGTCCACACCTTCGTACTCCAGGGAGGTGTGACCATAGACTTAGGTGGATGGACACACTGCATGACTTTAGCGTCATTGCCCTCTCTTTTCCTCTTCTCTCGACTGCGGGTTCTCATTACCTAAATGTAGTTTGCGCGCCCTTCAGTCCAGATAGCATGTCTTGTCATGCCTGGGAGAAAAACTTATTTTTGTCTCACTTTCCATTTTCATGTACGTTTCTTCCTCTTTGTGTTCTCTTCATGTATGTGTCACTGCCAACAGCCTGATTAACTCCAATTATGGCCACGTTTTTTTTGTGAGGGAGAAGGACAAACACCACAGTGAAAGTAAAGGAGTACCTACACTAAAAAAGTACTTTATAAGATTAACGTTATTGGATTTGTACTTGAAGGATTTCAGTCACTACCATAGTATGTTTGCTTCCTTTGCATAATAAAACGTATTTTCACCCAACAGCCACAACCTAGGCCTCCACCTGGACTCAAACTCAACTTGCTCCTCTCCATTTTATGTCAAGAACAGTACTACCTGCACAGAATATCCCTCCAGTTGCACTGGGACATACACACAGCACTAAGGGGTTTTAACAGGATTAGTATGGTGTTCCTGGGGTTTAATGATAATAGAGTCACACACGAACAACTGAGGACCCAAGTCTACTTACAGACAAACAGAAAAATATCAGCATTCATAAGTAGCAATTCTATAAAGAATAAAACTTCTTAATGAACAAAAGACCTGGGGTTTAGAAAATACATACACATCTTCACATTTTTAGCTCCTCTATTTTCACTTTTTAGGTATATGCAAGTATTGGCAGATTGCTAACTTTGAAAATCAGTCACAATCTCACAGATCAGAATATGGAAATTTTCTGTATTTTAATAACAAAATGGGAACACAGAATTTCTAGTAACTTCTAATATCTGTAAGTAAATACAGTATGAACAGTAAGTGCCTGTTGAAGCAAAAAACTCTGGATATCCTAACTCAGAAGCCTACACTTGGACCACCCATAATTTAATAACATGCCTTTGGCATGCAGTGTTGATTCTTGCTAAGACTACTTTCTTTAAAATAGAAAAGGATTAACAAAAAGTTCAATCTTCAGTACTTGGCATGTGAAGATCACCAAGGAAACTGCAATTATTTGAGCCAAAGAGAACAGTGCTTAGATGTAAGGACGAAGAATGCACAGGATTCTTCGGGAGCTTTGTTTTGCTTGTGTTGAAATGCAGCATGCCCAAACCCCTCTCTCCAACTTCTAAAATGTATTTATTAAATACTCAACATACTTGTGCTCTTAACACATACAAAGATGACCCAAACGTGTAGGTACGAATGAAAACTATTTATGACAGTCATCCCAAACACAACTTATTTGTCCCTAAATCATGTGTCTGGGGCACCACCTGTGTAGTCCTACTGGGGAACTGCACCCCAGCAGCCTGGATGGGTGTTCCAGCTCCATCTGATTGTTCAGAGGGAAAAGCAGCACATTGGTCTAATTTACAGCCTCGTCTGTATTTGTCTATGTTCCACTGCATTCAAATATGTTGTCTTTAAAAATACAAAATTTTTGCTCATTTTTTCCTTTTCTTTCAAATGAATCACTTCGCAAATGGATTATGAATCTAAAAGCTCTTCAGGCCTACCCAACTTTAATTTTCCTGTAAATTCTCTGTTGTTAGGTTGACAGTCTAAATGTATTTTTTAAAGAAATTTCACTATTTCAATGTTTGATGCTTAAATTTTACACACTGTGCTTTATATTAAAAAAAAAAAAAAAAAGAAAAAAAAAAAAAATGTCTNAAAAAAAAAAAAAAAAAGAGAAAAATAACAGATGTCTGTCCTTGAACCTTTCAGTTAAATCCTGAAGCGACACACCCAGGGAGTGACTTTCTTGAAGCATGAAACACAATTTGGGTAATTACAGGCATGTCCAAGTGTCCAGAGGTATCTATTTCTGACTGTTAACATTCCAGAGAGCTTTTGCTCTATTATAAACTTGAGCTCTGCCACAGAGTTACCAAGTTACCATAGTAAGCAAGAACTACTTGGTATCATAAACTGTAAGAGCATTTTCATTCTGCTAGGATTGGCGAAATGGCTCCAGCAAGCCCCGATCTGCAGACCATTAATATTCAACCGAAGTCTTCACGTTATCCTAAATTAGTTTTTGAGTAGACTATTAACAAGAAACGTAGCTACCTGCCCTTGGACTATCTCCATGGTTCAAATACCTAAACGGCGAACAGCTGCAACCCTTTCACCCGTACATTACCACAATAATCTGTATTTAAAAACACACGCCCTGCTCCTAGCAGGAGGAGTACAACCTGATGGCGGAAGTAATGTAGAGCATTATGGAAGGAAAGTGGAGAAGGGGAGTCAAAGTGACCAGAAGAAATAAAATCTAAGCAGATAAAGGTAATGATGGGCAATACTTTTTTAAGTAGACTGAAAGAAAACACTCACATTACTTGCCTTTTCCTAAACTCTCCTCGGCCAAAATTTCTAGCTCAGTATTTGGAATTCACATACACTGCGTAAAATATTCATATGATCATCGTCCTAGCATATAGTGTTAAATATGTCCACGTGGGTGTTGGTCTCAAAGCTTTGCCCCCCAGTGTTGAGCAATCACACCTACTGTTAGTCACAATCCTACCCATTCCTTTCGGCAAAGGAGATTAGTGATGAGCCTCAGCCCTGGGAACAGCTGCTAAAGGGACGGAGCGATGGCGACAGGAGCCCTGTCCCTGTAATCAACAGGATGGACACAAACCCAAAAAAGTCATGTTAGTGATGAATCAGATCTACTGATTAATGACTGCCAAAATAATCTCCATTTGCTAGGTAACATGTAAATTAGTATTCACCCAAGAACATGGAGATCAAACTGGGCTGAGTGTGTCCACATACCTGAGCTGCAGAGTTGGGGCCTCTGCCAAAGATCCTGGACCCAACTCTCAACCAGACAGCTGGGCGACCATGGTGTGCATGCTGTACACCACCAAGCACGTAACACGACTACAAAAGGAAGTATTTTTCTACAGTTATCTTTCTCATTAACTTGAACTAGGATTTTTTCTTACTGTTTGGAGGAGGGTTTTGGGGTGGGAGGAGAAAGGCAGAGGATTCAGAGTCCCTTAAGAGAGACACACCTTTTCTTTAAGTCACATAGCCAAACCACTGAGACAGGGACTAGAAAAGTGGGCATGGTGGGTGGAAAACTGACTACACACCTGACTCAAAGAATGGTGACCAGGGGTACAAAGTCAACTAATGGCCAGTTTCTGGTGGTGTCTCTGAGGGACTGATACTGGGGCTAATACTACTGAATGACTTCATTAATAACCTGAACAGTGGGGCAGAGTACGCCCTCAGCAAGTTAGTGAATGGTACCAAGCTGGCAGTCAATATGCTGGAGGGCAGGGCTGTTATCCAGAGGGACCTCAAGAAGCTGGAGGAATGGTCTGATAGGAGCCTCCTGAAGTTCAATAACCACAGAATCACAACATTCTGTCATTGGAGTTAGAAGGGACCTTCGGAGATCATCTAGTGCAACCCCTTTGCCAAAGCTGGTTCACCTAGAGCAGGTTGCGCAGGATCACGTCCAGGTGGGTTCTGAGTATCTCCAGAGAAGGAGACTTGACTAATGACAAATGTGAAGTCCTGTATCCTATATGGAGTAACCCTATGGAAATATATGGTGTGGGGACTGACTGGCAAGGAAGCAGGTTTGCCAAAAAAGACCTGAGGTTTCTGGTGAACCAAAATGGGAAACACTAGTCAGCAGTATGACCTTCTGGCAAAGACAAACAACTGCACATGGGCTGTATTAGCAAGTGCAGCCAGCAGGCTTATGGAAATTCTTATTTTCCTCTATCTGGCATTTCTGACAACATTTATAGAGTATTGAGCCCAGTCTCGAACAAGACTGTAAGAGGAGTGTCACAGAAGGCTACACTGAGTCTGATGTTTTAATCTGATCAGCTTCACTGTAGCAATGAACGGTATTCCAGCCTACAGACCTGCATCAGGAAAGGCAGCGGCTCTGTGGAACATTCAGGAAATAACAGGTTTGGTACTGATTACTCAAGACAGCATTAAGGAAAATCTTTTACAAAATTTAGGAATTTTTGTTTTGACTTCTGCACAACACTTGTGCAAAGCAAAACTGATGGCTATGGTTTCTCTAATCATGGAGCACAAGGTGTTGCAGAACAAACATCTGATCAAGAAAAGAGAAATGACATGTTATTTACGTGACTGACCATATAGCCAGTCTCTCTGAATCATAAAGATTAACCATCCTATGGAACAGGTGTAATGAATTATTCCTGAGTTATTCCCAGGATTTAAACCGTGTACGAAAACAATTACAAGTGGCAGGCAGGAAGGGAAAACAATGAAAATCTTTTGTTCCTACACTATTTCTGAACACTAAAATGGCCTGAATTCTATTAATTAGATGTTCACAGTAATTCCTTCATGCAAATTGATTCATAACACTGTTGCCAATTCTTTCAGCCACAAACGGGTCTTTCACAGAACAGCACAGCTCTATTTATCTTGGCCAACCCGCCAGGATCAGGAGCACAGGCAGTATAGCCAAAGCTGAATGAGATTTACACATTTTTTTATTGAGAAACTTATTTTTTAAAATTTCCCTAACATCAGTAACATGCTTAACTTCTAGTATATGCTAGAAGTTTTTCTACACCTTGAGAATTACTGTTTTACTTAAAAGGGGGGAGGG
>VYXH01012771.1:202847-284073 GCA_013397275.1 Burhinus bistriatus | reverse complement strand
AGAGGGAGAGAGGGAGAGAGGGAGAGAGGGAGAGAGGGAGAGAGGGAGAGAGGGAGAGAGGGAGAGAGGGGGGTGAGATTCTCACGTAACCACCGGAGAGCACAGGAAAGTAAACCGAAAAAGGAAAAGGCACAGGGTCAAACCCGCACTTACTTTCCCACAAGGACTGCACTCCAAGCAAGATCAGGAAGGTTGGCAATGAGACATTTAAATACAGAAGCAGCCTTCATGAAGGAAGATCCTCCACTACCTACCTTGTGTTCACATACACACTCAATCCCTCTCTTACCCACTGATCTACAGTAACTGTTCAATGGCAGTGAGCATCAGTACATAACACTCAAGGAGAGGAAATAATTAATTTGCTGTGGCTCACTGAGAATTTTGCCAAAACATCAGTTGATACTTTGTTACAATCACTGCTGTGTAAAAAAACAAATGGCCTTCAGTAACGACAAAAAAGCAAAACCATCCTCCATAAAACCCACAAATAATATATTCTAGTTTAAAAATGTGATTAAAACTGTGTTTCTGTTTAAGAGTGAATGCACGTACATGAGTACAGGATTTGTTGCATTCAGTTCATGAGTTCAGCAACACCTGAGTACTTTGCACGGCGTGGCAGAAACCAGAACGCAGGCAGAACAAGAAAACTCACATTTCTCACAGGGCAGAGCATGTTCTCAGGCAGTTCGTTCACATATTGGTGGTCTACACCCTAGCTTACCTTCCACAGCATGTGCCCAAACCTTTAGATGTAATAAATCAAACTGGATTAAACGAAGCCCATTCCTCATGCATCCTGAAATGGATGGCAAAGCTTTCCTTGAGAATGGACAGGATTAAGCCTTCTTTTCACAACTGATCCAGAAAAGGCTAGTACAAAATTATCAAAGCTAGTTCAAACCCCTTTTCTTGCATGAACATCCTGTACAACCTTAAGAAATCACATCACCTCTTATTTGCATTTTGCTCTCTGGCTGTGAATAATGGCATTTTTCCATTAGCTATTACCTGAGCTCTATTACAGCAGTAATTATATTATCATTTGCAAGACGCTCACATGCTACAGAGACACGGGCCAGAAAACCAGTACATCTAGGGAGACAGCCGAAATGTTTACAAAGAAGGACGCCCCCTCTTCCCTCAAAAAATAAACAGTGGTCATCACAGATAAATTAAGGAGTCATTCCAATTTCTCCTCATGTGCCACTGTTTTAACAGTAATGAAGAGATACTGTGTGAGGCAAATGAATTTGATATTTATTTGCTCCTATTTAGAAGAAAAAAAAAAAAAGAGTTGCACAAATTGGTGATTGATACTGGGAAAATGCACTGAAACAATTCCTGGTAGACATCAGGAGACTGCCCATCTGGCCCTGGCTCCTCCAGTGCATTCAATGCTGCCAGGAATCCAAATCCATAATTACAGCTAGCCGGTGCATGAAATACCCACGCTCCTTCGCCTTCTATTTTCTGTATTCACAAACTAAAGCTTGTTCTGCAGCTGGCTGCTTCCTCCAGAGCCCACAAAGCCCAAACCTGTGTGCCGTTTACACGACAGGGTACCCAGAGCCCTTGGGGACCAGTGCCGAGATGTCCCGCTTCGGCTCCTGCCTCCTTGCCCAGTGCCTGGCCAGTCCTCGCATCCCTCCCACGGCCTCCCCACGCCCTGCGAAAGCTGCAGGGACAGCGCAGAGCTGGCTCCGCACAGAGACCGTGTTCCTGAAAATCCAGCGCCACGCAAGAAGACGGCATGTTATTTCAACTGATGGAGCGAGATCATAAAAGGACAAACCATTTGTTATTCCTGGGCAGCCCAATGCCAGCAGTGTACTGCAGGCACAGTGATCTTGTGCCGGATGAGAATATCACAATCAAGGAGCACAAAAGCACTTCGACCAAACATCTCAGATGTAGCAATGACGGACCACAGCTCTTCCACTTAGACAAATTGCCAGCAGCATTAATGAAATGCAAGTATACGACTTATGGCACAAAACACTAGAAGTATTGAACTGACAAAGGAACACATTTACACAGTCGTAACAGGCCACAAATAAAACTGGGTTTTCTAACATACAGCACGCAGCACAGAAGCATGGCTCCTTGGTGATATTTCAACTTAAATAAGAATAATTTGAGTTACCTAGCAAATAACTGCAGACACTGCAACAACCTGTCCTCCCCTCCTGTGACTCCTGGCTGGGCAGCTGGCCCCTTGGCTTTCCAAGGAAAGCTTCCAAAATGTTTGGAGGAATCCCCTTCCCAAATACAAAGCTCACGGCTCGCACCTCATCTCACCTGGAAATCTGCTCTGACTACAGTCCGTAAAGCATCTGCTAAATGCCAAAAATTACCGGAGGCAATTTTTTTTATTTCCGTGTCTGGGTTTATCAGCGCAAATAGCCATTTTGCTAACATCCGTTCATAGCTGGAAGCCGTGCAAGTACAGCAAGGGTTACAGGAGCACTCAATACCTAGACATAATCTTAGACACTGCTGATCAGTAAGTGCATCTGATACTCCTCAACCCTTCCTCCCTTTCTTGAAAATGGGCACACGAGATGGAGAAGCCAGGAACACGTGCACTACAAGTACTATTGCTAATGGCTCTGAGAAATGCTCCTGCCTGGGAAGAACAGCACTGGATATCTGCAATATCTCAACCGCATATTATCACAGGAGCAAGTGCTTTCTGTTGGTCAGATTCTATACGAAAAATGTCTTTTACAGGGGAAATATTTCAAAAGAATGCAGAAACTTGTGGATTAGGAAGAAGAAAATCCCAGCAAAAGTAAATTTCCCACCTTTGTCAGCAGAAAAACCTGGCTGTTGCATTTCACTGCAACACCGCCAGCAGCGTTTCTGGTATTATATTCTGTATTCTATTATTAGTCTTTGCCTTGCCACAGACATCTCAGGTGGTATCAGGGCCCTACTTTGCAGGACATAAAAATGTAAAGAGGCATCAAGTTGGGAACAAATGTAGAAGTTATGAGCAGGAGAACAAAAATATTGGTGACAGGACTTAACTATGAGAATTACTGTAGAATTGCCTTGGTTCATCAGTATTTCCATCTTTTCATACTTCATTGGTGTGTAACTTAATCTGGTGTGTGTTACAATGTGATATTTTGTAATTGTAAGGTTAGAGAATTCCTAGTTTCAGCATCCCATCTATTCCTGATGTTCATAAGCATGGCCGTAAGTGTATGTTTATTTCCTTTGATTCAAGCTTTGCAGAACAATTGCTGCAATTTTCTCAGTGAAGAAGTGGAAAACAAAGGATTAGTATCAAACGCTGGGAGATCAATTTTCACAGACCCCATCATTCGATAATTTAAATGCTAAGTACTGCAGCCAATTAGTCTGGACTGAAGTATCTGAGGGGGGCAAAACTTAGGTTAACAAATACTGCATAGTATTATCTGAATAATATGGAGCAGACTTCCTGCAAAGACGGATTTTGAATCTGCCCATTATACAAAACAGGTGCAAGAGTGTGTGGGAGAGGTGAATTCATCCCTCCCCTAAATGGCAGTATAAAATAAAATGAGGATATAAAATTTGGGGGTGTCTCACAGGGCAGTTTTTAATTATAGACTTAGCAGTATCTTTGCATATAATCATTACCTCAGCCTCCTTGCTTGCATGTATATATTCTTTTGTGCCATGATCAAAGAACAAAGGTTAAATTCTTCTGAAACTCTATTCAAACACTGAAAATTGAAAACAGCTATTTTGAGGCTTTGGGCTTTTTTTGTGTTTTTCAAATGTCTGTATAATCTGCTTAAAATTCTGGTTACTTATTAAATCACGTATTTGTAGTGTGACACCTAGACAATTGCAGACCACAGGTGAACTAGCAGAGTTTAAGAAGGACCCTTTCAAGAGGGAGAAACAAAACGAGGTCTCCAGCTAGGACACTGGCTGGCTGCTGGAGGACTTCTACCAGATCTTCACTCCTCCCATTCTACTCCCGCACCCAGTTCTGATTTGCCAGGAAGGGTTTGGTATGGAAAAAACAGAGTTGTCGTTTAGTCCTCTGTCGCTACGCTCATGGCGCACAAACAGGGACCCCTCTTTGTCCTGACAGCAGTGGGCAAACATCCAGCTGCAGCGCCTGGGGTGGACAAGAACCGACGGAGGGGCACAGCCATCCTTGTGTCATGAATGACGAGACTGTGTCTGCTAGTGTGATGGGGCCGCTTTTAACCACTGCCTTCCTGCTCTAGAAAACTTCTGGTTTGTGAGTTTTTCTTCTTCCTCTGTTGCCACTAGCTGACCTGTACGTACGTCAAGCTGTATGTTACAGACATTCAATATTCCTGGCTACCTCTGTGGAAGTCCTCCATGCCCACTTACCATTCCTCATTTGTGTCTGGGCTTAGGGTTAACAGTGAAAATAACCTACATACTGCAATCTTCCTCCTTTTTTCTATTTAGAAGCTGGCAGGATCCAACCAAGGGTTTAAAACTCTAAAATAAGACATGGGGAGCTGAACTACTGAGTAAATGAAGCCCTATAAGGTACATGGTATGGAAACAGCTCAGCAATTCCTCATATTAACAAAACCTGGACAGATGTACTTCTGTAACACATCCAGCTGATTGAGCTATAGGCTGCTGACATCAAATACCACAGTGACACAGGTCATAGCACCAGGAAGCCTTTCAAGGTTCATCTAGACACTAGATACTGAATTTCCCCCGTCATCGCAGCCTCCCAAACCGACCCAAATGCCAACTGCTAGAGAAAACCTCTTCCTTTTTCCGAACACAGATTCCTGAAGCGACAGCCACTGAAGGCTGGAGAAGATTTTCTTCCTGGGCTAGTAACCACTTTTCAGTAAAGAAAAACCTTAGCAGTTTAAACGGTATTAGTTTGCAGCCCTGCAGAAATTTTCTGTCACTGAAAAGATACCAGGTCAGCTCTTCCCTCCAACCTCCTCATGATCTGAAACTGAGGAATGAAAATACTCCCTTTCTGTCCCACATGTACTATCTTTAAGATCAGTTATGAACACCTAGACAGATGCTAGTTGGCTCCAAAGAAATAAAATGAGACTTAATTACCACGTGCTCACTTTTAAACATATTAAAAATTATCGTAAGCAAGCTGTAGGGGTTCCCCTTAACTTGTGGCAGCAGAAGCCCAGGCTGGAACTTCTGGAAATTGGTACTGTCTAGTTCATAAACACACGTAGAAGGGATCAAAGGAATATTTAAGTTTAATGTTTTGCAGCTCCTCTCCAAAGCTACAGTAAAGCCCTGTGTCCCCTACTAGTGGCTATTAGACGTATTTAAATTAGGCCAAATACTTCACTGTACTCTGTTTTAAAAATCTTTAAATTTTCTTTTTACCTCTTTTTATTACTGCTTGATATCACAAGTGTTCAAAGTAACACCTCAGAATGATGGAGAAATTACAACTCTAATAAAATTTTCTTTCAGGGAGGTTTTGCCAACGGTCCTTTTTAGAAAGTGCTCCTTCTCCTTCCCTCAGCTTGTAATTTTCATGCCCTGCTAGCTATAAAACAAAGATATGCTTAATTCCCAAAGGTTTTCAATCTTTCCACTCACCAGAATTAGAAACCTCAAAAGAAAGAAGCTTCATCCTGAAAGGACACTGTTCACCCTGCTGAAAACCTGCATATTAGTAAAAGCATTTCTCTATACATCACAGTTATGTACTTCTCTGAAGCACAGACTCACTTGATCAATAATATGTAGCAGAGATGGACGGAAAAAAACCCAAACAACAACTTTGAGCTAATCAGGAGTTAAAATAATGAAGGTTTAACATTAGGAGTATTTGACCATTGTGGTGATTTTTATGTTCAATTTAATATACTATCTTTTCTACTAGATGAATATGCTAACCATTGCTTATACTCATATATATTTATAGAAATATTCCACAGAAAGGTTTGTTCTTCTGCAAACACACAGCATTTTTATGATCACAAGTTTAAAGCAGACCTAGAGCTCTCGGCACCCCAAGTAGCACTGCAGTCATGCAAACATGCTTCCCAACTGGAGAAGACACAGAAGCAACCCGGCGGTGCGGCATGTTTGGAACAGACCCTGGCAAAAGCAAGGCCACCAGCCTGCTCTTGGCATGAATAAAGCAAATCCCGGGCTACATCAGGAGGAGCATGGCCGGCAGATCATGGAACTGACTCACCCCACTTGGGCCACACTGTGTCCATGTTCAGGCCTCTCCCAGCTCAAGAGGCATGAGGGAGGAGGGAAGAGGGTCCAGATGATAACCAGGGCCAGGGGCACACCATCAGCAAATGGGGGGAGCTGGGTTGGCTTAGAGAGGGGCAGATGAAGCTGGGGTAGTGGCCTGCAACTATTCCAAAGGACCCTACCATGCATATACATATGGAGAGACGCACAGAAACTGTATTAGCCTTTTATAAATCAGAGGAGCAAAATGGAGTTCTAAATGCTTCAGTAGGCCACAAGGGCTACGACAAGGAATCCTCGCTTCATAAAATCATTGTATTAAGAAGGCTAATTCCACCCTAAGCACAGGAACAGTGTGCCAGCAGGGTATTCTCCAGGACTGGAAAGCTGCAGCAACTATTTCTGTTGCACCACAGCCCCATTATGAAGAGGATGGTAAAGTTCAGCTTTTCTCAACAGACCCATGGCTTAGGTTTGCCAGGAGACGTATCTGAAGTTTAAATTACCAAAGGGCTATTGGGATTTTCACTGATAGTTAATTGTTTGGCATTATGCACACACAAAAAGCTGCATAATAGGTGAATTGACTGGAAAATACTATAATGCAAGAAAAAAAATGTTTTTGACTAGTAATAGGCTCTAGAGAGCTCTTCACTGGACATATATTTTATCCTTTTACACTGGAAGTCCTCTGGATAGATTCATTCAGTTGAGGTTTAGCCTACGTCAGATTTGCTGAGGATAAAGTCAGGAGTGACACTGTTCAGCTTCAGCTTCTTCCACACTCTTCCTTTAGAAGAGCTGGAGAGTAGGAACAAGCAGCAGAGAAGGAAGCCCAGCCAGATGTAAAAGACCAGGTAAGGCTCTCCTTCTACAATGCTCAACATTAACAGCTTCTTGGAAAGACAGAAAAATTTGAACAACGTCCTCTCTCTCTCACACTCTGCCAAGGTACTATTTTGGATGGGGAAGTTGGAGCGCTTCCTTTTACTCCATCAACTCTGTCCTTCTTTCAAGAAATGTTTCCACCATATGGTAGAAGGTGTCACTTACAAAACCACAGAAAAAGTCATCTGGATATTCAGTCAACTGCCGTTTCCAGAAATGATGGCATCCTCAGTCATATAGGAAAAAGGCAGTAAAAGTAGGGTTTCACCTGCAAGTCCTAAGGCGCTCTGGCATCCTGGCCTCTTCAAAAGAGTGGCTGAAATTAGGTTAAACTCTTCAATTACAAAACAGCAATTCACTGAATATATGGACTAAGAGGTTAAAGAACACCCAGCTCCTGTATTTGTCCCTTCCCATCTAAATACCAAAGGTCTGATTTTTACAATTATTGTGTCCACAGACAGACACAACCCTCCACCTGAAGGAGGGCTGCAGATGCTCAGCAGCACCTGAGAAACAAACTACTCATCAAAGGAACAGCATATAAAACAATGAGAAAAAAATTATCCAAAGGGCAGCATGCCATACCGCTCTGCACTACTGGAGTACTACTGTCACGGTAAATCCTTGCTCCCTCTTTTTTTCCCCTTAACAACTATCAGTACGTCTTTCCCTTGATGCCTGGAAATGCGCACAGGCATGTGTCTCCTGCCTTCCAGCACCATTTCGAGGGTTCAGGTTCACTATGCAGCACCTGTCTGAACTTCACTGCATCGTTCCCTGCTTCCTTCAGCACTTGCCTCCTATGTTCAGAGGAAAAGAAGCTCGGCCACAGTGCACTGTAGCAGAGATTTTATACAACAAATTTATTTTACATGGAATAACTAAACACAGACATATCCAAAAAAAATAGAGAGAATAAAGCCCAAGAAGCCGACATTCTAGGAAGGCAAAAGTTTACAAAATATACTCTCATTTAAGTACAATTTAAACCCCTTCATAAAGCATATAAAAACACCAAAAAAGTCCAAAGTGATACAATGCAGTATAATTCAAGCCTAATGTTACAGACACTAAAACATCAGCGACAAAGTGGATGCCTCATGTGGCTGTTTCACTATCCTGTGCATAGAAAGAGACTTAGAAAAATATGCTCAAAATTTGCACTTTTTCCTCCTTACAATGGCAAAATTATTTTATTCCGATGATCTTTTATCATTTCAGAAAAAATAAGTGCCAAAAAATGCATGGTAAGAGGAAACTAATTAGAGCTTGTACCTATGTAGAAAACAGAATTAGTTCTCTTAAATAATTAAGGGTATTCCTAAAAAGCAGCTTTTCTTATCATTATTATCCAAAACCCAGATTATACTGCAGCTGAGATTAATAGTTTTAGTATCTGAATGGAAACGAATGTCTATTAAAACTGTGTGATGGCCTAAGGCTTTATAAATAACCACGTCCCCCTCTTTGCCCGTTGTGGTGATGACTACGGATTCAGCATGCTAAGTTATTCCATCACAAGTCACACGCTCGCGGGAGCGCTGCAAAGTGAAGATCAAGGTTAAATAGTTAGCAGGGATTTCTAAGCGGGAAGGTGGCCGTGTGACCTTGCAGCTCCGACAGGCTCTAATTGAGGAAAACGTAGTATATATGCAATCAGATGTTACTGATGTTCTTCACAGGGTAATTTTTTTAATTAGATACAAAGCATTACACGTGTAAGAGGCCAACCAGAAAAGTCAGGAATTCACATCAAAAGGTGTGCTGTTTCTAAAAGCCCCCACATTATACGTGAGAGAACAGACACTTTACCCCTAAATTCCTTGCTTGTCCTTACCTGATAGGGAAACCTTCCCTGCACTGAAACCCTAAAGCAGGCAGCTTTTAAAAGGACTCGATACGAGTATTTTCGTTAGAAGGTGTGCAGCTGCTTTGCAGTATTTCCCTAAAAAATAGCACCGTTCTCACAAATGGTTTCCCGATGTGAGCTGATTAATATTCCAGCTAACGGTACTATCCCAAACTTTGCCTGGCATTTCCTCCCTCTAACAGTTACACTGAAAATGCATTTTCATAATCCAGGCACGAAGGTGACTTCCGCTGAGCGGAGGAAGGGAGACTGGAGCCTGCCGGGGTGCCGGTTCCCCTTGGCTCCATGCAGGGACCAGAAAAGCAACTCAGCGAGGCTGTGTCTTACAGAGCGCAGAAGGAAAGAGGCCAGGACACTTCATGCTGGGATTTTTCCCAGGTTTAACATTGTATATTCATCCGCAGCTTCCCATGAGTCAAGGAAAAGTCGAGACTGCCTGGCTGCAAACCTGGCAGGAGGCTCACCTCCCTTCTGCTTGCGTCCTGTCTGAGTCGTCTTGTCTGGGCAGATTCCATCTGGTCTTCCCACACTCTATCTCCTACCTTATCCAAACAGTCCCAACATTTGCTTTGAACACCCTGGGTACTCCAACCCAGAAAGATGCCTTTTTAGAGGTTTATAAACTTGGCAAAAATTGGGGTATACTTTCACAGAAAAAGGAAAAACAAAAGGTAAACCCCTGTTATGGGTTACTGATACATCAAACAAGCATGGTTTTAATGGGCAGAAAGAAATCCTTCCCTGCTCTTTATTTCAGAATCAGCTTGAACAGTTTTGGAAGCAGTTTTCACACTGGAAGTTGTTACTGATGGAAATTTTGGGGTAGCCAAAATTAAAGGAAGCTCTGCTACAGTTTCCAATGGTATTTCCATTAGTTTTGTTACCTCTATCTCTACCTAACACTACGCCCTTAAAAATTACTAAAAACACTAAAATGCTTCTAATTTTCCTTCTGTGTGTAAGGAAGCACACAACATTAACCAAAAACAATTTCTTTAACCAAAATGACACTGTGGACATCTCATTATAATTTGACAACCGCCTAGTCTGCCTTCAAATCAACACTCTCTACATTTCCAACTGCATGTAACACAACACAGCTGGGGATGACCCGTGTTTACATTTCCTAAGCCTAATTCGCTCTGCTTTCTGAACTGTTAGAAATGAGAGCTGCTAAGGACCTAAAAAAAAAGTTATTATTTGTTTCCAAATGGTTATCAGAGGAAGACAAGTCTCAGATCACTCCAACCTTAATAACTACTGCCAGAGTTGTTTGCACCCATTAGCAGTTGTCAACAGATTGGTTTTACTTAACTGGCAGCAATCTCAGCATCTCCCTGGAAAAAAACCAGTTTGCAAACCTTCACATGAAGAAAATTAACACGATGGCTGCAGTAACATTCATTTCAAAAATTAAATAGAATTTGCTCACAGAACTTCAGGATATATCTTTGGCCTTCTGCTTCTTTAGCAAATTCCTGTCATCTAGCCATGTATTCGTATTGGCAACAGCAATACAACCAACATCCTGAGACAGGAGAATTTTGCATGCAATACAAAAATAAAATGTTCAAAAATAACAATGAATGTTTTTTATTTTCTAAGTATAGCACCAACTCTTTTTCTAAGCAGATCAAGAGTAATTCAACAGAGCAGATCCTAATAAGACACGGAGGAAAGCAGCTCTTCAAAAAGAAAAAGAAATCACTATCCTAAACCTCTCCCTTACCTGCTTTGCTATTTATTTCATAATCAGAGCACAGCAAAGGGTTAGGCAGTCAGAGCACCAAGCTATTACACCTGTGGTTTTGCTCATTTCTCCTTCTGTGTCAGAAAGCTACTGGAAAACCTAGGGTGATTTACTGTTTGTTTGGGTTTTTTTTAACAATTAAATCCCAAAATTGAAATGGAATTGAAATTAAAGGAGGAGAAAGATGAAACGAGCTATGGCAGAGGCACCCCCGCCCTTCATACACACTGTGTCCTGGGATGCCTTGCAAGCAGAAGACAGCCCAGACCTCGCACAGCAACAGGAACGCTTGGCACCCAGCTGGAGACTGAAGCTCTAATTAGGTGCCCAGGGGAGGGCAGGGAGCCTCTCCCTCTCCCTCTCCCTCTCCCGGTGACACCTGGGAGTTAGAGAGGAGATGGGAGGTACCCAGCTTGGTACACCTCTGCACAGGTTTTCTCTTGATGCCTGAGCAATTGCTATTTTCCCCTTACTGTACTTTTTTCCCCCCCTTCTGTTACAAACAGCGGTTTTGGCGTCACGAACAAAGCCTGGGGTGAAGAGAAGAGAAAGACTTGGGGTAGAAGGATGCTTTTGGAGTAATGGGGTTTGATAGCTGGATGACTGAGTGTCTGCTATTAGTGTATGCTATCATTTTTATTAAAGAGAAAGCACACCCAAGCCAGTAACACGGCAATTAGTGGCTATGGGGAACAGTGTCCCCAAGCAGGTGGAGACACCTATCCTGCTCCAAGCAGCCTCTGGGTCTGGGTGCAGAAGCTTGCTCAGAAGCAAGAGTCTTAGTTCCCTCCTCGTGCTTCACATACACCGTTTCTTTACAGAATTGGTGTCTGCAGATGAACGTTGGTTGCCAAAAATGTGCTAAATTCAAACAGACAGGCTCTCGTAATTACCAGACAAATCCGTATACAAAGGAGGGAAGTGAACTATGCTCTATGAAAAAAAAACCCCAAACAACAAATATGAAAACAAGACAAAGGAAGCTAGCTTTGAAATGAGAATTGCCAGTTCCCAAAACATTTGATTTTTCTCTTTTCCCTTAGGCTTTAGGAGCGTAACCGAATACCACTTTCTGTAAAAATAAAAATCATTCTATATTTCTTCAGTCATTTTTGGAGAGAGGAAATAATAAAAAATAAAAAAAAAACCAGCCTCTCCTCCAACACTCCCCCCCCACCAAAGCAGCACACATGAATCTAAAGAAAAGGTAACTGCCTATTTGAAAATACCTGAATTCAGAAAAAGTATTGCACAAAAGGCATGGAGTTGTCCTACAGCATCTAGGCACCAGCAGTATAGATTAATAACCAAAAACCTCACCACCTGTTACATCCCACTGCCTCAGAATCAACATAGAGGACTTTTTATTGCTGCCTAAAACAGTAAGAATGGTAGGTCGGCCTGAGAGGCCACATTCAAACTCCAGCTATCGTGGAGGAGTTCTCTTTAAACAAACAACACTGAAAGATTCAACTGGATTATTTGTTACATTCCTTAACCTTTCCGCTATTGAGGATTTTGCACTTTGCAGCTGGCAGCGCCTCCCTGCCCTGCCCCAGCATCCCAGGGCAAACCAGGGTCCCAAATATGGGGGCAGCAGCATCCCGTTCCCACATGGCCGGACCAACGCTCCCATCATCTTGACAACACTCGTTATATCGCATGCTTATCATTTGCCATTATCTCTCCATTGAAAACTGACTGGAGAAAAATGACTTTTTCACCTCTTGGTTCCTTCCAGCATAAATCATTAACAAGAACTTTTTTATTTTCTGACCTCATCCAACTTTTTCTTTTTTTTTTTAACAATTCCTTCTTCTTTTTAAATTATATCTTGAAGTAACTCTGAATCTAACAGCTGCCATTTAGCACCCCTGCGAACTGCAGAAAATAATTATATTGCCATTCCTCTCTAGTGAAATTTTTTATTTTATTTCAGGTTTGCAGTTAGGATTTTCAAGAGAATCCCACTCTACTCAACAGATACGCATATGGGTTTTACAGGTATTTTTGTTATGGATAATGTACCTACCATACCACTTCAAAACGATGCCGGTATGCCAAAAATGCAGTACTACTGGAACTTTGAAACTATTTCATAACGGATTCATGAAAAAAACTGGATCACAAAAAATGTTACTGCTATTACCTGTGAAAGTCATTACGGTGAGGCCTAACGACGGCATTAAAGCAGCATCACACGCTAACGGAAAACCTTTCAAATACATTGGCTGCTAATAACAAGTCAGCCTGTGCCAGCACGTACCACATATTAACCACAATGATTTCCTTTTCTTGACAGAAATCTCTCCACAGAAATTTCCTCTACACTAATGCCTAAAACTCATTTTTAATGGCACAGATAAGACAAAAACAAAATGAGTTTATCTTCTCGGAAAAAAAAAGCATTTCAAGGACAAGTCAATGTTTTCAAGATGCATTAGAAAAGAGCTAATTCTGCAAACACAATTCCTTTTATTCTTCTGAGTTTCAGAGGAATATTTTGCTGACATTTTTAACTTGCACACTTGTTTTTCAACTCACTTCAAAAATGGCTCATCAGTCACAAAAATCACCCTGCTCAGAATCTGTGATCTCGCGATGCCCAACAGACAGGCAGGTTTGCATGCTCCCAATTGAAACATTTGCACATTAATTTGTAAGGTCTACAAAATTTTGAAATCTTCTAACTGACACATATTGCACATGAATAGAAATTCTCTTTACACTGATTACATCATATATTGCTCAGGCTCTGCAACTTGCCCCCCAAATGGCAAATTTCATAAATTGGTAAGAATTATTTTTAACCTTCCCACTCGTAGATTGAACAAAATGAGTGCAGTTTTCTCGGAGCATAATATGCTGTTTTGGTATATTCACACAAGAGCATCAAAGGTTGATTTCACTTTTTAATATTGGAAGGGTATGTTTATTAAGTTGCTTTGTTAAAATATTTTGGCACATATAGGGCAGAAATTTCAGATTAATGCATAACATTGATGTAACAACATTTTCTGTGAAACATAAATTAATGTGGCACACGCTTCTCTCCATCATACAAAAAGAAATTCAACAACAATATCCCTACTGGATATATAATGCTCTCTGAATTATAAATAAATGTTTGAAATCTTTTTCCTTTTCTAGTTAAAAAAAAAGGAATCTAAAACAAGAAATTCAATTTACGGTGCCAGTTTTATAATGTTGTTTGGATGTATCAGCAATCTCTCTTCCTAGACCTACAGTCACCTATGATAAATCTTTAGAAAACGCAGGAAAGAAGTAGTACGAGAAATTCACGACTGCAGAATGCAAGGAAATTATCCTTCAAAGCAGGAAACTGAACTTTCAGGGCTCGTCTGGTTCTGATGGTTTTCAACTCTGCAGAGCTTTCCATTTTTCTTTTCTTTGATTTAGCCTTTGGAAGCCGGTGTGGGAGGTACTATCTATTTGATGGAGATTTTTTTCTCCAGATTGTAGCCAAAAAAAGATGACAAGAGGGAAAAAAAACAAAAAAGAAAATTTCATGTAAATAGCCTCAGAAGATGTGATTTACAAAAACAGAAACCTGCCAGCCACAAACTAAACCACACTTTATTTATTCTGAAACAGAATTAAAATGAATAGCATCATTAAGTGCATCTGCTAAGAATTTAGCCAGCTTCTGTATAGAAGGAGTTTCTGCTAAGGAAGACTCCTTGCCCACATCTCATCCATGGAGCTCGTCTGATAGAAACACACGCCAACTGTGGTCTCTCGTCTTAAACGACTGACGAACACAGAAGTCAAAGAGAGAAATGTACTAAAAAGGGTTCACCACAAGAAAAGGATTATACAGCCTTAGATATATTTTATACACTCAGTGAAGAGGGATAAAAAGAGAAATGAAGGCATTCAACAAATGACTCACACATATATATGAGAAAAAGCTCACCACTTCAAAACCCAATAATAAACAATTTAGTCGCATTATATTCTATTGCCAGGACTGCCAAGCAAGTCCATAGATATTAATAAAATTATGTAATTGTTGAGACTGGAATGAAACACAGCAATAGCTAAAATACTTTGCAGGTGGGAACCAAGACTATTAAGTCTGCTCTTGAGTCTAAGTTTGCTCTTAGCCACTCTGATCGTGTTGCTTTTAAGCAAACAAAACAGGCTTTTTATTTAATTTATTCTTAAAAACTGATACTATAAAGCCCAAGTAAAAGAAAAGGAATACAAATCTACTCCTAAGCTGCTAGGCGGAGAGGGAGCATAGAGCTTGTCTCCATCTTTTTCAATTAGTCAGGGATCACATAAACAGCCCTCAATTTTTATTTTTTTTTCATTTTCAGAGTTGTATACAACTTCAGTGCTGGAGAAACATGGAGGCATCTTTGTCTAAACAACAACAAAACTGTGACAGGCTGTGTCCTGCACCTGCTCTATGTCTGTGGGACAATAAAGTAAAACCAAGTAAGAACATCTTTGACAGAAGAGGAAGAATTATTTTAAAATTAACATTTGAAATTTCAGTTGAAAAAAATATGCTAAGACAGAAGGACAGAGTGCATTTCTGCCCAGACTACAGAGCACCAAACAAGCTACTGAACATCTGCTTCAGAGGCAGCAGAACAGTAACTGTGTGTCCCAGCCGATGAATGACCCATTTAAACTTTACCCTGATGCTCCTTAGCAATAGCTTCAATTCGGTCTCCTCTTCAAATAAAGAAAGATCGTCAGCAGTCAAGGGGTTAAATCCCTCTTCTCATCTTCCTCCTCTCCTCAGCTTCCCACACAAGACCGAACCTATTTCATAAATGAGAGCTGTCCTCCTACGTAAGATTTATATTAATGAAATCACTCTTTGAGGATGGCAGGCTCCATCTATCCTGGCACACAAAGTGGTGCCAGGGAATGTTCCCGGGAGAAGGAACCTGATTGTCTACACTCTCGCAGCAGGAGATGGTCCCTGGCAGCACCTGGCCCCAAACCAAGCAGCTCTCTCCTAAGCCAATCTCTGGCCCAGCTCTGGAGTGAGCTCTGCCCACCCGTCAGTTGGGATGTGACCAACCCGTTTTGGAGAGTAATAGATTGAACAGTGCTGGCCGGGGCTCCTCTGTGCCAGCTGGCCCCACTGCCAGAGCAGCCACAGCATTTTCGTGCACCGACAAATCCCAACAGCAGACCACCCGCATCACGCAGGGCGTGCCGGCCTTGGATCTCCAGCTGGTTTACGTGTAGGTGTCTGAGCAGAACCAGCCCCAAGGGTATGTGGTCCCCACAAGTCAGCTTCTCCCCTGACTATGGACACAAGTCACGGTCAGCATTGCCAGCAGAGACATTGGCGAGTGATCTCCAGTGGTCCAGGGCAAAATAGCCGTAATCCGCTTGGTAGCATCAAAAACCTGGTGAGTTTATCTCTGGGAAATGTGTTCTATTTCTGTTAGTTAGTATACAAGTCTGAGTGATATAAAAATAAACTATTATTTAAAGGGACTTTACGAAGGCAGAACACAGGCTGTAAGTACGGCTGCACCGAGCAGGGGGACCCTGCGTTTCAGCAAAGACATTCAAGAATGCCTAGATTATAACTCTTTAAAATGACAAATGAAGCTCATTTATGTGCCTTTCTGCACCCCAAAACACTTTGCTGTACATAGAAAAGGTCAGACATGCCTTTAAATGTGCTACCAATTTGATTCTATTGTTTCAATAAAATACAAACTTTTAGAGAGCAAGACAAGTGAGCCGAGGGTGTTACTCTCCTCACCAGCCACCACTCCACGTCATGGAGCTTGTGGGACTCAGACCTGTATCACTCCTAGGTCTCTCACCCATCTCCTATGGTCAAGGGTGTCTACAAAAGCTAACTCTGGAGAAGCTGCCAGTAAGTCTGGTTTTAACACTGATTTCTGTCATCATTTTCCCTAGCAGCTGGAGTGAAGGACAGAGGGAAGCCACATACACAGGGACCTCAGACACAGTAGACGAAGGTGTAAAATCCATGTTCAGTCTGTGTTTCCCTCCCTTTGGACCGGCCTAGCTGAGCACTGGTGGTCCTACAGCCAGTCTGGAAAAGACTGGCATTTCAGCTGGCTAGCTTAAATACTGCTCGTGGTGTAACTGTGCAGACTCAGGCCACAAGACAAGCATCGGGGTTATGACAGATGAGATGCAAAAGTTGAAGGTGCTACTGCCAAGTCTTGCCATCGTTTCCCAGAGCCTTTGTTTAGCCCTTTTGCTAGAGGTGGCGAAACCAACGGGGCGTGTGCCCCAGCCGAGGGCACCAGTATCTCAAACCGTCCCAGTGAAGGTCCCCAGAGCTCAGCTGCCAGCAGCCTGCCTTAGCTCTGCAGAGCATCCGACACCAGCTTCCCTCCTCCCGGGCTGCCGAGCCGGCAGCACCTGATCTACCTGGTTTCAAGGAGAGCTAGGTATCTCCTACTGAAACCCATCCTCTGTAATTGGTGTTGGTGATGAAGATGCAGCTCTCAAGACAGACAAGGCAATTAATTACCGCAATCTACTTCGCTGGTTTTAAGTATCACACCAAACATGCATTAACACCTTTTCTTTGACACTACGCAGTGTAAAAGGCAGCACAATATTATAATTTTTTTGGACCAGAACACTCAATCAATACAAGTAGAAGACAAGAACATTAAGTAAAAGCAAAGATAATTTGAAAAATATGATCTAAAAATCAAACTCGGAGCAAAATGGAGTTTTCATCTTCCAGATGACCGGTATAACACGAAGTGACTTAACTCATCTGGCAAGATGGATCACAGCTGGCCCCTTATCTCTTGGCCTGCTTAGCAACATGAAAGGAAAAGAAAAACAATGCATTAATTGATGGTGGAGGACGTTTTTCTTCCTAATGGTTTCCAGCCAGAATGTTTGAGCTTGAGCCATTTCCCAAATAATGGCTAGCATTTGTGTACACATTACTTTCTTTCATGTGACAAGGAAATGTAATTTCTCTTTGAAAACATACTCATTAAGGAAGCAAACCCCCCCCGCCCCCCCCTTCCCGCAGAAGCCTTTGCACCCCATTCATAAGTGTGACACTGTATAATCACTTTAAAAGTCTGGAGGAACTGCAGGTCCTTTGAAAACTCCCACAGCAGAGACACAGCCTTATGCCTACTCCCCGATGCCCTCTATTAGACCAGGTCTACCCAGTATTTTAAGGTGATTTCCAATGCAACAACCACCAAAGATCTCAATCAGGTTGAGAGTTATTCTAGGAAACACACACACACAAAAAGAAATCAAAGTAATGATTATCACAAATAATTGAAAGAAGTAGGCATCATTAATACAGTCATAATATTACATAGGTTGATTATATGCTCAGAAGTCACTTAGAAGTATTTATTTCTCTGAGAGAAGCTTTTCAGCTCAGTTTCACAGAGCTCTTTCAAGAAAAGGAAATGCACAAAGGGAGCTGCAGATGCTCGTGCGGTGCCTCTCACCAGCCGCAGCGCCCAGGGATGTGTAAGCAGCAGGGATGACAGTGGATGAAACTCAGTATGGGGAGGTGAGCAGCACCTGGAATTCTCCTGCCTACTGTGAATGTGCAGATCCTCAGAAGACAAACTGACCTGCTAGAGGGCTCAGTGAAAGTCTCTATCCACTGCATGCTATGCCTATTAGAAACAGAAAGCAAATACCTAGTGAAAAGACAAAATCAAGACAGTGCGTCCTGTAATTTTGTGCCACACTGTCTGTGATGCCTTGGGTTAAACAAATGTATCTGCTTGAGCCTCATTTTTCTTGCCCTCTATTGAGACATAGCTCAGACCACAGAGGTCCAGCAGAGAGCATGGTACCTACCTGACACAGAGGCCTGACCTGTTGCCAGAACAGAGACCGTTTAGCACGAGATTAAAGAAATTATGATTTTTTTTCTGTTACAGCAGAAACTGCTCAGTCTCCCTGCTTAAGCTGCGCCCCAGGAGAGGCTTAGTTAAAACAAATGGCAACTGCAAGAGTTCCCTGCCCGAGACTAAAGATGGAGTTTGGTTTTTCAAGGAAACAGATACATTACGAATGTGCAGGCACTTAATTTAAACCCACCCTGAAAACAGGGAGCTGAGAGATGCTCCATCATGGAAACACTCCCAGTGGTGCTGCCATGACAAGCACTGCCTACCTGACAGGGCAGGGCAGGACCTGGAACGCCCGTCACTTAAAGCAAAGACGAGCCTGATGCTATATATCAAGTCCTATTATTTTATTATAACCCCAGTACTGAGATGCATACTAGCTATGCGTGGCAAGGTACACTTTCCTACTCTCTCTCGCTGATTTATCAATGTAAAGCTGGGACTGTAGATTTCAGAGAACATTGACAATTATCACATAAAGCTAGAGACAACCCATGAGAAAAGGAGCCAAGCAGCCACCAGCTCCTCCATCATATACGATCAAAAACTGGGGATCCAAAAAAATCCAGTCCTCTGCTATGGTAGATCCCACAAGACACTGTAAGTTGGGAAGGTCTCAGAGACTGACATATTTTCCAGGTTATGGCAAGGCATCTAAGGAACACACTTCTACCTGTCAGCAACTCTCTGAAATATTTAAAAGTTCATTTTCAAGAGTAATAAATGTATTTCATAACCATCCCAAGGGAGTGTTTTTTCTTCACTGAAGCTACTGTACTTGGCAAGGAAGTGGTGTGACATTTTTTCCCCAAAGGCTTTGGAGTGATAAATGATAGCTAAAATGAAATCTTCTATTAGGCTTAAAGCCTCTGCAAAGCAAGCTTCAGGAAGCAAGGTCTAGATTAAAAAGTCCAAAATTTTAAAATCCTGCAATGTAAATGTTCAAGTATTTGAAAAAGAGCCATGACTGATTCACAGAGAATAAACTATTTTAAAGCAAACTCCCAAATAACTCTTTGGTATGAAAGAACTGAGGGATCAGAGACACCTCTTACTGCTCTTCTCACAATAAATCTCCCTCTGAAGATGCACCATAAACTAAACAAAGATATCTTGTATTCAGACAGAGAAAGAATCGAGTTCAAATATCTTTCAGTCCACTCTAGAAACATGCTTGTTCTTGAATGAGCTCACTTGAGGTACACATAGAAAGAGTAACAGTAAAATTATCGGTCTGAGGGGTTTGCCATTTTGAGAATCCAGAAATGACAAATTAACACCCAAAGTCTTAAGTTTAGGTCACCAAATTATGCAGGTTTATTTCTCCTGTGGTTTTGAACTGTTAGCTGAACTTGGCCATGGTTTCAGAAGTCTTAATGTAAAAATACTTTTGTTTTAGTTTTAATGGAAACATGCAATCTCACAATTTACCAGGCTGGCCAGGTGTTGAGAAAAATGTTCCAAAACTTCATGGTTAACTCTTCTTGACAGCTTGGTGTGGAATTTAACTATATTCAAAAACTGCACTGACCCATGACAACGGTATTTACGTCTCCCAAGTTCCTGTGAAAAAAGCCTGACCTACATGTGCCCTGAGCCGCATTACGGTCACTTGGACTGAACCCCCTTCTGGACGTGGAGTCTCACATTTCCTTAGAGAGTGAAGCCCTGACTGCAAACTGCGGATGCCGGTCAGTCATTCCAAAGGGTGACAGCAGCTTGCGGCAGCACCCAGCGTGAGGAAATTTGTGGGATTTACCGCCAGGTCTGAAGCTGAGGATCAGGACTATAGAGTAATACAGGAATTAAGCTTTTTGATACCTTCTAAGTGCAACAACAATCTATACAATGGCTGATTACATTGGAAAAATGTACATTTAAGAACATTTTAGCCAAGGTTTGACTTAATATATAGTAATTTTTAAGCCTACACAACAAATTTACAAGAGGCATAATCTTCAGCTTTGACTATGGTAGTCGCCAATATCCTCAGCTGCAAATAGAGAATCAAACAATTGGCAAAAGAAAATCACTTTTTTAAAAAAAAACAACACATCAGCTAAACAGAGCGTTACATCATTACACACAGAGTAACTAACATTTTTTGTTCCCACTTGAGTAATGTTAGAATAAAAAGTCAGTGCCCCTAATATCCATTTGGATTCATTTCATAGGTATCCCTTCCACTCCCCCTCCTAGCAGAACTCAGCAACTATGAAAACAACTAAAGTCAAATGTTTTCTATTTCCTAACCTGTAAACATCTGCCACACTGAAAGACATTTTCACAGGTGATTGAATGACACAGGGGAGCAGTTAATCAGATACAGAGCATTTCACCACTTGGTTACTGGTTCCAATCCAGACCCGAATTGATAGTGCATGTTTTAAAAAAATTAATAAAAATAAAAACCACCAAAAAAGCCCAAGTTTCCAGCAGCTGTTCAGTAATATTTGTTATACTCCCTGGTAACAAGCAACTATTTGTACAATTACCCTGTACAAAATGCGGCATTAAAATAAAACCTCAGCCAAAATTACTAACATTTCAGTCCAGACACGATTATCCACATGCCTAAAGTCTCCTGTCTTGGAGAACAAAGACCAAGACACGTGTTTCTTCCCAAACGGCCATGCTTTTATACCAGAATCCACTGAACTTCAGCACCATTCAGCCTGTGGCTCTGGGCTGCATCCTTCTATCAGTTATAATCTATATTTTCACATGATATACATCATGAGGGTCTAATGCACACAACCATCAACAGACTGCATTCATCTAGTCAGACTTACGTGTCGCGTCCTACGGACTCTGTTCAGTGGAAAGTCCTCATAAAACTTAACGCGTAATGTAAGGCTGCTGCTGACCCGGCTCTCGGGAGGCTCTGCTCAGCTGCCGGCTGACCCAGTCCCTGGCTTCCCTCCCTGTGCCTGCCTTCACCAGTACACTAGTGATAATGGTTCCCAGTTCTTCCATAGAAAGCTCAACTATGAATGAACGTTCCTAAGTGCTGGGTCATGTTATACAAAGCACGGAATGGGAAACACACATTAGTCACCGTTTGGTATTTCTGAGTGCGGTGAACAGCACCTGAACACGCCCAGGGAAGCAGGAGTAGAGCCCATACATTTGTCCCTGCTGCCCTTATAAGAACAAGCAGAAGTCGCCTTATTCGGGGCAGGGTTTCCATTACCTTCAGAAGCAGACAGAGGTACCACGTACGGAAAACACCGGATACTCGACACTGAAGTACTGCAGTAACTGCATGGCATACGCAAGTCAAGCAACTTCAGAAATTGTGCCTGAGCACTGGTATCCCGCAGAACCACCGTGCACCGTGTTTGGGGACAGGACCAGAGGCAGCATCCACATGCACAACCCCAGCACCACTTGGCAGCTGGATTTTTTTTGTTTGTTTGTTTGTCTTTTCCAGGAGCTCAGAATGACTAACTCCGCAGTCCTTGTTTGCAGTCAGTCTTATAACAGGGCTTGGAAGCCTGAACTGCCCATTTAGGTCAATTTTTTTTACCTGAGATTTCAAGGTAACATTTACATGCCCTAAATATGAATTCCTTAGTATACTTTAAGCACAATTAGGTGATCAAGCAAAGCTACAGTCATGTATTTCAGCCAAGCAGCCATTAACTACTGGGAGCAGCAGCATTAGCAGCTGGGAGTTAAAAAGGGAACAATGCTAAAACCTTCCTCCTGATCCATAAACAATCCCATTGGAGAGTGCACACAAAACCAGAGAGAAATTAATATTAAATGAGAAATCACAATGAAAGAAAAAAGGAGCTGTGATATAAAGAAGCAAAAATTTTAACCAAAAGATAAACTTACTGAATGTGAGAGAGAAGAAAGCAAGAAAAAGGGAAGCAGAAAGATTATCTAGAATTCTTTAAACAGGACCGGAGGCATTTTGAATAGTTACATTTTAATGACGTTAGAAATAATTGGATTAAATTCTATGACCTGTGTGATACAAGAGAGCAGACTAGAGGATGTAAGGTTGCTTTCCAGCTTTAAAATCTAAAAACCTATGAACAGAAAAGGAAAGAAGCTGGAGTGGTAGCAACAGAGGTAGAGCTATGCAAAATTTGTTATTTCAGGCAGAGAAAACATACTGCCAAAAATAGTAAGAAAACATGCCTGACATATGCATATACATGCTCTGTTCTCCACTACCCACATCAGTACTTATGTATTTAACGTATAATTTGGCAGAAAAAAAAACAACACAAAAGGATACACTGGGTCCCAAGGGACTGGCTTCACACGAGCCAACAAACTTGGTGTCAAATGGGAAAAACCCTCAGCCACGGTGGGTCTTCAGGTCTGCCCAGACAGCAAACAGCGAGGGCTCAGTCCAAGTTCCTTGGACTTAGGGCACTATCTTCCTCAGCAGCCGCAGCCTCATGCCACTGGGCACGGAGCGTGCAAGAGCCAGGCATCCCCACGGGAAGGGCTGGCCCAGGACCAAGGAGTTCCAGCTGTTCACAGCTGCTGGATACTCCCCTTGGATCCAGGGACAGCTGGCACAGGTTGGGCAGCCAGCGTTTCTCAATAAACAAAGAAAAACGTAAGGGGGAAGATAAAGATCAAGATTTCTAACAAATTCACGGCCAGCTTCACCGTAACAGCAGCAACTGGCTTTGTTGTGTTAGGTAAACCAGAGAGGAGCACCAGATGCTCTTCTGGAGACTTTGGACATGAAAATTGCTACACAAGTATGAACTGCCACTGCTGGGTACCTTCAACTTGGTATTTTTATCACACATTACGAGGAAATTTATCTCTGAAGTTAAAAAGAAATACTGCATGCAAAGCAAGGCTTACAAAGCCATTTTGCTGCTGGCTTTAGTGACAACTACAGTGGACATATTCATGTCAAAGAATCAGGCTTTTTGGAGACCGTGCTNTGCATTTTTCAGCTAATCTTGCCAATAATAGCTCAATTGTTTCCTTATAGAGAACTGCAGGGAGAGTTAATTATTAAAGTAAAACTTAATGCTTTTGGGGGGGGGGTGGGGGGGTGGTGTGTGTGGAACCAAACCTTCCTTAATTTCCTAGCCTTTAGCACAAAGACTGAACTTAGAGATCTCAAATTAAACTTTTGGTGCCACTGGAGGTTTGAAGGCTATCACTCTCCTTTTTTGTTTTTCCCAGGTCACCCACCATCACCACAACACACCAGCTCACAAGAAAAGAAAACAGTAATTCCTGAATTGCTGACGTAACTTTTCTTACAGTAAGAGGGGGGTCATTAAAATCAAGAAAAAGCNATGTGAGAGAGAAGAAAGCAAGAAAAAGGGAAGCAGAAAGATTATCTAGAATTCTTTAAACAGGACCGGAGGCATTTTGAATAGTTACATTTTAATGACGTTAGAAATAATTGGATTAAATTCTATGACCTGTGTGATACAAGAGAGCAGACTAGAGGATGTAAGGTTGCTTTCCAGCTTTAAAATCTAAAAACCTATGAACAGAAAAGGAAAGAAGCTGGAGTGGTAGCAACAGAGGTAGAGCTATGCAAAATTTGTTATTTCAGGCAGAGAAAACATACTGCCAAAAATAGTAAGAAAACATGCCTGACATATGCATATACATGCTCTGTTCTCCACTACCCACATCAGTACTTATGTATTTAACGTATAATTTGGCAGAAAAAAAAACAACACAAAAGGATACACTGGGTCCCAAGGGACTGGCTTCACACGAGCCAACAAACTTGGTGTCAAATGGGAAAAACCCTCAGCCACGGTGGGTCTTCAGGTCTGCCCAGACAGCAAACAGCGAGGGCTCAGTCCAAGTTCCTTGGACTTAGGGCACTATCTTCCTCAGCAGCCGCAGCCTCATGCCACTGGGCACGGAGCGTGCAAGAGCCAGGCATCCCCACGGGAAGGGCTGGCCCAGGACCAAGGAGTTCCAGCTGTTCACAGCTGCTGGATACTCCCCTTGGATCCAGGGACAGCTGGCACAGGTTGGGCAGCCAGCGTTTCTCAATAAACAAAGAAAAACGTAAGGGGGAAGATAAAGATCAAGATTTCTAACAAATTCACAGCCAGCTTCACTGTAACAGCAGCAACTGGCTTTGTTGTGTTAGGTAAACCGGAGAGGAGCACCAGATGCTCTTCTGGAGACTTTGGACATGAAAATTGCTACACGAGTATGAACTGCCACTGCTGGGTACCTTCAACTTGGTATTTTTATCACACATTACGAGGAAATTTATCTCTGAAGTTAAAAAGAAATACTGCATGCAAAGCAAGGCTTACAAAGCCATTTTGCTGCTGGCTTTAGTGACAACTACAGTGGACATATTCATGTCAAAGAATCAGGCTTTTTGGAGACCGTGCTCCAACCCCCGTTAAGAGATGCTCCTGTAGGGCTAAGATTGAAGAAGACACAACATCGTGCAGAACTGTACACCAAGGGCTGTGCCCAAGTAAATCGCTGCAGTACAACTACAGCGATATGAAAACCTAATTGCACTCACCAAAGAGCTCTGATACTCCCTCCAAGTAACCTACCCCTCTAAGAAATCTCTAGCACCAAGTCTTCCTCCATGAGGCTCCTGCTGATTTCCTACGCCACCTACGTAGCACAAGTCTCCAGCTGCAAGGTTTGCCATAGCCTGTCCTAAATAAAGTAGCAAATGTAATACTTCTTCAGAAGTCACCCAAAATACACAATAAAATCATCACAGCATTTTATTAAATCAAACCTTTAGGATTATTATTGTGCAGTTCACTGCACAGCAATTAAAAGCATGTACCACAGAAGCCGTTGCCTATGCTGTGCCCACAGAGACCAATATATGCAAAAGCCTGCGACTCATGAAGGTACAGTCATAGGAAAAAAGAAAACGGAACAGAACCAGGAACCAAACTCCCACATGTTTGCATTTTTCAGCTAATCTTGCCAATAATAGCTCAATTGTTTCCTTATAGAGAACTGCAGGGAGAGTTAATTATTAAAGTAAAACTTAATGCTTTTGGGGGGGGGGTGGGGGGGTGGTGTGTGTGGAACCAAACCTTCCTTAATTTCCTAGCCTTTAGCACAAAGACTGAACTTAGAGATCTCAAATTAAACTTTTGGTGCCACTGGAGGTTTGAAGGCTATCACTCTCCTTTTTTGTTTTTCCCAGGTCACCCACCATCACCACAACACACCAGCTCACAAGAAAAGAAAACAGTAATTCCTGAATTGCTGACGTAACTTTTCTTACAGTAAGAGGGGGGTCATTAAAATCAAGAAAAAGCCTTGACTCTCCAATGCCTGTATTGAAATGAAAGTGCCATTCATGGGCAACCGGTCTGTATCTTGGTCTCCATTCCTGCTAGAACGCAAGAGTCGTCTAACTCCAGTAGTCACTAACAGGACTTTTAAGCTGCCTTGCATTCAGGTTATTTTGTCGAGTGCTCCAGATAGCGGAACAAAGATGTGGCAACCGTAACTTCAGGTTCACATTTAGAGTCTGATGGCCAAAGCTGCAAGACACTGCAAGTATGGTGAGCTGGTACGGTGCTGTTAGTCTCACAACACTAAGACCCAAATCACACAGACTTCAGACAGCTCTGAAACAAAAGGAGAAAATATGAAGGGGTTTTTTCCCCTTTGGTTCTAGATTTAAAACCATTAAGCCACAAAACCTGCACAGCTGGGAAACTAACTTACAATTATATACTCACAAATTCAGGAATGTAGATGAGGTTCTGAGGCTGAGCTGTATTTTGTTTCTGCCCACGTGTCACTAGCTCTGGTGTGATATGTCATACTGAATTAAAAAAAAAGCAGCAGATTTCTACTTTCTTTCTACTGAAAAAGAAAGAAATCTTTCCATGTTGTCGAGCACGCCATCTACGGAAATGCACAAGTAAACAGTAACATAATTATAACTAACAGTAGTAGTCTTAAAATGATTCCTTTATTTACGATGAATAAAACATGATGGAGAGCTGTCATAAAAAAAGACAGAGATCTAATCTCCTAAGACACACAAGTGCATTTCCTGTTCATGTCAGTAAGAATAAACAGCCCTGTGCAAAACCCAATGAATCTACTGGGGCTTAAGTGCCTCTGTCATATAAGAAAAAATTGCTTACGATTACGTTTCACGTACAAAATGAAGGAGAGCAAAGAAGAATAAGTAATTGCAGAAAACATGAAGAATATTCACAAAAGTAAATTCAAATTCAGAATTATACTCCTTTTTCTTCAGAAGTTTTCATGGATAAATGAAAATATGAATACTCCTGACCCCACAGGAAAGCTGCATAGAACAGCGTCTCTCTGCTGAAAAGACCCGATTCTATTAATCTGCTTTCAGTAAACAGGAAATATAATGGACAGAAGGGGTTGCTTGCATCCTAAATCTTGTGGTATTTTATCAATTCTTAGCCTGTTCTATGTTTTCTCAATGGTTTGGTATGAAAAGAAGCAATCACACACAAAAATACAGAATGGGCAACAAGTGGTTTTCTGCAGGACACGCATTACTAATTTCATGCAACTGCACAACAGCTAATCACCATGTTTTGGAATACAAACAGGTGTTCCGCCTGCAAAGTACCTGAACAGTCCTTCCACGTTGGTCAGCTTTGCTAGACCTCACGTGAAACCTGGCCATCAGCTCTGGGCACTATACGTTAACTCAGCACCGACTGAGACAGTCGGGAGTTACTCAACAAGCAATGGCAGAGCTCTAGAAAGCTTCACCCTGTTTGGTGTCCAGGCAAAGTCCTTATAAGTCGACCGAAAGATATACACGGAGCTGATCCCAGCCGAGAAAAAGGAATGGAATGGACCATACCTCTAGGTCAATCCAAACCCTATTTCCTAAGAACATTAACGGTCAAAATTAAGTCCCTTTCTGCAATCCCAAGTGAGTTGGTTTTGACTCGAGGACTGCTTGCTGTTTAAACCTCAACAAAAACAATGTTTTCTACTACTACTATAAATTTTATGTCCATTGCACTATACCTGCCCAAGGATCTCAGCAATATAGCTGTACACCAAGCAGTTGCTAAAGTCTCACTTCTCAAAATGATAAATTATCACATTGCATATGAGGTAAAATACAGAATTGCAAGACAAATAGTGAGGGCTCCAGTAACATTTTATAGCCAGGTAAGAAGCAAGATGATTGCTGATATCTGAAAATCTTTTGACAGTCATTTCCGTCTAAGAAAACAGAAGAAGGAATTATTTTAGTATGTCTTGAGAAAAAAAAAAAGAACTATTTTTTAAATTCATAGTTAGCAAAGTCACACTTATATTTGTGAAATACTTTAGCTACAGGAAAACGAGTCCATAGTCTTAACAGTGTGAAGATGTTTAGAAAAGCAGCTATGACAAAACCACCCATTTTAATATACATGCTCTGCATGTGACATCCATATTAGCTCTGGTTGCTTTAGGGATGAAAATTACTTTTCTACTCATTTACAGCGCTTTGCAATGCAAAATCCAATGCAAACTGAAAGTAGGACCTAGATTGTTTCAGGCTCATACACCATTAGACCTCTTAAACTCCAGTTGCAGAGCTGCTGTTCCTGGTTGGAATGTGTGAGCCACTGAAAAACATGGCCTGACATTCGATTTGTAGGGTTGGCACTTCGGCGTCTGGAGAAGTCTCTAAATGGCCTTGAATAAGGAATGCCATTTTCAAAGAACCAGTATTGACAATTTTGTCATATATTAAGCATTCTTTTAACCCACAAAATTTCCCCAAAAGTGTTTTGTGGGGGTTTTTTTAACAATCTTATGTTCAATTTCTAGAAAAGAGCAACCAAGAAAGCACATTGATCAAACTGCTCTATTTTGACAAGAAACCAATAACTGTTAAAATAAGAAACTGAACGCATAGCTCTCTAGACACTGGTCTGCAGTATACAGTTCTGTGAATCTAAAGTCATCTGTTATATGAAAGAAATACTTTACCAGCTAATTAAACTTCTTACTCTGCACTAGTAAAAAGAGACTCGGTAAGAAATCAAATCCGGACTGATGTCTGCAGAGACATTTTCAAATACATAGTTTCTGTAGAAAATTTACGTGCTTATTACACTTACAAAGGCTTGTGATTTCCTTAAGGACTTGAAATGTTAAATTATTTCCCTCACTGGTTCTAGTTTCCATTATTTTTGACTGCTCCAAGAGAATAAGCAGGTGACTTTGCTCATTGCTCCAGCCGTGTGACACCGTTAGACCAACCAAAATTAATAAATAACGGAAGATTTAACGAGGAAGAAAGAACACAGGAACTGGCTTTAATTGGGATCATTGCGTTCTGCAGAACTGAAGGAAGGCTATAACATAAGAAACGGCTTGAGAAGGAAGTACAAAGGAGTCAGGATCTGGCAGGCAAATGTGATACACATGTGGTGAGGCAGCCTGTCATCCATCTTCCTAGATGGAGATCTCTTTGTTGTTCTGCTGGGGCCATTTGTAGATGTCCAGCTTGCAGAGCGTGCAAGACGAAATTGGTGCACATCTAACAAAAATAGTTATGTTTGTAAAATCCAAAGAGATGCAGGGACCAGCCCTGAAAACAGGGATGTTCTCGGTTGTCAGGGTAACGTGATCACCCCAGACAACACAGACGTCAGCAGGAATCTGCAGCACACATTGGGTACCCAAGAATACGAGTCTTCCTGCCTCCCTCTTGTAATTAAGCCACAGAGGGATGGAGGTAACTGTTGCTAAGGTGTGGCTCAGTATTTTAATATATGTTAGCAGTCCAAGAAAATCAAGAACGTGCCGGATACTTGGAAAACTGCCTTACTGGCATAACCTATGCAACTTTCCGACAAATAAAAAGAATCAACAGATAGGAGAAAAACAAAGTAGAACTATAAAGAATGATCCTTTTGTTAAATGTAGCAGTGTCCAGCAAACATGGTCAGATCCAACCATACACACAATACTACTATTACTTTCTTTTTTCTTTAGGTTAACACTCATGTAGCTTTGCTTTCATGGGATCAGAATCCCGTTGCGTAAGAAGTTAATGTGCATTTTTCCAAGTTTCCAAGACATTCGAAGTCTGCAGCCTGACCTCTGGATGAGTACATCACCTTCTCCATCAAACCAACAGACTTCAAATCACCACTCAGCTGCAAATATACAAAGATTCAGATATGCAATAAAATAAATGACCAGATGAACAAGTTTGCTTGTGTGCCTTGCTAATGATCTCATAAAACAAATAAAGTGAAGTCATATGGCTGACTAAAGCAAAAATGGGCAATTTTTGAGAAATTTTTACTAATGAAAGCAGTTACACTTTCTAACAGTCACTGATCCTACAGAATTACCAATGTGTGTTTATAGCTCACTCTTCTATTGCAGTGTACTCACTTGGTGTTTTGGATAGGTATTTCCCTGAAAATACTTTCAGAAAGCTACCCAGCTGAAAAGAATTACAATGGAATAGAAAACGCTAAATATTCTCAATTTTCAATAATAAAGCTGATGAGAACAGCCTCATGGTTTTTTAATCTTACTCTATGCCACCACTGTTGTTTTCTTTAAAGAACACCTTCCTAATGATAATAATAATAAGTATTTAAATGACTTTGTTTAAATCCCTCTAGAAGTCAGACCAGCTCTTTAGTACTAAGCAGTGGTTAAAAACATTCAGTCACCAAACAGGATACACATTAGTGGTTGTGCAGGGAAAAGAAATAGTATGATTTAAAACAGCATTCAGGTAAAACTAAGTTTATTTCTTCATTGTTCTGATGTTAGAGGACAATTTATAGTCAGTAAGGATTAATGGGAGAGGGAGATTTAAAAAAAAAAAATATATATATATATATGGAGGAAAGCCTAAGTAAAAAAGGTAGAAAACATTAGAGTAGCCAACTGTACAATCAATGTAGGTTAAAATCTCTTCTTTCACTTCCAGCCATGGCTGGGACCTATATGCAGCCAATTTTGCAACGCAGCCTTTCCCCAGATGGTGAGAGACCCTGCTCCTTCACTCCTGAAGCCCAAGGAATTTAACCGTGCTTGTCTTTCTCTCCTTCCTCCCTTGATACGTGATAAGGTGGCCGGTTTGCATTTAAGGCTGATAGGTCATATACGACAAATGAAAAGACCTTCCACAATAATTTCACAGTCAATACTAAGATGCCAGTGAACTTTCTCTGTTTTACTTGAAACTGAGTCGGTGTTGCTAGTGTAAATATTTACTTCATATCCATAAACACACATATACCTTCCCCCCCCACACACCCCTGCGACCATTATGTAGCTACACAGCTCATATTACCCATCTACAAATAAAGAGATTTTTCAAGTTATAACTTGGAATGTCTGTTAGCAGATGTAGGAAGCCAATGACATGGAACATCAGCTGGAATTGATGCTACCTAGAAAACAGTCATACCCTCAGCTATTATCTTGCTTCGCATAATTTAAAGATTATTAACAATCTCAAATTTGCTTCATTAATATAGGAAGAGCATATTTAGGCATATTTCCTACATTTCGACAGAAAATGCTTCTTGCTTTCCTGGTACCATGTGCATCCCTCCCTGTATCAGCTCAACCGTCCCTCTGAGCCGCACGCTCCTGAGCTGCTGTGGCAGAAATCCCCCAGGGTTTCATTAGTGCTGCCGCAGAATTAAGCACAGAAGACTCACGATAGCCACAAAACATCGACAGAGTTAACATAAGAGTCGGGTAAAAATGTAAGTTATAAATAATAACATTCAGTTTGTGTTTTATATCAATCATCACATGCATTAAAGACAAATAATACAAGAATTAGTTTAAATATATCTTTTGCATGCTTCATGTTAAAAAGCTTTTAAAATCTCTTGCAATTACTGCTCACCCTGTGATCAAAAATACAAACCAAACTCAGGCAAGGCCAAGTGTCATTTGAAATGATGTTTAAAATCTATGTCAAATACCTCTCTGGTGGTGTTTAGGTGATAACAGATAATAATCTTTTTTTCAACATCATGTTGTTTTCAATTCCACTTGACTAACATCAGAAAGGAAAAAGCAGCTCAACGCCTTTCTCAGAGGCACTCTACCATCACCTGGCACAAAGCAGGTGGGGATTACAGACAACGTGAACCAGAGCTCAAGATGTCCCTAAAATAACATGAAAGTAGAGTTGGATCTCAAAAGCACTCTGGATTTCTGGCTGCCCTTACGACTTCGTGTCTTCAAGTAAAAGTAGACCTTTGTCTCCATGCGTGGCTACATAAAATGATATTCCAAAATTTTAGGAGTTAGAAAATACTAAGATGTTACAGTTCATATTAAGTTCTTCACAGGCAAAAAAAAAAAAAAAAAAAAAAAAAAAAAAAAAAAAAAAAAAAAAAAAAAAAAAAAAAAAAAAAAAAAAAAAAAAAAGAAAAGGGCATTTTGGTGAGCTTCCCTGAAGTTGTTTCTTTTTCCTTTCTTTTCCGTGGCAGAACAGCATTTGAGGAAGCTGAAGTTTATCTGCAGGCTGCCTCAGTGTATGTATGTAACCAACTACCTCAGAAAACTTTATAGGTGATCTCAACATTCATTTATGAGCAAGGTCAGGTATGACTGTCATCTCTTCCTGAATTCTTAGATACTTAAAGAATTCCCAAATAAGAATGTACAGGCTATAACAGAAACTTATTGAGGTCAAAGAACTGGAAGTTAGATATATTTGAAGGAATCAGACGGTTATGAAGCTTATACACAGAGTCAGTGATACAATGATTTTTGTGACTCTTAACATAAAATTCCCAGGCTTCAATATACGGAATTATCCTAAATATCCTAATGTAGAAGGACATCTATTTGTAACTCAGAAGAAAAGAGTAAGTTTAGTAACCTTTCACAGATGTAACTCAGGCCAGGATTAGGCTAAATATATCTAATATTGGTTTAAAAAATTTCTACCATTGTCTTGATTTCCATAGGTCTTCACTAATTGGCTCACATGAATCCAGATTCCTCTGTGCATTGTAAATAACTGTCCTCAACTGCCAGATTTATTGTGCTTTCCATTAAAAAAAAAAATGACCCCTGGTGCAAGTGGCAGCAGTGACCCTTCATATTTTTGTTACTAGTTGTAGAAGGGTACCAGCTGGAGAGCTGTAAGGAAAGCAGGGTCTGGCCATTGCACTGGCTTGGGGTTGTAATTTTACTCCACAGCCAAATCGTCCTCCTTCTACGCACTAGGTCTGCCTTTCTCTCTCCGCTACAGACTTCACACCTTCCTGGTTTTGCTGGTTGTTGACTGCTCAAGGCTTTCCCTTTTCCTACTGAAACCTCAAGAGCTAAAAATTAATTATCAGCCATTTATCTCTATGACATTAGATGCTTTTTATGTGTGCATTCAAGTATGTCTGTATGACACTCCACAATCAAAGATGATCTCTGCCTCCCCCTTTCAAACACAAAAATAATCAATGCAAATACTTTAATAGTAACGCCATCGCCATTCATCATTCCTGATCTTAAAGCTGAGATCTCTGCTTTGAAGTGAGGGTAGGTTAAATGACAGCGCCGGCCCCCTCAGTAATTATGTCCCTTTTATGGCAAGTTTTCTGGTATACAACAGCTGGTTTTATTATTATTAATGCTGCACATTGACTACAAAAAAATCTGACCTGAATGGGATAAAACCAAACCAGCTGTTTCATCTCCTTTCATCTATCCACATCTCAAAGGGGGCTTTGTGCACCATCAGCTTCCAACGAAGAGCTGAAAAATCACATGTCACAACAGGGGCCCCGACGTATGTGGGTCATCTAATAACCGGCAATCCAGAGCCCCGCCGACAGAAATCTCTGCCCAGCCGATCCTCCCCCGCTTAATCTCACCAGGCTGAATTGGCACGGAGGAAAACAACGAGCACTCACTCCACTTAATTTCTCCAGTGAATAAATAAAGAAACGAGACGGTCAGCGTGTTCAGTTGTAGAATGAACCTACCCTGAAAGTCCAGATGAGAAATAGGACTGGGGGGAAAAGGGTTTTAGACCCCAAAATTAGAAAAACAAACCCCAAACACTAACATTGCTGCTGCACACAATACAGAAATCACTCTCTTCTTGGAAAGAAGCATCTGCCGTGGACAGCAGAAAATGACTTCTCCCAGCCCTCTCCCTCCCAGCCTCCTTAGTCGCCCTGCTTTTGCATACCATACTTCTGTCACCAAAGGAGATACATCAGTGCTGCCCACCAACTCAAGATGACAAAAGCTCAAAACCAGAACATTTTAATTAAAGATGTCTTGTAATTTTACCTGCAAAGAGTAATTAGAGAGCAAAAGAAGCCCACACAAAAAACAAAACCATCCCACAGCCACTCCGTGGAGTTCACCGAGGTTCACCCGTAGCTCCCATTTAATGATCCCAGACGTGATTACTGGTAAAGCCTGGAACCAGAACAACTGAATTTTACAGAAAGAAGTTAAGTACAAACTCAACTCACTAAGATACTGCAATGGTTAATTAGTGGAGCCTTGACTTGAGATGACATTGCTACTACCAAAAGATTACATACGTCAAGTAGGTTTTAAGGTACTATTTAGCCATGGCTCCAACAAGGGTGACTCTTTTCAGGCTTCTTCTCAAACACCAGTAATTACATTGTAACAAAAACCCATCCAATACATCACTTTCTGTAGCCTGAAAAAAATGAATCATTCAAATAGATGTTTATTTCTAACAGCAATAACTATTACAACAGGATGCAAAGAACATGCATGAGCAGTATTACGCACGCTGCTGTGCTTCCTATATTTTAAGTTGTCGCTATAACAATTAACAACATGGTACCTCGTACGTCCTTTAGTGACTTAAGGAATCAGTCAACTTTGTAATGAAGCACAAGCCGTTAATTGAACGTATTCAGCCCACCAGTAGTTGCACGCTGCAGGGAGGGCATCCCTGACCCTGAAGAGCCAGGAGGACACCGAGGACCCAATAGCCCACCTGGGTTGCCCGGGGCAATCCAGGCGTTGGGCAAGGCCAGGGCACAGTGTCACCGGGCAGCCCTCCGCTCCCACACTGCTCCAGCGGGACCGGCGAGGATTTGGTGGCACTTCACAGCACGGGAGCGCACCAGAGCCCGGCAGAAATGGGGTGTCTTTAACACAGAAGCGCACCGGCACAAGGTCAGTATCCCCCAAAACTAGGTGGGAGTGAAGAGCCTGGAGGCAAACGGTGGGATACTGAAGCACAAACACCCAGAAGAAGGCAAGGAATCAGCCTCAAGAGCAAATCCGGAATCAAAATCCTCTCTCCTCTTCAGGCCCAGACACAGGACACTAGGGAGCTGTGCCAGTGCCGCAACGCAGCATTTCCCTTTGCATGGAAAAATGCCTAGTGAGAAATACCCCTGTAGAACCTGTATTATGCCGCTCTGAGCCTCGATGCCAGGGCTGCTCTGAGCTTCACTGGGATCGGAGAGCAGGATTTTCGTCCCTCCTCTACACCAGAGTGCCACAGCACAAAAGCTGTCCTCAGAGTTACAACGGGACACCCTCACCCGTAAATGAAGAAAATTGCATTCACACCATTATACCCATGAAAGAACCACATGTCTTTGTTAATTAGCATTATTTACATAAAATGTGATTTCGGCAGCAAGTCAGCTTTCTACAACTGGCCTTAAACTAGTAGGCCTGCCACTGGGCAATGCAGAACTTCACACTGCTCGAGATCTCTGTGTTTCAGGGTTGAAACTATCAGAAGGCCTGCTGACACTTTGGGTGACGTTGGCATCAAAACTGTCCTTAATGGGACAGCGCTGGAGCACAACAGTACTCAGACTTTTAATTAAACTATTTAATGTGCAAGTTACTGTGCAATTTGATCAGCTGCAGCACTTCTACACAGTCTCTCAAGTTCAGTGTTAATGGTCCAAATAATAATTACAAAAAATAACTAATTTGGAGAAATGACATAATAAACATTACCAACAACTTCTGCGGGATACTTCTAATACACTGCAAAGATGAATCCCCAAGTAGGGAAAAAACAAAGCAAAGCAAACCACTTGCATGGCCCCACTGGAGTAATTCCTCTGCAGTAACCATTCTTTGCAGAATCAAGGATTTAGCGTTACAACTCATGATGTTCTACTAAAGCCTTGGAGACAGCAGAAACTCTCTAAAATGCACGCTGTTATAAAAATTTCAGTACTGTAACTCAAAAGAACAAATAAAGAACTAGTTGTGAGCAACAGATTTGAATTTAATCTGAACTAGCCATAAATTTGCATGTGATTATTCAAACCCCCTGCATTTTTAGCATTATGCAGACAATGAAGGTGCATGATAAACTTCAACCATATCAAATACAGAATTAGAAACAAAAATATTTAAAAGTATCACGAAGAGCTGCTTAAGTTTTGATGACGGATATAAAGATAAGAGTAAACAATTTCCAACTTGGCAGAACAGCTCAACTCAATCTGTTATGGAGATTAAACACTTGGAGGTATATCTGCACATACCTGTATTGCCACATAACAAAAATAAAAACAGAGATAAAAATTTCTAACATACAATGTTTTCACTAGCTACTTCTATCTTACATGCTGTGTAACATGTGAAAGCATCGAGAGCAAAATACACGAGCCCCCTTCTGAAGGCAATACCATTCAAAAGGTAGATTTTTGTAGCTCTCATACAGTCTTAAAGGGGTATATAATCCAACCAGCTACGTGCATACACATTTCCCTCTCTAACCTTCTCAAATCCAAGCGACGGTCATAGGAAATGGGGATTGAAGACCAAGGCAGTCTCCAGCTTCTGCTGCAAACAGGTGGGCAGAGGCAACGAGTGAACCCCGGGCTCCAGCCCTGAAGGTGGCCTCTGCCAAGGTGCACCTGCCAGCTTCTTCTGCAATCCTCCATGCAAATGGAATGAGTGGGGGGAAACGTGAGCCTTGGAATGTCTGCGAGGTGAGAAGCACACCTGCCTGGGCCACTGCTGGCCATCCACACCAGAGCCACGCACCCTGCTGGAGCGGTGTTGCAAAAATCACCGGGTTTGGTTACAGTAGAAATAAAATGTTAGTGTTGTGTGTTCTGAAACTTGCAACCATAGAACCCTCACCTGGTAATTATTGTTTTGTATTAAGAAACTAATAGAAACCAGATGAAACAATGAAGAATAGAATAGAGGTGTTCCGTTTGAGTCTTGTAACTTTAGGAATCATGTTTTTTAGTTATTACATTTTGTTAAGTTTTGTGAAACTAAGGAAACTTGCTATAGAAACCTGTTATGTATCAGTGATGCTGCTTGGAAACCCCTTACCTTTCCCATCTTGATTTGAATATCAAGAATTTTAATCAGTGGACATCAGTAGAAGTGACCGATGATTATTTTGGGATACGAATATTGATGAAGTTATATAATCAAAGAAACCAATCAATGTAAAGGTTAAATCTAATAGTAAACATAGTATGCATTTTTATGCTAAACAATTTATGTAATAGTGAACAGTGTATAAGAACTGGTGAATTTTAATGCAAAAGGTGTTTGGAGGAGCTATCCCCAGTGTCCCCAGCGCTGCAATAAAGAAGTGCCTGCTCACCTATGCTGTGTAGATGTGTTTTTCCCATTACGGATTTGTAACAGCGGGGCCAGCCGTGGAGGAGACAGGTCCCCTCCCAAGTGCCACCCCTGCCCCACAATGCATGCTGAGGCCAGGGAGAGTCACCCTGGGCAGGCACCTACTTCCCTCCAGTGACTGTAAACACAGCCAGAACGACCGGTTCAGATGGAGACATCTCAAAGTTGGACATGGGAGCAAAGGTAGATGAGTCCTACTCGTCACCTCTGACTCACAGTTCCTCCCCGGTTTTACACCTGAGGCTACACAACTACGTAACACCCACAGGCAGAACTTAAAATTACACCCTGGCCAAGAGTGATGTGTAAAATGGAGGATACAAAATTTGACAGTTTTATCATAAATAGCCCTTAGGCCTTCTAAAAAGAAGCCATGCAGGGAAAACAATTACTGCCAGATAACCATGTGTTCTAATGAGAGTGCAGATCTCCTCTCAAAATTAACTTAAAAATTATATTCTAGGGATACGTTTATTGCTCCTCAGTGATAAAAATAAAACTATCATTTAATTTGACTACCAGGTCTGAAACCTCCATCAAAGCACCAAAGCTGCAATCTCCCTGGTTTACACAGCCCCATCAGCCCCATTGCTACCGCCCCACTGGCTTCGCAATCCCAAGAGAAGTAAAAGCCATGCTAAAAACTGCTTTGGTGACCAAAAGAAGTAGATGATACTTGAAGCTGCAGAGAGAAAGCATTTCTGTTGTAACAATTTCATGCTGTCATTTTAACAGACTATAAATAGATTTGAAAATATTTACTGAAGGCCAAATTCTGCAGAGCTGAATGTACCCATCGGCCCTACGTAAGAACGGGCTGCAGAACAGAGCACTAAATGGGGCAAATAACACAGCTCTAGAAATAATACATTCCGTTTTCATGCATTCCACTTTTTTTCTCAGTTTCTTAAATGGATAACTTTGCACTGGTATTCTTCTCTTCAAACGGTATCCACAAATCTCTAGCATCTGATGATGAGCTGGAATGAAAACTGGCACTTATGGCCCCTTTATGCCAGTCTTCCCTCCCTCCTCAAAAAAGTTTTGCTATAAACTCAACTAAAAATTATAGAAGGGCAGGTTTAACTGAAATATTCTTCAAAGATGATGAATTAAAATCTCTCTGAAGTACTTATATCATTGTCATTTAATTTCACTGAAGAAGATTTACGGTACTTGAAATATCTTGGTAAGAATAATGGATTAGTGATCTGCCGACACAAAACGGAGACAATCTGGGTCAGGCGTTTCTGCCAGCTGCCCCTCCTCCTGCCTGCTGCCTGCCTGGGGTCCCGCATGCCCAGCTCCCCAGGCTGCTCAGAGAAACTCTTGAATTTATCCTGCGTATTCAAGCACAGTAAAGTCAGTGGCACTGACAACGAAACAGCAGGTTGCTCTTGTATATCACATTTTATTCTTAAATGAAGACAGCCCTTGCTTTTAGGCCTACAACCAAGCATACTGCAATTTCTTTACTATAATAATAACAGCAGAATATATCCAAACCCAGCAGAAGCAAAGTTAGCAATAGTAACTCCATGGTACAATTAATTTTTCTCAGAGCACAAGGGCATTCTTCCTTACCCACACGGTTTCCCACCAGTACAGAAGACATAATCAACAGCACGGGTGGAAACAGTCTCCAAAGACAGAGGAAAACAGAAACAAGACCCCTCACCATTAACTTTACCCTCTTCTTCTTTTACCTCCATACAGTAAGGGACCAGGGCAAGCAGACAGGTAAGGGCTCACAGCAGCTAAACTTCCCCAAGGCACAGGATCCAAGACCCTGTTCCTAGGAGCTCTGTAGGGACCCACAGGGTTTGCTGGCCACATCCACCTCCCCCTGGCAAAGCCATAGATGTTACCAACAGAGGAGGGGGCATGCTGCAAGCCTCAAATGTAAGAGTAGTTGTAATTCTCTCCCCCAAAAATCTCATTTAAACCTCAACGGTGCTGTTAAACCACCATGATTTGCTTGCCTACAAGACAGAACTCCCAGGCTGCTCTCCATGACCTACCCTAAATAGTGACGTGTATGCCAAACCCTTCTGGTTTATGCCTTCAGGTGGAAGCACATTTGACTGAGAGGGATGGAATACCCATCCTTTGCTCAGCACTGGCAACAGTAAGTGAAATGTTGAAGTGCAAACGCCTGTCTTGAGACAAACCAGTTTTGAGGTTTTGCCTCAAACAGATTAACATCTACCCTTCGGTATGGCATTTCAACTAGTGGTATATCAAGGTCAGATGATGCCAGGGACTATAATAAAAACCAGAAAGTATTTCTAAATCACTGTTTCACACAACAGCCTATTGAACAAGGATATAAAGTCTGACTCACTGTAATCTTCATACATTTAATGGATTTTTCCACACTCCAGTTGGGCTTCATACCAACAGGAAGAAGGTTATTTTCCTCAGTGAAGATCATTAACAATTCATATGCAGCAGTTTCTACCATATGTGGCTCATCAGCTGACTGCCTTGATCTGTTAACCAGTCTGGTGGTGGGGTTCTTCTAGCTTAAATGAGGAGCACATTATTTTATACTTTTAATAGTATTACAGAGAATGATACTGAAGTAATTTGCTGTGAAAGAAATGTTGCTTTTATTCAGAAACATGGTTATTTAATCATCCGCTACCTAAACGTGTTGCTCACTTTTTTCTCTTTCTCCTGTATGCTTGCGGGGGAAGAACAAGATGTGGGAGGACATTTGCAAGACATATAAAAAGCTTCAGAAGTTTCCAATTGGTACCATGCACTGATAAAACCTTGTTTCAATTGGCTAGAAAACAAGACAAGAGAGAAAAGGGGGACAATTCGTAGTAAAGAATAGTCTTCTCACTTCCTTCCAATCACTGCTTAGTTCGCCGAGAAAGGGGTGAAAAAGTCTCTTTCCGTCGACGTAGAAAAGGCTGGGTTTTAATCAAATACTTTAGAAAATTTACAGATTTCAAAGCATTTTTCTACAAATCTCAGCACTATCTCTACTGCACTTCCTCCCTGCACTGAATCACCATTTCGTAAGTATCCAATTTTTTGGTTAAATACAAGCAATTAGAGGAAACACAGCAAAAGAGGAAATCGTGATTCCATGTCAGCCTTATGCAAAGTTAGTTACTGAAATCAATGAAATTTTTATTGTGTGGAATGAGAAAAAACATGTGATACATTTCTCCAAACTACTTACATTTTGTGCCCAATCTTAGACGAAGATACTGTCACTGGTACACAAGACTCTAGTCAACAGTCCAGCAAAACTGTAAATTAATGATGGTATCCCTACTCCCGCAGTCAAACCCATGCTCAGGTATCTGCTGCATTCTGGCACTTCTGTTGATACAGTACTGACTTCATATAAATTACAGCCATTTATTCAATGAAACTGTATTTTAAATGTGCATATCAAATTTGTCCACCTCAGAGTCCCAGAGCAGTCTACATGTATCACACAAGCAAAATTTACTTTGTCAAGGAAATAAAAACCTCTGCAAAAAAAAGCATCAAGAGCAACCAACGCAGCCAGGCAATCGAGAGGGTTTGGCCAAGAACAGATCCATTTTCAGAAAACAGTGACAGATCAAATATGACCTTCGGTTATTCTGTCTACCCTCCAGCTTCCTAACCCTACTCTGTGAAACCTGTATCTACTTCAGAAAGAAGGTAAGCTGAAATATTCCAACCCGGTATTTAATGGTTTCTGCACTGACGGGAAAACACACTAGTTCCTAAACTGCACAAAGATACTGCCAGAAAATAAGTAAAGGAACTTTGGCTGTTTTCCTATAACATTCAAACAGCCAGAAATACAAATTTTACAAACACAGCAAAGGGCCATAAAAAACCATTCCAGTTGTGTTTGTTTTGAAAGGAAACTTGTTTCAAAATAATACTTAACCATGCACTCACAACCAGAAAGAGGGGGGAAGGTCTAGCACAGGCGACTCCAGGATTCTGCTCCTCACCTCCCATGCCATTTGGGGCAAACGATTAACCTCCACAGCATGCTCAACACCCCTATGGGGATTTGAAATGCAGCTTCAAAGCTGAGATATGATAGACAGCATTTGCAGTTCAATACTGCTCCAGAGAATTCAAACCTGAGTTTACGATTTTAGTATTTTATTAAGATTCTTCTTACCATGTTCAAGCGACTGGTCCAGAGATCAGTATGAAATATTTTCCTGCCTTAGACACCAACAGAGATTTGGGTATGCCAATTTTTTATGTGTGTTGTTGTTCTAACACTTCATTGGCATAGACAGTCGAATTAACTATCTGCATGTTTCAGGTGTTGTTCTTAGATGGCACCAACAGTGAGCCTGCTGTATTACCAAATGTCTACCTTCAAAATAAAAAAAAAAAAAAAAATTCTGACAATCCTGGGAAGCTGAATACCATTATTATATCAAGACTTAAGGAATTTGTTTTATGATACAGTAATAACATGGCATATTGTTAGCAAGATGAATTCAGCTTAGTGGTCACAGGAACAGGTGAAATCAAGTAAGATTCTTTCTCTGAAGGGAAGTGATTACTTGACAAAGACAGTAATCAAGACTTATTTTGTAAATGGATCGGCTGATGCTTCCAAAGGCATCAAAAAGGTTTAAGTTACTTAAGATAAAAGATTCTAGTAAATAAAAATTATAATGTTTTATTTCTAAATCCTTTCCTTCTCAATTTCATTTGTAATTAAGGTGGATATTATAATATATATGTAACATATAAGACAATATCTTCTGGCCTTATTTGTGGAAAATTTAAACCCGTTCCTCTTTCTAACAAAACAAATGAAAGTAAGATTTCTGTTCCAATAAAATAGCACTGATCTGTAAAAACCGTAGGACTATTTTTCTTTTTCTTTTAGCACTGAGATTTATTTTCAGTTTGACCAAATATTCAGGAAACACCGAAGAATTTATTTCAGTGGGACTGAAGAAAGGAAATTAGCCAAGAACTAGGAGCCAGGTTCTATACTGGTTTCATGGATTTGAGATTTCCTTTCTGATGGATTGATGCTGATACACTTTGAACCCATTTAGAAATAAGTCGTCTTTTGTCCCTAGACAGCTGAGTAGCTTCAGCTGTAGTAGCCATCAGCTTCTGAGCTGCAATGAGTAGCAGGGAAAGGCAAAAGACTATCTTGATCATGCAAACAAAAGCATGTTTAAATAAGATATGATCCATACTGTAAAAAATGGAAAAATGTGAGCTAGGAGGCAATATTTTTACAGGTAGCCAACCTCCAGAAGGGAAATACCATCCTGAGGTCTCATATTAGACAACGTGCCTGGTAACAAAACAATGCTTTAGAGTTGCCTAAAATTACAGTGCCTCCACAGCTTTATGCGATATTGTTGCAGTATTTGCAAGATCTGATTCACTGATTCCAAGCGCAACCCCCTTCTGCTTCAGCTCACCAGCTGAAAACACATCCCCATGACAACCCGGGAGCCGCGGAGGAGAGCACAACACCCAACCCACTGCGAAGCCATGCTGAAGCCCTCCTCCAAAGTAGAAACGCACCAACACTCAAGAGCATGTTTTCTCTCACTGCTATGGGGCCCAGTCGTGTGTGTGTCACCCCGGATTAGAAAATTAAAATGAGAATGGCATTAGGTGCATGCCAGCAACCTTAACACTCAGCTAACTTTTTAAGTTCAACCGTGACACCACCATTTCTGCAATCTAATATATTGCTCATGTGTGTGCAGGCTGGGAAAAAAGGTCATTTAGCAACCCAAATGTCGATCTCCTGCTTGAGCAGAATCAATGACCAACCCAAACTTGCAGTATGAATCCATTATGTCTTAAACCAGGGTTTTCCTCCTCGACAATATGCAAAAGAAGTCTGCTAATGGTAAGGTTTGAGTTGAACAAAACATTAGTTCTACAACTGCATTTGTCTAGATCAACACTGCAGACAGATTATATTAATTTCACCACTAAAAGCAAAATAATTAGCTGCATTTATCACAAACGACATCAAGCACTGTGTATCTCAGCAGTCGTACTGCTGGTTCAATTATTCTGCCTCTGTCTGTTACAGAAACTCCACTTTGCAGCTCCAGGTGACACAGGGAAAACCCAAATTCATGCCACTTTTGAAGTCTACATTATAGAGACAGAGAAAAATATGTTCGGAAACACCAGGAGAATCACCTGCTATATTATTTTGCAGCAGTTCCACTTCAGTCATTTCATTAACATAGTCTCATCAGCCACTTTGGGCAAGGAATAAATGTGTTTGGCAATCCCAAGCATTACACAAGCATTGAAATGATCCCTGGTTAAAATAAAATATGATTGTTACAAGCTCAAGGCAGTTGGTACTTGCGTGCACTACTTCATCCTCACCAAATACGATAATTAACTCACATAGTGAAATCCCAGCTGAACAGAAACCAAGAGCAATACCTCGTTACCTTCAGGCCATAGCGACCTTTCATCCTCCTAGAAAGACTCCACAAATCCTGTTAAAACAGAGTCCCTTTATTACAAAATTACGATGAGCACATACGACTTGCCACATTTTTTTTCCTGACTATTGTTTCCAGAAATTGGTTCTGGAAAACAAATTCTACCAATGTAGTCTTCAGGGGCTGGCAGGCTCACAATTCAGCTCTTCCCAGAGAGCATAAAATCACAATCAACAGCGTTCAGCTGGCATTTAGTGTCAACTACGCAGAGACAAAGCTCTTGTTCAACTACTGCATGGCTATCGCTGCTTAGCTCGTAAAAAATTTCTTGTGTTCAAAACTAAAATACAAGAATGAAACCTGGTATTTTTTAGTCAACTGTCCTGGCAATTTGTTCTGGTTTGTATGCATCATACGTCCTATTATTTCTTAATTTGGTAATCTGTTGCTGTGTAAGTTCACAGTATTCATAAATTCATACCAATTACACAGTGTAATCAATGGCAACAATAGTTCTCACTGGGAAATCAGGCTCTAGCTCTTCAGCATCTTCCGTATCCCTTATCCCTTCCTTGTCCATATCCATATTCATCACCTTTTGCGTGAGCCAACCAAGGAACGAGGACGTTTGGTGGCCCAACGCCACTTGCAAGAACAGGCTGCCAAAGCTGGTTACTGCAATTTAGAGTGACATTGCTGTATGTGTGCTCTTCAGAGGCCTTATACAACACACCAGCTTAAAAGCTGAATGGCACCTCAAGGCACCTCCCAGGAACCAGCCCGGGCACGGTACCCACAGCGTACCTGCCTCCTTCTGGGAGCTCCCCAGCTCCAGGCCATCGCTGGGACCTGGTGCCCAGGCTCAGGGCGAGCCCACACACTACCTGCACACAGCAGCCCACAAATCCCATCTGCCTGTCTTTGACAAGCGATTTCACATTCTTTCCAGGAAGGATTTTAGGACAACAGCCAAAATACACTCCTTTCATTGCTTCTGCCTCGTGCTCTCACCACAAGGACACGTGGGATGGCTGGAGATGGGGACCTACCGCTGAGCAAATGCACGTAGCTGGGACTTCCCAGGGGATGTACAACCGGTGGTGTTTGACAGGGCAGTACCCACAGGCAAAAGCGGGCCGGGCAGCGCCCAGGGAGCCAGTGCTGCTCCACACCACAGTGTGGAGCCAGTGCCGCCATCGCACGTCGTGTGCTCATCCCGCCCTGCCAAGTGCCGTAGTCTCCACGGCTGTTTTGAATGCTGCACCAAGTGCATTCTGGGGTGAAAGTCTGATTTTTCAAGGCAGATTAGACACACAAGGACTCACATTAATTACAGGTTCTGGGCACTAATCCATGAAGACAGGTGCAGAAACCAAAAGTTTACTGATGCTTCAAGAGTTTTGTGACAGCAAGCCAGAATCAGTACACACTGCCACCCCAGGGATACAAGCCCCTCTGCGTCTCAAGAAAAAGGGCAAAGCTGCACAAAATAGCAAACATTCACATGTGAGTGCTGCTCAGAACTTAACTCTGAGAGAAACACTGCTGGCCCTGATACAAACCCCTCTTCTGGCCGCCTTCATGCTTTGCATTTACTTCACATATTCATTTTATCACAGAAATAAGAGGTGAGCTTTACCATTGAAATGACCAGTCTAAACACACAAGCTTCAAGTTGTGCCACAGGAGGTTTAGATTGGTTATTAGGAAAAATTTCTTCCCCAAAAGGGTTATCAAACACTGGAATAGGCTGCCCAGGGATGTGGTGGAATCACCATCCCTGAAGGTATTTAAAAGACGGGTAGCCGTTGTGCTTAGGGACATAGTTTAGTGGTGGTTTTGGCAGTGCTAGGTTGATGGTTGGACTTGATGATCTTAAAGGTCTCTTCCAACCTGGGTGATTCTATGATTTTTTTTTTAGAAAAAGTTTCTATTAGCTCCTTTTAAAGAGTCAGAATGGGCTAAACCAGCATTCCTACTCATGAGTTGCACTGGTGTGCTGCAATAAAAATACCTTCCAACATCAACAACAACAATTTTCTTCATGAGAGCCTGCTTACCATTATATTCTACCAGATAAAGCTTGGAGAACTTGTCTGAAAATCTTACTGGGTTCTCCATTCCCATAACCTGCCCCTGCACTGGGGGGGAATGGGGAAAATCTGAGACTTTCTGCAGTCTTTCCTGCTCTTACTGAGATCGAGAGACCCAATTGTATGGCCCTTGTTCTGGTTGAGTAAACACAACTCCCTCTGAGGCCGAAAAACCTAATTTGGATCATTAGGCAGAGGCATTGCTACTGACGAGAGTAAGATGTTTCTCTCCTCCAGCAGCTGAGCTCAATGCCATGTTCCCAGCCTTTGCCAGCTCAGAAAATACCACCAGTTTCAGGTTCCAGCTGACTGCCAAGACAGCCACACAACACAGTCTCTCTTTTGAAGATAAGGCACGCATGAAGGTCCCACGCACTGCCTTCATCCATTCCTGCTGCTGAAACACATCCAAGATGGAGGACAACAGGTGTCTCCAAGGAAAGGTACGTAGCTAAGGTTGAATAGTGCTTATGTGTACACTGTGCCAAAGCAACAAATGCCAAACTTGCCAATGTATCCCCATAATAAGTCTCCCTCTTCCTCCATTGTAACATGTTCATGAATCCTAGAATCCTTTCTTACAACCCAATGGGATCTAGCTCTTCCTCACCAAAACTTCATGGGTGCTATTATCCAATTACTAGGCACTTGAATTAATTCCCACAGGTATTTGAAGGGACCAGACCAGTTACCTGTGGGAGAACGTATTTCACAATCACTTTTCTGTCCCTCCTGACCCACAGGTGAGATCTTGAAAGTATCTTCAAAACAAAACAGTATCAGCACAAAACCTAAAATGAATTCTTTTGACCACTAAAAGCTGCAGATTGGCACATTATAACTTCCCATATACCCTTCCCCCAACCAGCTCCTTAACATGTTTTCAATTATGTAAATAATTTACATAATTAAGTTAAATTCAGTGCATTTTTTTCAACTGGTCAGAATTAGCATGAACTTGAGAAATTCTGCTGTCATGATGATTTAATTTCTGTAGCCTCAATTAAGGCAACCCCCTAAGCCTCTCTGGTTTCAATAGCTTAGTTTGATTCATCCAGGGCAAATCTAGGGCAAATTTTAGTGTAACTTGGAACCTAAAAGGCATTTTGAACCCAGCATTTTTATTCGTATTTCAAAAGCATGGCTGGGAAGTGCAAATATACAAGACAAATACAAGCTCAAGTCCAAAAAGTCTAAACTGTATACAACCCCTACAGTTCAGGCATAAACAATCCAGTGTGCTGCAGCATCTCTGATTCCAACCACTTCTTTGCAGGGAATTATATAACGTTTCTCCATCCAAAATGTATTCTTCTACTCCTTTTCCACCTGACCATGCCCAGCCCATAGCAGCTATAGAGTTTACACAAACCTCACAAGTGCTCATAAAGTACCAATTAAAATCTGGTCTTTTTGATTTCCCCTGTTCCAGTCCTTCCCATCTCATTTTTTAGGAGATGGGCCAGAAGCTCTTAAAAGGATCTAGTTACTTTACAACAGTCCTGTTCAAGTCAGGAAGAGATACAGATGGCCTTCAGTGACTTCTTGTGTTCAAGGGATGCCAGCTCAAAGAACGATTGTGAATGGCTGAAAAACTGACTTACAAAACATCTTGATAAACAAATACACCAATAACCCATAAATAATTTTGTTGGCCAATAAGTAAATGCATTTAGCTTTCCAAAGCTGAAATGCCAAAGATGCAAATGTTCATTAAAATCTAAAGGCACTATAATCAATACAAGATGCAGCACTAGTTAAATTACCATACTCTAGAGCTCAAAAGGACAAATGGATCTATGAATCTGCATTTTTGTTTAAATTGCATAGCATGTTAAATTCAGCTGCTTACAAGCCAAACACTGTGTGCCTCATTGATACAAAATTGTCCCAATGAAGTCAATAAAAATATTTCTGTAATAAAATAAAAATAATTTAGCTCTATGTTAACAGATAATTTCATCAAGGGAGAAATATTGTTTCTTTAAATATCACATCTAAATGTAAATTAAGCAGTGGGCTGATGCCTACCGTGTAGTTTAAATGAAGAGAATCAAGGCAGATTTGATTCGGAATGCCAAGAAGCCAGGATGCCTTTTATAGATTTGAGAAAATACAATACTAAAGTACCAGCATGACTTACCCAGTGAGTAACTGGTACTTCAAGATACTGTAGGCAGTGCAGATGCTGCAGCAGTGTTCAGAACATCCTTACAGGTGCCCACCCAAAACAGTACCTTTTCTTTCAATGGCAGCAGCAGCAGCAAGGTCTCACATGTTCTCCAGGTCTCCTCCTGTCCCCCTAAGAGGGCCTGGAGGGTGCAATGCCTGTGACCCTCCCTCAGCTCCACACCACACCCTGCTGTGACAGTGGGGGTCTCTGAAAAGCAGCGACAGATGCCAACTCTCAGGATAAACAAGCAGGATACGGGGGAAGCACGACTACTATAGGGCAAATAGCCATCTTGCCCAAGCCCTTCCAGTCACCTCAGCCTGCATCCCCCCCTGCAGTGACAGGCCAATGGTACCCTTCAGGACAACAAGGACGAAGAGAGTCTGCTGTATTTATAGAGTATTGATTACAGGCTTGCTCTCCCAAATCAGTCATAGAAATCAGCAGCTTAAGAGCAGGGCAGTATGCTGGACCAAGGTCAGTGGGCTCTCATTATACTGCTGCTTTACAAATTTGTGATCCTGTGCCAGTCCTGACGCAGACAGAGAATACTGTTTGCACCATGATGAAAACAACCTTGATGTCCAGTGGGACAGCTGTTAATTTGGTGAGTGGCACTCTGTTATTCCTTTCAGTTATCTTCTGTGTTGAGATCTCTTGATTGATAGTATGTGGCTACAGCTGAAAGCAGTGATAATACAGACACTGTGGTCCACGTGGTAAAACAAAATAAAATCCTGGGTGCGTCCAGGAATTCCTTTTTTTCTGAAGGACAAGCGTGCCCTCAGAAAGTGGAGGGGCAGGCCAATTAACTTGTACGCTACAATAAACGCTAGCCAGATCTCAGACCTTGTGCCTGTAGAGGGATGTACCTAAAGTTTCATACACTTCTGGGCAACACGCAAAACAGTTCCAGAGCAGACCTTATGAGTTTCAGGACAATTGTACTGAGGTCCAGGCAAGGATGGTATCTCTGACCAGTATATAAGTACGTAAATGCCTTCTAAGAAACTTCTGTTCCTACAATAATAAAATACAACTCCACAAACTGAAAGGGCTGAGAAATGAACTTTAATTGCACTAAAGTCAAGACTGCCCACTTAACATCAATAAGCAGTCAAAGACCTCTGGATATGGGACTGGAAGGGACTGAAGGCCCTCTGGGTTGAGAGGAAGGGTTCCCAGACATCCCTGCTGTGGGCGAGGAGGTGGTGGCCGGCGAAGCAGTCCCTGTCCATGACACTCGTGCTGCCAGCCCTGCCACCTGCGGGGAGCTTCCCTGACCTGGCCCACCTGGGTGGCATCCCAGGTGAATGGGCCTTTCCAGCTGTATGCTGACCAAAATAGCTCCCAGCAAGTTTGGAACTGGGAATATGCTGGTTCTTTCCTTTTCTTTTCTGGATATGTTAGGAACCCAGGGAATAGAAGAACCCACCTGGCAACGATCCCAGATGCAGGCCAGCTGTGAACAAGCAAGACTTGTAAGAGAATCAGCCATGATGCATCCCTGCATCGTAACAGTGTCTGTGATGCATCTATGCACAGACTATCCATCCGAAGTTGGGTAGCTGTAAAATCTGTAAAGCAGCTTTCGGAATTGAAAGGCCCCTTAAGTCTGAAGTAAAAGGCCTTATTCCCACTATAACAAGCAAATCTTATTCCAACTGCAACAAAGGAATCCATTCTTTCTTGCATGAAAAGCCATATATTTTTAAAAAAATCCTTCTCTTCTACACTGCTGGTTATATATACAGAACTTAAAGTAACTTTAACTAAAATCAACTTATCAAGTTACTTGGATTTCTAGAATACATAAAAGTGCTAGTCAGAATTCATGTCCCATTTTTCCATTGTTCAGCAATAGAAAGAGTCACTGAGTCAATCTGTCTGGGGCCTGATCAGAAACCTTATTAAAAATCAATAGTGAGATTCTCTGCTTAGGATGTCTCAGTTTTGTCAAATGAATCCATCTCATTAATCTGGTTTCCACGCCTAGACAATGGGCAGAGACAGCCACTCCTGGGCTACAACTCACTTGACCCTCAGATGTCTCAAAAAGGGATCAGATGAATTGTGTCCAAGAAAAAACTATACTTCTCCCTTGATTACATATGGATCCTAGGATGATTTGATCAGAGGTAGACACCTAAACTGCTGTCTAACATAACAGAAGATGACTCACAACTCCAGTAGCTTTGACAGACTCTACCCCAAGACCTCTGTGCAGCCATTAGCCAAAATAAACCAATATTCTCCATTCAATGGCCAGGAACCAACATGGCTGACCATCCTGCTGGCTGGTAGAGTAAGAACTAAATGTACTCTTTCAGCTCTACTGCTACATCGAGGCTGAGCTATCACAACCAGCTAGGAACCACAGCCTTTTGACCTATGGGAAGTCTCTTTTGTGTTCAATGTTAAAATAACATTTCAAAATGTTATACAGAAGAGAAATGCCAGAACAGAAACATTTTGTTTCAAATACCATTTTTTAAAATTAAATTCGACATGGAATCCAAGCCCTAATGTCTTGGAGTGAAAATTTCTGGCTGAGTGGCAGGAACGCCTGAAAATCCCAGGTCGTGACAAACCACACTGCGGTCCCTTCATTGGTGCGATCTGGGTGACCCTATAGCACAGCAGCACAGAGGCAGGCTGCCTTCAACAAGACAGGCAAGCAGGCTACCTCCAAAGTTAAAGCAGCCAGCCTACATTTTGCTCAGAGACTCATCAGAACCTAGGCAACGAGGTCTGCTGGTTAGATTTGGGTTTTTTCTACATTTCCTAAGAAGTCACCCTTTTTCTCTTTGGTTGGCAAGAGCCCTATAGCTAAGCTACTCTCATTTCATTCTGAAATAAAGGTGCACCACTGGCCCTGAGCAAAACCATGCAGGGTTAAGCCTGGCACACAGCACTGGTACAGCAGGCAGGACTACACATGAGCAGCGGCTGAGGGAATTGGGGTGGTTTAGCCTGAGAAAAGGAGGCTGAGGGGAGACCTTATCGCTCTCTACAGCTACCTGAAAGGAGGTTGTAGCGAGGTGGGGGTCGGTCTCTTCTCCCAAGTAACAAGCAATAGGACAAGAGGAAATGGCCTCAAGTTGCATCAGTGGGCGGTTAGGATGGATATTAGGAAAAATTTCTTCACCAAAAGGGCTGTCAAGCATTGGAACAGGCTGCCCAAGGAAGTGACTGAGTCACCGTCCCTGGAGGTATTTAAAAGACGTGTAGATGTGGTGCTGAGGGGACATGGCTTAGTCTGGAGAAGAGAAGGTTGAGGGGAGACCTTATTGCTCTCTACAACTACCTGAAAGGAGGTTGTAGTGAGATGGGAGCTGATCTCTTCTCCCAAGTAACTAGCGATAGGACAAGAGCAAATGTGTTCAAGTTGCACCAGGGGAGGTTAGGCTGGACAAATTTTTTACTGAAACAGTTATAAAACATTGGAACAGGCTGCCCAGGGAAGTGGTTGAGTCACCATCCCTAGATGTGTTTAAAAGTCGTGTAGATGTGGTGCTTGGAGACATGGTTTAGCGGCAGACCTGGTAGAGTAGGGTCAATGGTTGAACTAGATGATCTTTTTGATCATCTTTTGAACTTCTTGAAGGTTTTTTCCAACCTAAACAATTCTATGATTCTATGGTTTAGTGGTGGACTTGGCAGTGCTACGTTAACGGTTGGACTTGATGATTTTAAAGGTCTTTTCCAACCTAAATGGTTCTATGATTCTAAGAGACATGAGACACAGAGGCAGTGAAATAAATACAGGATACAGTGATGAACTCAGATCAAGTTCAGCATGATACTGATCAATGGGACCAACCTGGGGATAGCAGAATCCTAAACACTGGGTTTGTTTCATCAGCAGCATTAATATATATATATATTTTTTGCTTTTCTTATCAATTCTTTATACAGTGTAACCATGAGCTTTTACTGACTTTGAAGTCTAAATGCAAAATGATTACATAGTTGATGCAGTTTGCTTTCACACAGGTAGCTTCATATAGAAGCGCCAGCTTCTAGCTGAACTTACCAGGCAGTGCTTCTGGACAGATCTAAATGGAGAATCTTTCCTCCAGAAGCTTACACAATTATGCTTCTGTAATGTCACAACAGCCAACAGGATAGTCAGTATACAGTATATTTACACATACTTTTAAGAAACAGGTGAAAGGATGCACACAGGTTAGATAAACTAAACAGTTCAACAAAAACCATAGGTATAATTCTCCATTTCATTCTTTTCTAAATTAATAGTTGAAAGATGCTGGGCATCTTCGTTTCTTATCAACAGCAGCGGAGCTAGAGTGCACTCAAAAGACATTCATCACCTGGTGGAATAAGGAGTACATTCTTTGTGTGATGACCTGAAGAGGCCTTATCCTGCAAGACGCCAAGTGCTTCCTGTGGTTTGAAAGTGACTCTTGTGTAGCCATGAGGTCTGTCAACACTGCGGTGTGCACACCTTCCTTTCCCTGCTTCCCCCTCTTGCAACTTCTTCTCACCAGGACTTTCTCTGAAGGCAGAATGTAAAGGCTATGAGGTAAAAATTGTTTCTTTTTATACATTTGTATAATAAAAGGGAGTAACTGGGCCTGATGCTGACTGTATTAAACATAAATAAACACCAGCACTACACATATATATGGATCCTTCAGGAGAGATTAATTAGAACAATCCATATTATGACAGGGCGCTAAATGTCTCCTTCTGTCTCACCTCAGATGTCACCAAGGTGGCTCAAACCAGATACATCATTTTACTTTTTACCCTACCTGTTCATATCTGGGGGAGATAATAATGCATCTCATGTACTAGCTTTCATTTCTCATGTCTATTTATATTGTAAACCCCTATGACAGCTATTGCCTCTTACTCTCCACAACATACTACACGATACTGTAACTAATTAAGAATCTATACCATTATCTCCAGACCAGAAAAACGCCCAAGATGGCTCGGCAGGACTAGATGTCTTACACACCTATGGCAGTATACTCCAACAGAGTAAACAGCCTAGATAAAACCATAAAAGATGTACCAAGAAGACTGGGAGGAAAGGAGGATGCCAATGTGATAGCCAGTCAACTTGAAAGTCCCCTGAAGGAAACTATTGACACTGGTGATGACAAATACCGCTCTGCTCCAAAAGTCCTGACAGAGGTTAAAGGAAGCCAACACATTTTTTTAATTTAAATTCTCAGATTTCACATAAACCTTCAGGAAATTGGAAGATTTCTTCTGTTGGCTAGGAACACATCCGTCACCATGCACCAGGATTTGATAGCATTAAAACAACGGGTCCTGCACTGGCTTGAATGCATTATAAAAGTAACAGCTCCACTTAAATAATGAAGTGTTGTGATACCCCTGGCAAAACACTAATCTATGCAGTGAAAGCCAGGCAAGAAGAAAAATGTGTCTTACCACATAGTAAATAAATCTCAAGTGTTTAGTAAACCTTTATAAACAACAGTATTTGAATGCCAGGACAAACCCAGAACAACGAATCAGCCCACAGGAATGTCAGGTTGAGGAAGCACATCCCACCTTGGAGCCCGAGGGCCCACCCTGTACAAGGACACCAGCTGCGACAACGTTCACCCCTCATCCTCAGGGGAGTCAGGACTGACGACTGGGATGCAAACAGCACACAGGGAACCAAACCTCCTCTGCCCTTGCAGGCCCTCAGGCTGACATAAAGAAGAGTGGATGGAGCTGAAGCCACCTTCTCCTGCATGGTTATAAAGTCCTGAAACCACATGCCATGGGTAGGGTAGGGTAGGGTAGGGTAGGGTAGGGTAGGGTAGGGTAGGGTAGGGTACGCAAGGCAAGGCAAGGCAAGGCAAGCTTGTTGGGTGGTTCAAGGGAAGGGAGAAGAGGCTGCGTCAGTTCCATCAAGGCCTACTGCTCAGCCACTTTTAAATTTAAAAGACATCATATTTCATGACAAGGACACAGTCAAAGAAGCCAGCTAAAACACAAGGGCCCCTTGCAACTATGGACATAATACAGATGGTAAAAATGGCACAGTTAAGTATACATAATTGTAAAATCAGGGATTTAATTGATGAAATGATCAAAGAAGTAAAAATTGCTCTTTACAAAACAAGTTTCAGGTTCCATTACGTGGATCCAGACAGCTTTTATCTGTGAAAATCTGTAATGTCTCAGTTACTAATGCCACAAAGACCAGACTAGCTTCTCAGCTGTAAAGTCTTGCCCAAGACCGTACCCTTGCCGCCAATATGCAAATCGACTGTCCCATCGCTAATGCTATATAAATGCTAAATGGCAAGTTAACAATAAAAAGAATTTGAACTATATATGTTAACACACTGGCACAGTATGCATTGTTACCCCCACAGGCACACTGGCAACTGTATATTAGGCTTTTGAGATATTTCTTTTTGCATGGTTGGAAGGTCTGAAAAAATACATTGGGACATAAGCTGTCATCTGTCTCACATGAAAATGAGGTTATTTGGTTCTTATTAAAATAGCTTTTCATAAAAACATACATAGTGACAATTCCTAGGTGTATGTAAATAAAATACAACTACAAGCAAACAGTATATTGGAGATTCTGTGAAGAGCTTTTACCACCATTTATGGTATTAAGTGTTTCTTCATCTCACAACTTCAACATCCATGAGAAAAGAGAAAGATATATCTAGGTCCCACTGCTAAAATTATCTATCAGGATAAAGCGGCTCTGATCTCAGGGTATATTTTCTGACTTGCCTTTAGTTAAAACATTCTTTCCCAAGCTATGGAAACTCGACCTAAAACTGCATGTGAACTTGTGAGCCATGCTGCCTCACCCGTTTCCTTCAGACTTTAATTGGGAAAAGGAGCAGCCACCCTAGCCATGTTTCCATTTGGTTTCACTCAATTGCTGTAATACAAATATTCATGCCTTTGCTTGAGGAGCTCTGACCATTCCGGCCTTTCTTAATTACCACCTATTTTCCAGGTCACTAATTAGGTTTTGCAACACTCAGTTCTTAGCAAAAGCATTGCCAAGATCAATCACTTTCCAGATGTCCTGCTTCTTTCATATTTGAGCTTTACTCAATAAAGGTTTTCCAAGCTTTCTTTTGAAACCATTTCCCTGAGAACGCATCCAAAATGTTATTACTAAATTTTGAATTCTTCCTAAATTTTAACAAAATACAATAAGCCAATTCTCTTTCTTTAAATAGTGTGAAACCAAAGGACAACAAGCATACCTCCTGAAGCACAGACTCCAAAACATTTAAGTTATGCCCAGCATAAAGTAAAAGACGGGAGATTAAAGTATACACACTTCTAAACTAAATATATATACATATAACCTGAAACTTCATGAATATTTACCACAAAGGACTCTGAATAATTATCAAATGCCCCATTCTAAAAATGCAGTATTTAATCTGATGTTTGCAATGGTTATAGCTTGTGTCATAAATTGTTGCAATCAACTTAATTAAATACACACTATTACTTGATCGAGATGGTTCATGTTCATTCTAAAATTAAATATACTGCAGCTGTTAGTGCACTGGTTACATTTTTGAGAGACCATACTCCCCTTTTAAGCATAAAACAGTAAATGCAGGAGGGCATTTTCTGCTGTTTTCCAGCCCTGCAATCTCCAATGCCTACATTTCACTTAAGCAAGGGCAGCCTCATTTCAGCCAGTGGGAATACTCGTATGTTTAAATTTAAGAAGGCTCACGGCTTAGCTGTTCACATGTAATAGTCAGAACATAAATCAGATCACACTAAAAAATCCCTGTTAAATTTTTTACTTCTGCCAAAATTGGCTACCATTGCAGCCTGCCGGCCACAGCCTTGAACTTAACCCACGCTAGATACCATCGCTTTTAGGCCCAAGACTTGTTTCAGATGCACAAAATGATTCCAACGTCTTGCATGAAAAAATAGCAATGTTTGCCTTCCAAACATTGTTATTTAAACCCTACGGTGAAGATATTCTTAAGGCTTATTACATGGACGCACTCTGTTAACAAATGTAATTAGAGAAAGAAAATAGAAGTCAGGAGCGACTAGCCAAGGAATTTAAGAAGTGTTTAAAAACTGGCATAGGAAAGATGGAGCGTAACAAACGACTCCATTGGGGACACACTGGCACTTGTGACTGAAGGGACACCTCGGTCTCTAGCACAGCTACCACAGCACTTATTAACAGCAGATACGCAACGCATGTGAGGAAAGACTTGCTCAAACCCTGATCCACTTCCATGCAACATGCAAAAAAAAAAAAACCCTGACCCTTTAAGGAGCACCTAAAAGCCCCCTATTCTGGAAAACCACCTGTCCTGAGGAAAGCAGAACCATAACACTCCCCAGAAAACACTGAGAGAGTAGGAGTTATTAACTGAAATAAGGGGAAATACATTTTTTCCTTCAATTCTGGACTGCCAGGGAAGCGCCCCTGTGAACACATCTGGACATCCCATTCTCGAGCTAACTTGTATGAAACAAAAATGAGAGATGCATTTGAATCAAACTTGTCTCCTACTTTCTTATCACAGACTGTTCTTGTTTTGTTTTCAAATAAAGTAACTCTCCAGTGCACAGTTACACAGTAATACTTAAAACCCAGATAAGATTTTGAGTTGGAATATATTATCACTCAATAAGAAATACACTAATCACTGTAATTAAGACTCTATTTAAACAATTATTTTGGTATTAAAACTATTTTCCACAGCCTTCATTTCAATGCTATTAATCCACTGTGAAGTTCTTTTTACTGAGCAAGAACAAAAGTTTTGTTGAGAAACTTCTTAATCGCACAGTAAATATTTTAGTTCTAATGCTGACATTTAAGTTCTTAACATGAAAATCCGTTTCATTTACTTTGGATAACAAGGAGACTTTTGACACCATTACATCGCACCGCACCAATTATTCTGCTTTGCAAAACACAGAGAATTCAATTCTCATTACAGCCAGCTACACTTGAATAATCCCAAGTAAACGTGTGGCCCTGTACATAAGTAAATAAGGGAAGAATGGCCACAATTTTGCATTTCTCCACAGAAAAGACTGTGGGGCTCTGCTCTGGCCACAGCGATGCATCATACACAAGACAGTGCTGAAAACACAAGATCAAGTTTGCCCATCAGTCTGCCACAGCATTACCATGCCTGAGGAGCAATATGCGAGGTCTATTTAAAATCATCACCATATATCTTTCCTTGTTTTCCTGTCATTAATCTAAATTAAGACAGACAACATAATTTCAAAAGTGTAACTAATACCAAAAAGGAGGCAGCAATCAGAAAGCATTTTGTTATCTGAGTTATTGACTCTTTCTTTCCAATCCAGTCTCATTCTTTCAACCTACAAAGCGCATTAAAAGAGCATATTCCTTAAATATTGATGGGTTCTGTCTGTAGTTATGTTCTTATTAAAAGATTACTGCAATAAGCTTTTCCACATTTAATTTTATCTTCACTGAATGAAAATGAATTAGTCACACACTAAACAGCATCCAAAATTCAGAGGTTGTGAAGATTTAAATGCTGTATAAATACTTGTACCACTTTTTAGACCCTGTTGAAGTCTCCTGGTTAACTAACTCCTTTTCTTGTGCAGCGCATGCCACGTGCTTTGGACAATTTTAGCTACATTACCTTCAGTAAATTTTTCCATTTCCAATAAGCAGTAACAAATAATATTCAAAAGACTAAAATGTTTATGCCTTCACAAATTATGACCTTGAAATGCAAGAACTCCTTAGTTATATTACCTGTGGTTGCCACTTCTGATTTGTCTCGTGACTTCTATTATATGACCAAGAAGTAAGAAGGCAGCAATATTTTCAGTATAGCATACATAGACAATTATTTACAGCCCCAACCTATTGAGAAGGTCTTCGTTAAGTGTGAAATACCATTCAGAAAGAATTAAAACATGATTTTTTAGTGGGACCGCAATATGTACAAAGGTAATGAAAAGCAGAAAGAACATTTGTTTTATTACAGCTACCGTTAACACTGAGGTGTAGTCGCAACCTACTTCATTGTGTGTTGTGAGTAAACTAACCCCTGAGGGGTCCTGTTACAGTCAGGCTTGCACAGAGCAAAGCAGAGGGCTCAGAGAATTTTAGACATTACACAAAAGTGAGCTTGACAGACACCCAGCACTTCAACAAAATCCAAGATGGGAAAAGAAGAGACATTCCACCTTCGGGAATGCTACACAGAACTTGCTTGCATCTACGGATTACATTCCTAACTCTTGGGGAAAAATAAATAATTAAACTATGGCAACCCAGTGCTAGTGTAAAAACTAGTTAGCAATATCTTTGATTACAGCTACAGAAGAGGAAGAATAGAATAGAATAGAATAGAATAGAATAGAATAGAATAGAATAGAATAGAATAGAATAGAACAGAAGTACTTCAGTAGGAAGGGACCTACAACGATCACCTAGTCCAACTCCAATATGCCAGTTTTTCCAGCAGATCTGGAAACTGCAGGTGTTTGGTAGTCATTAAACCTTGCACACCACAAAAGAGACAGCACTGCTTTCCTTTAATAAAAATTCTTTTTCATCATGATGAGTAATTTTAGGCTTCAGCAACTTACATAATCACTTTCAACATAACGAGTAAGATGTCCAATTTTACTTTCAAAAAGCAGCACAATATGATGAACCTCCACAGAAAAGTTATTTGAAGCAGAAATCTTCAGTTGCATTAGGACCATCACCACTTCAATAAAGAAATGATCCTTGCAGAGAGAAATGCAAGCAGGGGCTGGTATTCTGACCTTGCACAGGAGTCCAGAACAGCAACCTTCAGGCTTCGGACTGCTCCGTTGTATTGACAGTATTTAACTGATAAAGTTTTAACACCTCTAATGAAAAGTGTTAACAAGGGGTAGGAAGGGAAGGAGAGGAAACCTTGAGAAAACAGTATTGTTCAGGTGTTACTGAGTGGGAAAGTGATCACATGTGTGACATATGAAGTCACAGAGGGGACGACAGTAAAACTGTTACTCCTATATTCGGATGTTTACAATGCTACCAAACCCCAAATCTGCAAATCCTAAAATAGAAAGAGTCACAGATCTGTCGAGTTTTGCTTTGCCAACGCGGGGAATGACATCAGTGTGATTCACAGCGCACAAGCTGAAGAGGCAGCAAGACAGCTCAGAAAGGGAGAGGAGTGGGAGAGAGCAGCCATTCAGTAATCCTCCAGCTCTGCATCACAGAAATCATTTACACATTTATGTTCCTGTGCCTTCATTTTCAAACGAAGAGGACATGCTATATTTAGTTCAAATCTTCCTTGTGACACGTTTTAAAGTCTTGGTGGCAAGCTGTATGAAAAAGCAGTGCAATTATAAGTTAAAACTCTAAATGTAAAAGGTCTGTGAAAATACACAAGCCTGAAATTGCATGTAATGGGTAAATAAACCCATTTCAGAAAACCCAGTTGGCTCATGTTAACCTTGTGAACGGATCCTATACAGGATAATCTTGCTGCTTAATCCCATGCTTCAAAACAATCTTGAAAATGTGACAGTTCATCTTCTAGATACCGTATTTCCATACTATATGGAAGCGGTAACCAAAGCTGTCTCACAAAAAAGGTTCTCCTGCTTGTTCATAGATTGACATGATCAAACTTTTCTTACGCTATTTTTACCCTAATAACAATCGTGTAACTCCACCTCAGGCAAGCACCTTACAAAGCATGCTTTTCATTTTAGTCTTCCGTTGTGCCATTTAGGTTCTCCGGAGTCAATACAAAACCCCTACAATTAATTATACAGGGAAAAGTCGCAGTGTAAACGTTGCTTATTCTTTAGGAGAAAGCAGCAGCAGTGTTAAATAAAAAAAATAAGATCCAGTGACTACAGGGATAACGTACCTATTGCAATGCACACAGCACTAAAAATGTGTACGTTGCAACAGCTGAGCCATACGAAGTACAGCACTGACACAAATCTTTCAACGTAGGCAAACGCTATTTTAAACATCCATCTGTATCACAGCTGTAAATAACCTCACATGTAGCCTTCATTAAAAAACTGGCTAGCTGAATGAAATTACACAGTGTAATCAAATTTGAAAGACAACAGATACAGTTCAAATGCTGTGTCTTTCTTCCTCCTACCGTTCTGCAGTAAGGTAAACACAAGGACTGCACGAACCAATAGACTCAGCTAACCCTGACAAAATCATACTTGGGGCGCTGTGGGTGGGGGGATGATGAGAAGCAGGAAAAAGGAGAGTTATATTTCCTCTCCCAGACTTTCATCAGTTTTTCCATCCCCCGGTCAAAAACAAAAACTAGGACAGTTGTATTTGTTTATGATCAGATAACCATAAACTAAGACTCCTGGTGTAACAGAGATATTCCATCAAATGCGAAGTTTCTTTGTTTTGTCAGGATCATTAATAGATTTTCAACATTTTCAAACTCTTGCCACCAAAATATCCTTCTGTAAATAAGCCTGTGTATTTTTAAATACGAAACAAAATCATCTCGTTGAAAACAGGTTGCAGTAGGACCCAGCTGAATTCCCTTCCTGCTGTTGCTGCTGCTGAACTCCACCTGGTATGTGATTATTAAAGCATGTTGTGAGTGTGACAGTCTAAAAGATCTCATCAGTTTTCATACAGCAATTTTCTTCTTAAATCTGTAAGACCACTGTAAAAAGTACAGTAAGAAAATAACTGTTTAAAAAAAAAATAGGGAAGGGGAATGCACATTCTCTGTTAAAACATACCGCAGAGAAAAGAAAGCAAACTGTAAAATTTTCAACTCCCCTTTTCGGATGACTCTGCTCTTAAATGCCGTTTCCTAATCTCCCGTTCTCATTTTATTCAGTCATTCTGGAGTCAGAACAGAAGCAGCCAAGAGTACATAATCCCTATTTTTTAACCTTTGAGATATTTTTTAACTGCATTAATTTCTCACTCCACCTCTTCACATCTCAAAGTCGCTGTAGAAAGCTGAAGAGAGAAACAATATACAGAAAAACAGGAACATTTCAATTCTCTGTTGTTCAGGTGAAGCTTGAATACTTCAGATAGATGTACTGAATTTCTCAAAATGCATAGCTCTCCTGGTGATTTTTCTGTATTTCTCGATACTGTTGCCTACTGAGATACTTCATTTGAATGCTGAAGAGTAGTTAAAGGCAAAAACCCAATGAATATGAACGTACTCTCAGAGGGATAGGAAGTCAACACGAAGACTGGAGCTGCCCAGTTGTCTGGAGTTATCATTTTCCTTAAGAAAATCTTACAGGACTTTACAGGAATTTCACCTAATCGTTTACAGGAACGAATGAATTGTCATACTGGATGAAGCCAAAGGTCCATCTGATTGAGAAGATTTTCTCTAGCGGTTTCATATTTCATCTAACTTTCGGAATTATCATTCCCTCTCTTGTAAACACAGAAAACTCATGGGAACTCACAGAAATCATCACTCAGCAGGTTTTTTTTTTTTAAAAAAAGAATCAAACTAAAACAAAAGGAAGGACTTTTCCACACAAACAAAATCATTAAATTGTGAAACTCAATGCTGCAGAGGCCAAAAGTATAAAGGGTTTTATGGAAAAAAATCAGGGGAAGTAAGTTCATCGCTGACTATCGAACGCGATGACCAAGCTAACAGCGTAGCTCGGAAAGTCTCCAGCTGGCCAACTGCAGGAGGCTCAGGGGATTCGCCAGGGGAAGAGCTGCCCTGTTCTTACCCCTTCTTCATACTATCTGTTACCAGCCAGGAACACGCTGGGCTTGTCTGATGCAACGTAGCTGTTGCTGTGACTGGAAACAGCAACAAGGAGTCTGCACCTCAAAGGACTGCAAACCGACTTCATTTTATACAGTCCTGGGCCACAATTTTTTCCCTCATGTTCTTAATAGATAGCGTTAGCTTGTGTGGTAATGTGTGGGCAACCAAAGGGGTTAGAAAGGCCTGTTTGGTCTTTCACAAGGCTCTTCATCCAACCCATCTGTTTAAGTACAAAACCACCTAATGGATATACATCCAAAAATATTTCCATGGGCGGAGCGCCTTCCTAATTTTGGGCAGCGAAAGACAATTCACATCCTGAAACACAGGAAAGAATTTTCCCTACGCTTAGTTAAGCTGACTTTATCAAACTTGTATGGATACCTCTCAAAGTAATGGACAGTAAGTAAAATACTTTTAGGGGTGTCCACACAAATAGGCTGTATCAACCTAAGCTGCCAACTGACTTACTAATATCCTTGAAACCACTTTGCTTAGACAAGATCTAAGTGAATGCCACATTCACATGTACCAGTGTCTAGTACCCTCCACATCAGCTCATCAATTCACAGAACCACAAAGTAGTTGGGGTCAGCAGGGACCTCTGGGGACCATCTAGTCCAAACTTGTGCCCAAAGCAGGATCACCTAGAGCAGATTGCTTATGGCCATGACTGGTTGGGCTTTGAACAGCCCTAAGGATGGAGACTTCTCAGCCTTGTTTGTTGTGTTTTAGCAGAATTTCCTGTATTTCAGCTTGTGGCCATTGCCTCTTGTCCTGTCACTGGATACCCTGAGAAGAGCCTGGCTCCAGCTTCTTTATTCCCCCAATCTGGTATTTATAATATTGATGAGATCCTCCTGAGCCCCAGCTCTCACACCCCCATCATCATGGTCCTTCATGCATGCCCAGGTCCTTTTTGTACTGGAGTGTCCAGCGCTGGAGCCAGCACTCCCCACTCCCTCAACCTGCTTGCAATGCTCTTCTAAGGCAGCCCCGGATGCTGTGGGCACGCTCGTCCTAATACAGCGCCACCTTCCTCATGTCACGGACAGAAGCCAAAACTCAGAAAACCTGAAAGAATGTAAAAATTCACTGCCTGATCCTGGGCCAAAAAGACAGTGGTCTCAGGTGCCTGCCTCAGACGTCTTATCATCGCAGTTTGTACGGCCATCTCATTCACCAGCAAGTGCTACTGAGGCTGACCAGCTGTAAAGCAGTGCGGTTGCAAAGGAGGAAAGGAGCAGCAAACTCCTTCTTAGGCAGAAAGCATACAGAAGATCTCATAAGACATTTAAAACTCCAGGTGATCTATTTAGGTAAAAAAAACAAACACCAGCAACAACTCTTAACATGCCCAGAAGACAGACTATTCAACACAGAAAGATGAAATTACTGCTATATGATATTTTACTCCCCCCATAAACTATTTATAATGTAGTCCTACAATACCACACAATATAAAAATGCGCCGGCCCTTTCATAAAAGCAATTAAATAAATAAAATATAAACCAACTCAGTACCTTCCAGGCACTCACAACAGAAGACCCAGATTCTCCATCATGGTCCTTTACAGAAGCACGCTCACACAACCACCAGCGCACCACGCTTTCTTGCTTCTGGAGACCCTCTCTTTGAGCAGCCGCCTGTCTCTTACACGGACACTTAACCAAGTCCTCTTTGTGTCCTGGTGCTTCCCTGTATCTTTTTTTGCTTTAATTCCAATGATGAATGGCAATCGGTAGTGAAATATCAATGCTGTCAAACAGATCTATTACTCTTTCTTGAAGCTGGACTGGGAAAGATGTTTTCCAGCTGTTTCAGTGCAGATGGTTTTTTAAAACTGAGTTCCCTTAACCAGCCAGTTCAGCAAACACACCCGTTCTCCACCAAAGAGCAGCTCTGAATCTCAGAGGTACAAAAGGTAGCTGAAAGAAGGCAAGTGGCAGAAAAGCTATTCCAAACCCAACTTTGGCCGAGTATCCGTGTTTTTCCAGTAGTATAAGACTCCTTGAAAACTCAAACACAGGATCTTCCTAAGACTACTTAATGATACCTCTTACTTTTAATTTGTGGGCAGAAATACTTTAGCAATAAATAGTAGGAATGAACAAAAAATGGGAGGCTGAAAGAAAAAAGAAAAAAAAAAAAAAGTTGAGCACAAAATGCCCTAACAAAAAGAGGAATGTTCCAGAAATAGGAAAAGTTTGATAACACAATTATTTTTAAAATTTCATTTACCTCCAGAATACCAATAAAACAATGACCCTCATGAGAGCAGCATGTTTACTCTTCAGTTTTAAAATACAGGGAACTAAGAAGTTGGCCCAGAAACACAGGGCATAAACCAACTTGAAGGAGAAAAAGTTTTTACTTTCTGCTAACTCTCCCAAATTATGCACAAAACCATGAATTCATACTGAAAATAGAAAAATGAATACAGAAAAAAGATGGCACAAAAATTAAAGAGGAACATTCCCGTAAACTAGCACACTGACAAACCTCTGTAGCTAAGATGAAGTAAAACAACAATGTGGTGGAGGCTCCAGTGCACTCCTCTGGTACCATTAGACTGCCTCCACTGGAAATTGTCATGTGGAGTCAAAAATTGTCATAACTTCTGAGCAGTGACTTATGCTGGCACAAGCCTTTTTATTCAGAAACTATCTTCCACTGGGAAATTTCCGATCAATAGAATTCTTTTCTGTTCACAGGATACTGACCTATAAATTGAACAAACTAAATTAGAAATGTCCTTTTTGCTACAAACCCAAATTTCTGCATCTCATTCAAGGCAACTCTCTGGGGCATTCCCAGTTCTCCATCCTCCCCGGCAGACAGGACCAGCCTGTCTCCGTGGGAAGGAGCGGGTGCTTGGCTTTGCTGCTCCCCTGCCATCAGAATAGCTCCCACATGCAAAGAGCTTGTCAATCAGTGACCAATTGTAAAAAAAGAAGTGAAATATCACATTCCTGCAAGAATCCAGGCACAGAGAGCTTACCTAGAAAACTGGCATAGGCACAGCTACTGGTGTGTTAAGCCAACAAGGTCAGAAAAACACAAACCTCTTTGCCTGGAAGCAGACTTTCAACAGTCTCGTGGTTCCCCTTGGCACTTCCAGGCATGACCCTGTGGGTAATGCTTAGGTCAGAGGGATACAGAAGTGGCGACTCATTCTCAGATAACCTTGATCCTCTTCCTTCAGAGTAAATGAAGACTCTGTATCGTGCAATGCAGGGCTAGATTCAGATGGGACACAGGAAGGACACTAGCCAAATACTTTTATTCCCTTACAGAGAATTTTAAGGCAATAATAACCACGAATTTTCACATAGTGCTCCAGCCATCAGGAACTGGAACATGAATGGAAGGTACGGAAGCAGCTGAGGTAACACGAGTTGCCGAGTAATCTGACTTGGACAGGATTCAAGGCACCTAAAATTGGTCTCACTGATTTTACATTCTTGGCAAGAGAAACTTGATTAAGAAAACCATTTTTCTCTAGCTACTGCTTTTAATAAATAGCCTACTACTTGTAGCCTACAGAAATCAGTATAGTGACTAAGAGCGGGTGAAGCAGAAGAGAGCGGATGACTTGCTAGGAGGTTATTATTAGATATCTGATGTCAGAGCAATGACAGATACCTCTGTGCAAACACTGCTCCCAAACGCTACAAGGTTCTTCAGAAAGTTCATCTCTCAGTCACTCCAGGGAGGGACAAGAGCAGATGGAGACATCAGCAGACCACCCTGCTGTCCCCTGAGGAATATTAATCCGCTCTTCCCATTTTAAAAGAACATTCAAATAATGCATGGTATCGTGCCCCTCTATGGTACCCACAAAACCGTGAAGGCAGGGATGGTCTGCACCCAAACGCTGTGATCATCCCCTCTGACATGGCCGCAGGTGATCCAAACCACTGTTGCAGGGTAGCCGGGATACAGCCTCCTGTTTGCAAAAAAACTTCGTCTTTGACAAGGTAGTGGATGCATCTTCTCACATTTGGCACCATCTGCTGACATTTGCCAAATTAGAAAAAAAAAAAAAAGCCTGACGAGAGAGAGGGAAGATAATTTCTGTTCTAGGAGGAAGAGCTTGATCTTCTCACACATTTGAAAAGCTTACTGAAAATCCAAGAGCAGCAGGATGGATAGCTTGTTAGAAAACCATTACATTGATAGAGACCATCTGAATTTTGAGAACAGCACATAAAGCCTAAACTGAGGTGGTCTATGAGAAATGAGAAACCTTTGGAAAATGGAACCCAGACAGACCACGACATACGCATTTTTCTTCCACACAGAGCAGGGGCAAAGCGAGCCTTGGCAATCATTACCTCTGTACTGAATCTTTACTTTTCAATGGGGAAAATATGATACGTTCAGAGAACTGAAAGCCATAATATCCCAGGCTTTAGTCAGCGAGATGCCTGCAGCCCGAGCACCACCACCACCCACCAGGCACAGCCTGCGGTGCCCACATCCCCCAGAGCCGCTTGGCTTCGCGGCTGCCAGCAGCTTCCCGCATCCTATTGCTGCTCCCGCTTCTCCCCACGCCCCTCCTCCCCCAAATTATGAACAGGGTCTGTCTGTCAGCACGGACTGAATTAAGCAGTCAGTTTGGTATCTCCTCTTCCATACACAATCACGCGTTTGTCTTCAGCTGGAGACATGGGGTGAAGTCAAAGTCAGGAGACTGATCTCCACGGTCAAGTAATCAAGATAATTTTAGCTCATAAACCAGCGTTCAGCTCTACTTCGGCCGACTTAAGAGAATTTTTAAGCTTTTGCATCAGTTGGGAGGCCGGGGAATGTCAGCGTCCTCATTTCTGCACTGGAAATTCACTCCCGGACCAAGCAGCTGGGTCTGGCTGGGGCAACACAGGGATGCCAGCGGTCCACCAGCTTGCCCCACCACCAGCATGCCCTCTACATCAGGTAGATTTTTAACTGTCTCTTGACACTTTAAGCAGCATTAGGTCCCTGGCTTACTTTTACAAGTTACCAGATACCTCAATAGCTTAAATTCTACTAATCTGCTGCAGTCATTTTTGGCAAGTAGCAGAAACAGTGAATCATCCTACATTATCCCAGAGAGACTTCATAAATAAATCCTCCTATCCGAGGAGAACTTGCTGAAGGCTTTTTATATGAAGGAAACTATTTTGGTCCTGTAAATAAGTAACAATGATTCAGTCCAATAAATGAGCCATTTGCTTTTTCATGCTGATCTTTACTAGACAATGATAGGGCTGGTATACTGCTGTACACCTCTAGATTTCATTCATTCCCCTTCCGCAACCTACCAAAAGAGAGAGAAAAACTGATATAAACTCTTTTCTTCTACATGTTTTCAACCCAGTCCTATGTCTCCCCCATTTTTATTTTAAAAGCTTCCCAAAGCAGAGGTGACTCAGCAGTCATTACCTCAGACTTCAACATAAAATTAGAGATGTTATAACAATTATGTCAATTAAATTAGCCAGACATCTTTAGCGATTCTGATTATAACCAGATATTAAATTTCAGACTAATTTGAATTGCAATCATAGCCCATATTTACATCTTAGATGAATGCCAGACAGAAATGTCAATTAATTTGTATATATTGTTTGAAAGACCAATTATGATCGTCAGGCACAGTGCTAGACAGTATCTGTACAAGTGGCAAACAACATGATTTCTTTTCAAAGGATGTTTGCCAATTTCCCTCTTTCTGATGCATTTTGAGATGTCTTTGCTTATTATTTTGAAGGTGGAAAAAAGGAAAATATACCTCTTTTGATAAAAGGCCTTGATTTTGTTAAGAATGATAAAGAAGCTCTCAAATCCAGTAAGCCTATAATGTGCATTGCTGATGGCATATTAACTCTAATAATTAGTCTTTGTTAGCAAAGTAAGCTGTACGAATTTTGCCGAAGTATAAAAGTCATTAAACAATGAGCATCTGTCATCCAACTGTACAATACATCATGCGCAAAATCTCCAGTCCGATCAGCCAACGGTAAAGACCCTCTCCCTCTGTCTATGATAGGATTTCTGAGTAATGAATGGGGCTTTCTCTTCAGCATAATCCTTTCCTAATTTAGTGTCAGGATTTTATTATGTAATTCTTCTATTCTGGAACTGAAACAATTTCAAGTCTCTCTTAGCAAAAATAAAACATTAATAACTCTGTCTCGTTGACATGCAAGTTTTGTAAACATTGAATTGCTTTTCTTTCCAGAAGACAATAAAAACAAACACTTTCTCTTCACCATCTAATGTCCTTACATACTTAGAGCGGTAAAGAGTATCTATAAAATTGCAGCTGGCATGTGAAGACCACGTTGGAAGATCTCACGCTCACTCGGAGCTCGTGGAGAACTAAACAGTCTGTCAAGCCGTTTAGCGGCAAATTGGATATCTTATTGTTCTGAACAGGATTGAAACAGGACCTGTATTGTTGTACAGAATTAGGAGCGACAACACACATTACTCAATTTTAAAAGGAAGAGAAAGAAATAACTGGACCTGAAACAAAAAAGGGGGGTTACAGTCTCTCACCTAAAAACCTTCCATGAGCAGAGAGGGATTTTTCCCTTATAAATACAGCTTTTCTCTTCATATACACAGGCAGATTTTTCTTTACACGTACACAGGTAAGGACAAAATCATGTCTGTGATATTTTTGTAAGACATTCATTGTTGGAGAATAATTGGGTGGAAATATTCTCTGTCTGGCTGGAACTCACTGCCGTAAAAACTCACCCCTGTAACCCACAACACATCACTGATCTCCCGGATATGCGCAGCGCCTCAGTCACTGGTCAGGAAAATCAAGGATTTACACACAGGGTCACAGTTCTGCACCAAATGGGAGGATGGGGGACAACCAGCCCTCCACGTACACACCCCAAACCACCACCACCAGCAACGCTATGGAATTTTTCAAAGTTTCCACACGTGAAATAACTGTAAGTAAAACAAAAAAACTGCCCTAAAATATCACTAGTTCTAAGTTTGCCAACTTCATTCCTACTTCTGTCCCCAGCATTTCGCAGATAAGCGCCACTCAGAGTGGGACGTCACCTGGCGGGGCACCAGCCCTGACGAACTGGCAGAGCAAGTGACCAGAGCTAAGCAATGACCTGCGTACGGATTGAGCTGCGCAAACGTGGTTTTCGTGGGTTTTTTACGTAAGTTCAGCTGCAGAGCTTAATGTGCATAGCTACACATGAACATAGTCTTGGACATTGGAAATACTGTTTTGGTACGTGCAGTTTTAACAGGAAAGAAATGTATTTTGACAAGGGGACTCGCAAGTGGTATTTTTAGAATTCACATACGCTACACCACCTCAGCCAAAAAAGGAAAGCAGCAAAATATTTCTAGGCTGAAATACCAGTGTATTTGTACTCCATATTCCTGACTCATTAAAATCTGAAATTGCTCAACTTCAATCTTCCACACAGTTAAACAATGCTTTTTTTGCTTCATGCATTTTCTTATCTGCAATAAAAATGCTTCTTTCCATGTTCTTCCTGTATGAGCCCTAAATAACTTTTTCATTAAAAGCAATTTTCTGTTACCACAATTTACACTGCAGTATCTTTCTGCTCAGCTTTTTTTTTTTTTTTTCTTTTTTAAAATAGATCTGGAATATCAGATCAGACCAGTCAGCTATTTGGTTCAATATCCTANCTGCATTTTCTTTCTGCTGAGTTTTTTTTTTTTTTTTTTCTTTTTTAAAATAGATCTGGAATATCAGATCAGACCAGTCAGCTATTTGGTTCAATATCCTATCCCTGACAACGGGGACTTATAAATGCTGTAGTGAAGGTTCAGGAAACCACTATACAATCATCTGCTCTCGTGGAAATGTCTCCGTGCTACTGATTCATTTACAACTAGTCTTAGCCCCTGGGCACAAGAGTTTATATCCATGATCTCCACCACTTACTTTACTTGTTCTAATTGAAGCCTCTTTTTGCTGACTTCACCCAAGTGCTATTTCCACTATGTTGAGTATATATGTTTTCTTGGAATAACTTTACAGAACTCACAATGTAATTTCAGCGCAGGTTTTTCTGCTTTTTTGTTGAGGTTATACGTGCCTCGGTGATCCCTGTGTGATGCTCCTGCTGATCACAACTGTCACCTCCACGAGCGTGTTCTCAGGACTTGGATGCTCAGATCTAAGGGACGACTTCGAAGGAAGCTCTGGCAGGATCCGAGACTGTGTGCAAGCAGAAGGCACATTTGCCACCAGGCTTAACCAACAGCTGAACTATGGACTGCTAATGAGGTCTTGTCAGAGATGAACTGCAAAACTGCCCATCAGCCCGTGGCTGCATTAGCTGACCTACCCACACTTCTTAGATGCACAGAATACAACTGCTGCTTATAACATTTCAAACACAATAGTAAGAAATTCCATGCCTCCTAGCTCTTGGCCCTTCCCAAAATCATTTTAAATGCTCAACTGTCCAACCATGTATAAAATGGCCTTGAGGCTGTAAAACAATTGATGACATGTAAGTCATATGAGTGAGCAATATTGAACGTGATCCTTTAATGGCACGGGGTTTTGTGAGTAAGATACACCACTCTCCAGATCAGGTGGAAAGCATACCTCTAGCTTGGAAATGTCCAACACATTTTCTAACTTGCACCCAGTGTAAACAGTACACTAAAAAAGGATTTTCACACACAAACTGTGAAAGTCAGATACACGGGAGCTTCTTTGCATTAAACAAAACAAGGTAATAACAAAAATACCTAGAGAGTGTGACTCTACTTTGCTTACTTGTGAACTGAGCCTTTAAAAGCAAGTGTAAACAAATTAGGATAATACCAAAAATCATAATAATATATTTAACAAGCTATTAAAAATGTCAGCCCATGATCCAAGCTGTGGCATTGGATATGAAAGATAAAATGAAAGGCCTCCATATAAGGGGAGAATTCAGTGTTTAAGTAAATTTCACCTCACCACTGAAGGCATGCAAATGAAATTAATTAACCAGATTTCATTATCAAGGTTCACTCTAATTTATAGTCTTGCTTTCAGTTTTGACCTGAATCTGTTGAAGATAAAGATCAAAAAAGGAGGTCAAACTGAAAGATTCCAGCCTTTTACCCACAATCTGTTTTTCAGTGAAGTGCCACAGCTGATGACAGCCATTACAAGACGGCTCAAGACTGCATTGACTCAGTCTAAAGCCATATTCTAACCTCAGCTCCTCCCCGAATACAGTATAATACATCCCCAGTTCATTTTGCAACATAAAATCGAGTATGATTCCTCCTCAACAAAATGCCTGAATGTTTTCGTTTCAGCTTATGCTTTGCCTATTCGGGCCAGCATAATCGTCGAGGGAGATGATTCTGCTCCTCTACTCTGCTCTCGTGAGACCCCACCTGGAGTACTGCGTCCAGCTGTGGAGCCCCCAACACAAGGACATGGACCTGTTGGAGCGAGGCCAGAGGAGGGCCACAAAGATGATCAGAGGGTTAGAGCACCTCTCCTGTGAAGACAGGCTGAGAGAGCTGGGATTGTTCAGCCTGGAAAAGAGAAGGCTCCAGAGAGACCTTCTAGCAGCCTTGCAGTATCTGAAAGAGATAGCTGGAGAAGGACTTTTTACAAGGGCATGTAGAGATCGGGTGAGGGGTAATAGCTTCAAACTGGAAGAGGGCAGATTTAGAATAGATATTAAGAACAAATTTTTCACTATGAGGGTGGTGAGGCACTGGAACAGGTTGCCCAGGGAAGTTGTGGAGGTCCCATCCCTGGAAGTGCTCAAGGCCAGGCTGGATGGGGCTTTGAGCAATCTAGTCTAGTGGGAGGTGTCCTTGCCCATGGCAGGGCATGACCTTTAAGGTCCCTTCCAACCTAAACCACTCTATGATTCTATGACTCTAATGTAACTGGAGAAGACAACTCTCAAGTGCTTTAAAATTTAACTGTTTTATTCGGGTTTTGATGACAAAGCTCTTGAGGACATGATGCGCTGGGTTGCTTTTCCTTAATAAAGTTATAAATCTAGTGCAAATGGATGATAAAAAATTCACTGTAATTCTGAACCAATTTAACAGATCCTTTTTACAAAATTGCTTCAACAGATAATACTTGCCCACACAAGGCCAGGCCTAAGAACATCACATTGGGCATTGCATGGGACGGCAACCAACATGATGCACTAGATGTGAAGTACTCCACCACAGATCAACCAACTTTTTCTCACAGGGGCACTCTTAACTATTCAGTACAAGGAGGCAGTATCTCTGCAGGCTCTGCACTACTGTTTATCCTTTCTCACCTCACCACTGCTTTCCTACAAAATACACTCAAAGTTTGCAAGCCTACATCCAAGTTATTTTGTTATTTCCAAAGGCAACGTCTCACTCGGACACCTGCTACAGAAAGTGAGCATGCAGCTGCTGCTCAGCAAAGCTTGGGATGGACACCAGAACATCCGCATCAGCCATGCTTTCATATTTCAATTTTCCTTCCACTCTACTCTACCCTTCTTGCTAAAAAAAGGCCAAAACCAAAATCACAAGCTCAGAGCCTTTTAATCAGGGAAGAAATAAAAGCCGAGTTCATTCACTTGATTAAACTCAACAGGATTCTCCCTTTACAATCTTGACCGCTAAACCTGGAATGAATTTTTTCTTAGTTTGGTTCAAATCCACAAAAAACCTGAAGCAGACCTCTAGAAATCATCCAAGACTGGTTCTGGAAGCCATTATTTTCCATTAGGAATACAGTTCTTGCTCTTTGCATTACTTGTTTCCATCCATTACTTCCGCAGCACAGAAGGGCACAAAAATTATCAGACAGAAATGTTGCAGTCTTTATAATCCAATGGTAATGTCAATGATCATCAAGCAAGGAGAGATTTTGCACACAGCAATCTGTGTTTTCAAGTTCAAACGTTCCAGTTCTTATTTGGAATGATTACAGGCTTGTTCTCTATGCAATTATTTGCTCTGTTAGGCCCAAATTTTCGATGGCTTTCTCAGCCATTACAGTCAGCACTTCACTTGAAATAAATCACAAAGTTGCCTAAGTAAGGAACACAGAAATTCCCTCTTAAAGCAGGTGGCATCGGCACACATTATACATTCAAAACCTGTTCGATGTTCTCAGTGATCCAGAAACAGCCAGTGTGAACCTCTGGACTCAATCTTCTCCTTTCGGACGAGGAAGAGCTACCATGACATTTTATGTCTTTCAACCTTTGCTCAAGGCTTGCCATCCCCTTGACCTCTGTCCACTCTGTCCTTACCTCTGGCCAGTTCAGCCACACACCAGACAGCTACTTCCAGCACAGTGAGCTTGGTTTATACCTTTCTGCAAAACACGAGCATCTAACTTTCTAACCCAAAACTGAACCTTTTCATGCTTCCCTGATACACTCCACTATTTACCACGTTTTTAACACTTGTTTTTCAGCTAGTCTCTGCCATGTGACCATGAAGGTCATCCAGTGGTCCCTACCTCGTGCTCCCCATGTGGACGAGTGACATGGCTCCAGGATCTCAACCTCGTTCCGTCATCCAGCACGTCAGACACAGCCAGCCTGTGCTGAGCTGGCACATAGCCATAACCCCAAAAGTGCCTCTCCTAGGAGAGCTTTACATGGAAAGAGATCTAGCCCTTTAGCAGTACTACTGAGTCACAGTCCCTTTCACCGTGACCTGATCCCAGCATGAAATGGCACAGCCTCGTGACCTGGAGTCTCTCACATTAGCCTGCTGAATTCTGAGCATCCAGCTCTTGGGTTTGCAGTGACTTGCGGGAGGAAGCATCCCTCGCTCCCTTCTCCTTTCCTTTTTGGATCTGTGTTCAAAAACGTGAAAGGCCAGAGCCAGGCATGTTCTTGAGAAGCCTTGAATTCAATCCACGGGTTATAAAAGAAAGCCTTTATACCATTATGTAGGAAAACAAAAGAAAAAAGCACTTGAAAGTACTCCTTCGCTTTGCTTGGACAGAGAAAAGTAACTTTGTCCGCAGGCTCCATTCAATTCTGTCAGATAGGCACTTTCTGAAAACACAGCCGCCCCATACCACACACGAACTACTGACAGAATAGGTTGTATTTAAGAAAGGAAAAACAAAGAAAAAAACTTATTCCTGTTTTTTAGTGGGTTTTGAAATCACAGTCAGGCATTTTAGCTTGCAGACTCAGGTTTAAACCTGGATATCCAAACAGAAGTACAGCCCTAAAATTGGAGAGACACTTCTGCAGCTGGCCACTGGATGAATGTGAAGAAAGGAAAACACTCGAACCCAAAGTCTGCTTCTCTGACAACAAATCCGTTATTATTTCTTTGCAAACCAACCTCCGATGGGGTTCTGGCTAGCACGTTAAGCAGCACACCCTGCATCTGCCAGCTCCAGTCAAATTAACACAGAGCCCCATGACAGTGACTAAGAGCAAGCATGGAAACTGGCCTGAATACAGAAGCGCTCACAGTTTTTAAAGAAAGGAATAATGGGTAATTTGTAGGAGTTAGTTGTCAAATTATATATTTAATTTTTTTTGTATGCAAGCTAATAATAGGCTTAAGCCTGTAACTTGCACTTGGAATAATGATTAAAGTAGCAAGCTTCAGCAGTTTTTGTCTATAGGACTCTCTCTGCTGAACTTCAACCATAGTCACAGCAAATCCTAAGAGATATCTTTGGGGTGGATAATGTGAATCACCGCTTTTTTAAAGCAAGAAGGATAATGCAGATTGGCAACCATTTTAAAATTTTTTTTAAAGAGCTAAAACCTTTCATGATATAAAATCACCTCTGACCCACAGGAAGTCCCCAGCACAGCCACTGATTAAAAGAATCTCGTAAAACACATCCAGTGATGTTACATCCTTAACTCTGAATGATTTTTCCCATTTTAGATGATAAACTGTACTACTGTTTAAATCCCCTTAACTTGTACAAATAATTTTTGAAAGTGTCTGAAAACATAAAGATCTACTCAATCTTTTTAGTGATCAATACCGCTACATTACACAGAAGATGATGCAGTAGATTTATTAATGAAGTTAATACAGAGCTATTTGTGAGTCTGAAATGGTGACCTGCCTGGATCCAGCTAAAAAGGAAATTAATATTAAAGGGAAGATGTGGCAAGCTGAGGACTGGTCAGGTTAGTAAAAATTAACACCCTTAAAGAAAACAATGACTAAGTAATTTTCACTTCCATAAAATCTTTATTGATAAAGCACACTCTGAACAGCGAAACCATGTGGTGAAAGAGGCAAAAATTCAACCCTGATCCTAATTTGAGCCTTGTCCACACATCAAATTTGCATCATGGTAGTAGGATCGGTTTAGGAAGAGCAAGCAACAGAGAATACACTGAAATTATTTCAAGAGATCTTTATAGCAAATTACCTTACACTGTATTCTTCCAGCAATTCAGTGGCCATCCAAGAGCTTTTTAGCCTGTTTTAAGGATACTGGAGTTTAACATCGTTTACAAGCAAGGCTCATGTTCTGTCGGAGCTGTATGGAACCAGAGTGCTGCGTACTGTGGCTCTCCAGCCACCTCCATCTGTCTTTCACCTGCTTCTAGTACAGTGGATGGTCACAGGGATCAGCAGATTTTTTTCAATGTTTTTTCCATAAACACATTATTCAAAGCACACCAGAAAAGGAAACTTAAGAGAAACAACCATAGTGGATACCAGAAGTTTCATCTAAAAAGAATCCTTTTCCAGAGGCAGCAACCAGGCTTTGGACAAATGCTATCATCAGATTAAGCTTTGGTTACTTTGCATAAACAAATCTATTCATCACAAAGAATCAAAACCATAATACTTAGCATTAGAAACAAAGTGTGAATCTTAGTGTGGAACTAAGTCATTATCTCTTTCAAAACACTTTTTCCATTCAGTAAAATACCCGCTGCCATCATAAATTGCTAAAGTGGAAAAAGGAGTCAGAAACAAAAGCAAACAATTTCTACAGTTTTTCGTTTTGTTGCCGTTAAGCACAAACATTTTCAGTCTGCAAGCAAAAGAATAATTTATGTCAGAGGAAAAGAAAATAGTAAAAAGAAAAACAAATTAGACCTCTGTTCTTTAAAGACATTTCATAACTTCGGTATTTAATTCTTTCATATAATAAACACATTTTAGATCACTGCAACAATATCCCTATTTAAGTGATTTATTTTAACTAAACAAAAAGGTTAATTATAAGGCTTGGATAAGTATGCAAAATGGAAAAATATACAAAAACTTATAATGAATCTTTAAGATGACGTCTTTATTGCAGACTAAGAAATGAACCTTGTTGTTTACATCTTACAAACAGGTATGTGTTCATTTTATGAGACTGTGCCAAAAAGAAGTTCATGATTATAGCAGTAAGGAACCACTAACCTTAGTTAGATTCTACTTTATTCACATCAGAAAGAAAAAATGAGCATAAACTAACTTCATCCTTTAGGCATAGAGGTTACTTCAAGGACATTAAACATGAGAGAAGTGTGTGTTTTCATCAGAAACTCGCTCAGTAAAATGCATTCAGTCTATCATATGCGAAATCAAACTTAGGACAGCTTGACACCATTATGAATCAAGTAGCCGGCTTATTCCTGACTGCAACATTTTTCATCTCTATCTGAAAAACAAAGGCAAGCAAACCAGGTAGGTAACTCAAACCCTTGAAATAAATGGGTATTTGCCTTTACTTATTCATGAGCCCACTTTTGTTTACCTTGCCATGCATATCTTTTGTCCCAAATGGGGACAGTCCCAAATGCCCCAAACGTGGCTAGTCCAGCCAGACTGATTCCGGTGGGATTTATTCCAATTTTTTAAAGCACAAGGCTCAAATACTGTGGGGTCAGAGAAGAGCAGCTCAGGACTCAGAAAAGAGCAACGTTGCTTAAGCCTTACACCTCGGGAACTCTGCCTCTCCACTTGCTACAGCGGATGCTCAGTTGAAAGACGTGCATAAGAAATTCCAGTCTCTAAATCTGGAGCCACAGTAAGCCAAATGGTTACAACTGGCCTATGGAAGAAGACGGGCTTATGCAGGAAACAAAGCAGGATGAATAAGTACTGGAAGTCTCACCGCTTTGTCACTTGGCTACAAAAGCCACGGCCCTGTGCAGCGCTGAGCCCTCAGCAAGGATCACAGAATCACAGAATGGTTAGAGTTGGAAGGGACCTTAAAGAGCATCTAGTTCCAACCCCCCTGCAATGGGCAGGGACACCTCCCACAAGACCAAGTTACTCAGAGCCCCATCCAACCTGGCCTTGAACACCTCCAGGGATGGGGCAGCCACAACTTCCCTGGACAACCTGGGCCAGTGTCTCACCACCCTCAGAGTAAAGAATTTCTTCCTTGCATCTAATATAAATCTACCCTGTTCCAGTTTGAAACTGTTACCCCTCATCCTATTACTACATGCCCTGATAAAGCGTCTCTCCCCATCTTTCCTGTAGGCCCCCCTTACGTAGGCTGCCAGAAGGTCTCCCTGGAGCCTTCTCTTCTCCAGGCTGGACAACCCCAACTCTCCCAGCCTGTCTTCACAGCAGAGGTGCTCCAGCCCTCTGATCATCTTTGTGGCCCTCCTCTGGCCTCGCTCCAACAGGTCCATGTCCTTCTTATGTTGGGGGCTCAGAGCAGTTTAAAACAAGTGGCCCTCCAAGCTACAGTGATGTTGTTCGTTAGAACATACCTACAGCTGTCATCATTAACACAATTTCACACTGTCTCTAATCACATTTTAATTTTAAAATAACACATTTCCAATGGTGCATTTCTATTCCTTCCCATTTTACATAGGATTTGCATTTCTTAGAAGCAACTGGCTTCTCTGGGCTCACACACTTCATTTGAGTCATACGTTAAAACCTGCTCTGCTGTTAAACAGTCGTTCCCTTTTAATAAGATCCAACAAGAACCAGAATGCAAACACACCAAAATAAAAAGGGTAGGTTTGCATCTAATTTGATGCAGACATAAAATAACAAGCAAATATAAATGCGTCAAAAAGTAGCACTGAAAGCCACTTCTCTTCCGAGTCCTAGCTTTTATTTCGCGGCACTTGATTGCCTAGAAACTATGATAAATGAAGCTCTATGAATACAATACCTAGGAAAATGATTGCAGCACAGAACAGGTAATTTGCATTCTATATTTAGCATGTATGCATATGTTAGTGCTGACACGAGGAGCTATTAGAAATGCCTGAAAGCGTCTCAATCTGAGCTTTCGCAAGTAAGTTTTTCATGGTAAACACAAGATGAAATAAGTAATGCTTGAAGTTTGTATTTTGGAGGGGCTTACATCTCAGACTGTTCATCACAGCTTATCACAACAGCACTACAGGTTTTACCTTAGCCAGGAGATGGAAGTATCTTGAAGCTACCAGCTTTAGAGAAATGCATAAATAACTATTTGTTTGTATTTAAGGAACAAATGGGGATATATTCCTAGACTGGTGGATTAAAAATGCAAGATTAGAACTTGTCTCTCCTCCCTCTGGAGTGGGGAACACAAGACGACTCACTAAGGGACAGATAAATCAGTATCACTTTTAGGAGGGAAGCACCAGCTTATACTGGTAAGGAGGAAGCTAAAAAATAGAATCATAGAATCATTTAGGTTGGAAAAAATCTTTAAGGTCATCTAGTCCAACCACTGACCCTACTCTACCAGGTCTGCCACTAAACTATGTCTCTAAGCACCACATCTACACGATTTTTAAACACATCTAGGGATGGTGACTCAACCACCTCCCTGGGCAGCCTGTTCCAATCCTTGATAACTCTTTCAGTGAAAAATTTTTTCCTAATGTCTAGCTTAAACCTCCCCTGGTGCAACCTGAACCCGTTTCCTCTTGTCCTATCGCTAGTTACTGGGGAGAAGAGACCAGCGCCCATCTCACTACGACCTCCTTTCAGGTAGTTGTAGAGGGCAATAAGGTCTCCCCTCAAATAAATGTAATTAAGTCTACAGAGTGTGTTTTTCTCCTAGCACAGACCTAACATGGAAGGGTACTGGATTTCCACAAACTTGGGAAGATGCTTGCTTTCCGTGGCAGGAGGGAGGAGGCCTGCCACGTTTCTTCTTGCCACATCTCAGACAAAGTGGGGAGAAGGACAGCCTGTGACTCCAGCCCTGTGCTGGGCTTCCCAAGAACCTGCGCCAAAGACATGGAGGTGAGGAGGCAGTATCTTGGCGGTAGTACAGTTTGTCATCCCCTGAGACAAGTGCTCTTCCCTTAAGAAACTTACAGTTAGGGTGAAACTGCCTCACCACAAAATAGCATGGTCTCTTAACACAGGAAAAAATCCCATGCTGTATTAATAATCACCTTAAAACCAGTCCTGAAAGAGTAGCCAATGAGTATTCTCAGTTGAGAGAAATACCAAGACGTGAGCCTACATAATTACCATCGTATTAATTCCTTCAACTGTGTTTCGGGCATTTCAGGAGAATGCAGAGAAGCGGCACAGCACCGGTTGGAGGGCAGAACCCAGCAGAGCAAGCTGCCCACGCTGCAGCCTGGTCCCCTGCCATGCCTTGGAGGGCATGAATCAAAGCAGCATCTCACCGGCAGAACGCCAGCGGAGCCCCCAGCCGCAGCAAGCCTCCCCGCAGAGGCAGAGCCCAGGCTAACCGTGCTGGGGAAGCGCTACAGATGCCCCACCAGCAGGGAAGATGTCCAGAAGGGCCTAATGTTTTACGAGCTCAATCAGCACAGCAAATCAATGAGGCCTGCTTTTCCAAGCCATTCGTAAAATTAAACTGAATGTGGTGTCAGGTACCGAAAGAAAACAAACAAGAGAGGAAAAACAAAAACTCAAACATTTTCCCCTCGATCTCGAGCTAAAATAATCCAAGATACCGCATACAGCAGACATGCCGTAAACTGAATTTAAGCAGACATTGCAGAGATTTAGGATGATGCTATTCTTTCAGTAGACCCTTCAACAAAAATCTGATGTCTTTGTCTCGTTAGGTAACCAATTTGCATTGCTATTAGCTAGCCACACAGTTCAGAAAACTTCACTTCACATTTCAAATTCATACATCCTGCCAAAATGTATTTGGAGTGTAGGTGTAAGGAGACAAAAATACAGCCTTTTTATTTTTGAAAAGAAAGAAAAGATGAAACAGGGAAAATATGACTTAAACTGTGGAACATAATTAATCAGGTTCATAAAAAAGTGAAAATATGCAATATAACCAATTCTCCACAGAAATCAATTTTACTTCATAAAAAAAAAAATCACTGCCAGATTTGCTCTTCCCGTTTGCCTTCAGATTTGCTACCAGCTACAGCTCCTAAAACTAATGAAATGAGGAGGAGAAGGAAACGTTGCTACCTCACTACTTTTTACGGAAGAAGTAACACACAGCATCAATCAGTGTCCTCTCAAAGAAGCCCCAAGGAGCTTCCAATCCTTTATCAGTGTGGTTTGAGTGTCCCATGGACACTGCACGAAGTGTCTCTTCTGAGTGCACAAGGTACCTGGACCACAGTAGCCCTTTCAACAGTAGAGATGACCATGCTTCTGCCAGGGTTTTCTTGCTACAGAGTGGTGATCTGGGATTCCTCTTGTGCTATCAAGCAGAAAGCACAGTTGCTGTCAATTTAAGGACTTCTTCTGGACTAGGACTGACAGCTTTCTAAGGGCAGTAAGCAGAAATACTTGAATATTTGTGACTGATGTCTGATTTAGAGCAACTGAAACTATCCTACTGCATCCACAGAAGAGGCAAAGCAACAACTGCATCACCTTGCTTCCACACAGTCCAACCACTTGGATTGTATGATTCAGAAACTGTGCTTTTTCAGGCTTTTCATTTCTGCTAACTGGAAAGGTTTATTACAGTAACATACATCATGACACAGATCCTAACAACTTGACAAAGAAATAGGCAGTTGACATTACCCACATCTTACTTCAATCACTTCGCCTTCACTTAGAACATCTGGATGTGAATATATGAGCACCTACAAAGTATGGACAAGAATCTTCCCACTCTGACAGGCAAAGGTTCAATTTAAAATTTCCATACGGAGTTTCTTACCGCATCGTGATCCTAAATAAACATCTCTCAGAGGACTGTGCTACTAACTTCAGAAAGTATCATAAATACTTTACCAATGAACTAATTACCAAATCTTCACCACCACAGTATCTGAGAAGAGTCGTTATTAGCAGAATTTCTACTTGCAATATAATACTGAGCTAGCAAATGGAAAAAAAAACCACAAGCAAAACAAGCCCTGCTCCTGAAGGAAGTCTACGGCTCAGGCAAGAATTAAGAACATGTTTATGAAGACTGTCTATCCACGTACCTTTCCAGGAAAGTAACCTTTTTTATGAAATATGTGATTCCTGTTTATGCTCTACATTCAATGAGAAGGCCAGCTTCAGAAAGAAATGGTAGATTCGGTAAGGTACAGCCAGAGAAATCCAAGAACTCATTCCGCCTGTCTGTTTTGATCCGCTGAGAGTTCCTAACACACAGGGCATTTTGTCATTCTGAAGTTATTTTAAGTAGAAGCCATGTACATTTTCCATAGGGGGGGGGGGGGGGGTGTGA
>VYXH01012771.1:175087-199219 GCA_013397275.1 Burhinus bistriatus | reverse complement strand
GGGGGGGATAAAAAGAAAACAAAATACCCACAAGTGTTTTATTCCGGGATGAAGTCTTACGAGGTGAAAACGTAGGATGCACCAGAGCGTGACAGCATCAGAGGGAGCAGGCCAAAACATTAGTCATGCCATACTGGTTTAGAAAGACGGGTTATGATAATTGCTTTTATACAGACACTTTGGCATAATACTATTTGAGATTAATGAGTAGAGATAAGACTTGACAATATCAGCCCCGCCGTGGCTCAAACACACATTTAGAAGAAGCAGCCTCCAAACATAGCAAGCACCGAGGGGAAAAAGGACCCCGCAGTCCTAAACCTGCCAGAAACTAGATGTGGATGGAAAATTGATCTTCTGTCCTTCATCCGTTTGACTGAAGACAGAAATTGACTTCCTGCAAGTTATTAATTAAACTTACAGAGCAAAAATTAATCCTTTGTGTGTGGCTATCACATTATCTTTCATTATTCAGAAGACTGAAATCATACTGTTCTAACTCACTTCACCTTCATTTCCTCGGCTCTGGAAGAGGGAGTACTGAAGTGCTACCCACATCAGGCTAAGTCATTAACAGTGGCATCAATTATTGCTACTATTCTTGCTTCTGGGTTAATTCCTCTCAGACTTAAGGTCCAGCTTTCTTAAAAGCAGCCATTCATTAAAGAAATTCAGACAAAGCAAAAGGGACTTCATTCACGAGGTAAATACAAACGAAGCACAGACCAGCATTTGGACCAAGTCATCTGTAGTGAATGAAATAACAGAAGCAGCTTCAAAAATAGGAGTGCAATAGATGACTGCTAAGGGCGCATCCTGGCAGCAGTTGTTGACCCTGCTGGCAAATGCCAAGCGCGTCTTGCTACCTCCACCTCAGATGCCACCAGGGCAGATGCCGTTGCAGAGGGAACAGTGTGTGGCCGAGCACTGGTACCAAACCTGGGTCAAAGGGGCAGGCTTGGGCTGGAGCTGCTGCTCCGAAAGCCCTTCCCCAGCAAGAGGTGTTCACAGCCCATGACATCTATACGGTGCAGAAGGACGGGAAAATCATCACCGCAGACACAAAGACACGTCTAGAAAAAAACAGCAAAATCTTTCAGAGATGAAAATCATAACCAGTCCATCCTACACTACCTAGGAAAATGTTCTCAGAACTATGAGCAACATTAGCTTAAAACTGCAGCAGACACAGGAACATGCACATTATAGCAACGGCTTATACAGCTTTGCTGTTGGAAAAGGTGGCGGCTACCACCCCACCTCTCAAGGAGGTAATTACACTCGTTACTACCAACCACTGAAAACGGCTCACTTGCTTGGGCATAAGACAGACAACTTGGTATTACTGTTTCAGTATAAAGAATCCTCTCCCTGGACACTTCCAAGTGACTGAAGACTCTACAGGCTCAGCTCTGCTCTCTATTTCATGAGGAACACAATACCTGAGAGCAGATTTTCACATGTTCCCCATTTGTCCACACACACAGCTTCACACATGCACCCTACAAATAATGGCGTGCCAATCATTCATGCTTGCAAACACATTTCTTTTCAGCTGGAACAAGCAGGCTACATGCAGCTACCTTTTTTTGTGCATTGGTGAGTGTATAGAAAATTTAACACCATAAAAACACATCCCTTAGATTAGAAAATAGACTGCAATAAAGCAAGAACCGAATGGGCCGATTATCTCAATATGTGGTTTTAATTACCTCTAACTCATGGCAGAGTGTTCATTTGCATCTTTCAGATGAGACCTTAAATATCCATACCCTGTGTGCCTGCCTTGGACAAAGAAGATAGCTTGGGGCTTTTTGGAAAAAAAATAGATTCCAGCCTCGTTGTCCTTGGCTGCTACAGTCCTCTGAGGTGGCTGCAATTCAGCAAAGCAATAGGTTTGCAGCCTGGGAATTAGGATGGAAATTGTTATATGAGTGCAAGTATTGTTCCAGATCTTTTCTTAAAAGTATTAGCAAAAAACCCCACAGAAACCTACCAAAAAGCACCTGTCCATTCACCAACCCTTAAAAATGAAATGAGGGTCTAATTAAGGACCAATAAGTCACCAAGAAACAAGAAAATCTGACAAGAGTAGCCAATAAAACCTAATTTAAAGATTAAATAGATCAAATGACTAAGTTATCATTTGAAACAAAGTTAGCTAAAAAGGAACCAGAGGAATAAAGGGAAGATGATAGAATTTAAAATGGGTTTAGGGGGAGTCAAGAGAAAAGTGGAGAAAACGGAAGACAAGGTGTAAGACCCTAGCCACAGGAGCTGATGAGAGCTTATTATTGACTGAAATCCCAGTTTGTTTCAACAAAAACGCATAATTACAGTCTGAATGTGTCTGGCTCTTTGTAGGGCATCCAAAGAGGATTAATCTTCTGCCCCCACCTCCTTTTACACAGTAGCCACAATCTGGTCCTTCAAGTCTGACTACTGCTACAAACCAATAAATTTTGATGGGAAGTGGCAGCTTCAAAATTACATTTCATGGCATCTTCTTACTTCAAATACAACAAACAGTCCTTTAGCTATGCCACGCTTATAAGAACACCAATTCTGAAGCACCAGGTCTAAACACTGAACGTCAGACACCATTGTTTTTTGGCACGTGAATTGAGTGTTTTAATTTACTGGTAAGGCACCACTGCAGCTTACAGCCAAAGCACGGAATGGAACCTGATAGTGTATCTGAAATCCCCTAATTTTAACCAAGTTGTCACTTCATCCTACAGCTCATCAGCTTCCTCAAATGTATCCCAACTATCTATCGCATTTTCAGAAGTCTGAATCCTTTGCCTTCACTTGCTCTCACAAGAACCCTCTCCCAAGCCACAAGCCTGAGGATGCAAAGGTGCAAAGTAAGCCCATTACTTAAGAAAGGAAAATCACTTTTAATTACCAGCTTGCAGTCTTAGCTGCAGAAACGCCTAGGCCTGTAATTTCAATCTTTGCCTGAAGATATGCTTGGCACTAGGGCAGTCTTTAGCAACACCAGGCTGGTTTAGACTGGAGGGGGGCAGGAGGCTGACACCAGCAGTGTCGCAGGCGGGGAGGGCAGGAAGGGGCTCCAGCCCCCGCTGGGGCAGCCACAGCCCCGCAGAGAGAGCTCTGCCAGGGAGGGAGAGGCACCCCCTCCTTACAGGGGACCGCACCTATGGAAACGCGTAAACCACCTGATGATCTGCCCAACAAAATCAGCTCCAACTCAGTGGAAATAAATCCGGAATTTGGTACTAAAAGCCAACTCTATTTCCTTCTTGCTGGGAGAAGAATTTGTGTGTTATTTCTTCTGAACTGGTTAGTCACACACTAGGAGGTAACACTGGAGAAGGTAACAAAAAAAAATAAAAATACAAGCAACAACGAACAGTTCTAAATAAATCACGGTGGTTTCACAAAACGCTAGCAGCCAGTGAGAGGATTCAGAGGGTAAAAGCAGCAGGTGAAGTCACGGGCTCCAGGCTCAGCTTTACCGTAACTGAAAAGATTGTTTGGAAACAAACTGGCAAATCTAGTGACCTCTCTGTTCTGCCCTTATCATGTTTTGACTAAAAGGTTGTTTGCAAAGGATGAGCAAGTTCCCAGCACAACCTCATTAAGCTCTCTGCCATCGTTTTCATGAAAAAATTGCATAAATGACCATCCTACAAATTCTGTTTCTTTGTAGTAAGTATATTACAGAAATAGATTCTTCATATCAAATATTGGCAGGGCAGTTCTAACAGAATCAGTAGCCAAACATTGTACTTAACACCTGTCATTTAAATGACTATCTCTACTTCTACTGAACAGGCTATTCTATTTAATAGACAGTTGTAAAATTCTAATAAATCTTGTGACTGGCATCCATCTCTCTATTTTATCTCATTTTAGGCTCCTTGTTTACTATAATTTTGCAGAAATGGTAGCTTTAGTTTTCAAAAAAACAAAACAGTGTTTGAACTTAAAAAAAATAAGATATACACCCCAGAGTTTCAAGACAAGATAACAAGCACCTCCATTCACCACTGTAACTGACTGTTCCTATTCTGCAGGACACTTCCACAGCCAACCACCCACCCTCTCCCTCTTTTTAAATCAGGCTGCAGCTGGTCTCCAAGAGGTTCTAGATTAAGGAAGGAATGCAATACAGAGTGCATGTGCATTAGTTCAGATCTCTCCACACCCACTGAAACACATCTCCAGAGAAACAAAAGGCCAGTACAGCAACGGATGGAGAAATCAGCACTTCCACTATGTGATACTAATCTTACAAAGCAACTGCTAAATGTGTTTCAGGAGTTAACTAGTCTACCTTGACAAGTCTTAACCATCTTTGATTGGTAAGAAACCTGGAATACTAAATAATACATACTCTAAATTACAGCTTGTATTCTTTCACAAAGCTATGAGGTATTATAAAAATTCAAGAGAATACAGAGCTGGAGATTGCAAATGATGTTGATAAACATATTTGTAAATAATATGAAATAAAATAAGGATAAATAAAAAGAAGATAAGATAAAATAAAATAAAGTAGCCTTTTAAAAGATTGTGGTTGCAAAGAGTGGAAAAGTGGAACAATGTTCAGAAACAGACAATATTTACCTTAGAATATCTTTGCATGTTGGAAGTTAAAGATCAGATCAATGCATGTCTACTCCATTGAAGGCCAAACCCAGCAACCAACATCCAGTTTTTCTACTACTTGTGTGTTCTGGTTTTTACTTCTCAATTCCAGGAGTAAAACAAAGCCTCCTCAAAGTGAAGGGAAAAGGCTTTGCACCTCCTGTGCATACTTTCACAATACAATAGACGTCTCTGGGTTTCTCACACTTCCATTCCAGCCAGACGTAGAACACAGACAAGTACATAGTCTTAACGTGATGGAAGATGGAGCAAAGTACTTCATTAGCCACTTATCAACTGACCATGTATATTAACCTCACAGGCTGAGCCTATGATCCCATTTACCTCCCCCAGATGCTACCCTCTCTTTCACTTCAGGCTGGCATTCACTGTAGGCTTCCATTTCTCTTCCCTCCTTCCTCCCCTTGCTGTTAACGTGTCCCCTATTTCACTAGTAGCTTGTTTTTGCACTCATGGTTTGCCACGGTTCAGCAAGGATTTCCCACCTCAGCCACTCCTACGGCTCACCCCGTCCCCGTTACTGCATTGACACTCCCATCACGGAGCCATGCTGCTAACTGGATCAAGAACTGATCCAGCCACAAAACGCTTCTGCAAACTTTTCAAGCCAGATCAATTCCCTGGCGCAGAGAGCCAGGGATGGCACAGCAGTGAGTGCTTGGGAAAAGGGAAGAGCAGGAATCACTGCAGAAAGCGAGCCTACCATCCAACTGCAGCCTTAAGTCAGTCTCTGCCTACTCCCACCCTCCGTGTTCTCACGGTGACCGTCACCCCCCACCTGGCAGCACTGGCAGCTCCTACAGGAGTTCCTCATCCTCCATGGCCTACACGTGTTTCACTCAGCTCTTTCCCAGCACTGACATGCGCAGGGCACCCCAGCTCAAATCTCTGCCCCGAGAACTTACGTTGATGAGGAGGAAACTTCTTTCCTTTGAGGGTGGCAGAGCACTGGAACAGGCTGCCCAGAGCGGTGGTGGAGTCTCCCGACTCTGGAGACATTCCAAACCCGCCTGGACGCCACCCTGTGCAACCTGCTCTAGGTGACCCTGCTCTGGCAGGGGGGTTGGCCTAGATGATCTCCAGAGGTCCCTTCCAACCCCGGTGATTCTGTGAAACTGTGGCTCAAATACCAGACTTTAAAGCTTTTTAACTCATACATTTTGTTCATTAAGGAGATGGAAGTGAAAATATACTTAGATGAAATCTGGATAGGCATACTCTCATGTTTATATCCAAATCATCATTTATTTCTGTGCATATATAAACTGATGAAGGATGAGAAGAATGTGGTAATTTTTTAAAAATTCCTATTAAAAACTGACCTAGTGAAAAACCCCCAACTTACTAAGCCATTACACAGTCTGACTCAATAATTTTGAGCTATATTGATTTAATGATATTACTTGGAGCTAAAACTAACTGGTATGTTATTATGCATTTACAGAAAATAAAGGAACTAGAAATCTAGTAGTACAAGTTAATCAAACTGTCAACAAACCTTCTTTGCTGCATAGCATAATCCACGCAGCAATCTCAGAATACATTATAGAGCATTTTATAAACCAAATAAACTTAGCAGGTTTTATTTGATAAATAAAATACTGTCACCTCTAAGGCACTACAACACTACTTTCGAGAACAGAAGAGAAGAAAAAAAGCCTCAATACTAACATCAGAGTTGGAATTTTGACTTGGGATGCTGCTGCAGGTGTTCGAATTCAGTCAAGAGTTCAGAGGAGATCCCAGATGTTAACAGCAAAGCCCAGAGACCCTTTTGGGAGACGAGATGAGCAGGACCTCAGCTAAAACTAAACTCATTTTATTTGCTTTTTCTGATGAAGTTACACAGAAAAACTCAAATCCCATTCAGAACAGAGGGAGTGGGAATTCCACCGGGTTAAACCCAAACTCACTCACAACGCTGCCCTAACACTTACACTGGCCCAACATGTCTTACACCAGAATTTACTGCTGAAGAGTAAGAGAGGAAGAAACTGAAAGATCCTGGTGTCAAAAGGTGTCAAAAAAGCCTTGGCCTGCTCCGAGGCATTTCAAAGATGGACAAGTCTTTGCAACCATTACGACTCTTACTCATTCACACACATAACTTCAACTGAAATGGGGTCTGACCCCAGAGGAGAGAAGCTGGTAGTCTCTAAATAGATGGTTTCAAGTATCTTGCTGCAGCCTATGGAGGCTGCTTTTATAACCTCTCCAGTCTCGTTTGCACCGCTTAATGACAAAACTGCGATGCTAAGCATTGCATGGGCCATGAATCATAGTGTGGTAGCAGTTATTCAAACAGAAAACGCATGACATGCTGATTCAACATGCTGAACGGAGTATATCCCTGTCCTGAAAGGTAACTTAAATTATTAGTTTAAATTAAACTTTACCCTCAAGGCAGTGGGCTTGCATTCAAATTTCAGATAATAACACAGGCCCCGGTTCAAGTGCCACTGAAATCAGTGGAAAGATTCAGAAACGCTTCCAAAGGCTTCGGATTGAGCTCACGAATGCAGGGTCCTGCGTGAGCCTACTCATCAGCCACCAGCAGTCTGGGGGCAAGAAAAGCAGAAAGAAGGGACTACAAAGGACTCCAGTGACATAGCATGGCTTCAGGCCCCAGGAACTACTCATCCAGGCTATAGAACACCAACTATTCCACCTCTCTTCTGTCAGTTGAAGAAGTATGTACATCTGCAATCCTTACTTGGAATTGCTAAGGACAGAAAGGATACTGCCATCTAATATCATGCACTTCGGCACACAATACCAAACACTTCGACAGTCATACCTCCCATCATACAACTCTAATTTCACTTTCAAAGTTCACCTTCACAGAAGCTATGCAAACCTTATGTCTCCCGAAAGTCAGTGATGCCTGGCAGCACCAGATCACAGGAAACCTTGTCCCAAAATCACTAAAATATACATGAAAACTCTGCTGATACTCTACATAAACTGGAATTAAACCTATTCTACAGGATAAAATGCAATATCTTAATATTTAATATATGTAATATTATTGCATTCTCACTTTAAAGAGGTCTAAACATCAAAGTGGAAGGTACCATCCTAGCTACGTATTTTGTCGTTAAAATTATCTAATCCTCCTACAGTAGTATCACCCAGAGACCTCAACTGACACGCTGCATTCTGTACCTTCTGCAGCAAAAGGCAGGCAGAATGGAAAATAACAAAACATGAAAATGTGTTGCTAGGGTAAGACATCATGGAAACCAAATGCACTGCACTTAGATAGTGTGACATTCCGTATGTGCTCTAACACACAGAAATACTTAATTTTCTCCAAAGTTTAATCTTTTCCCTGTGGTGGATTTAGATTCAATTTCTTTTCTTGTTTTCATAGCTTACCTGAGCTTAAACTTGAAATGTGTTAACCAAATATTGTCTTAGATTTTAATCTATACCACTCAATAAGGATGATGGGATGGTATGGATCCTATTTGGGCAGATTTTCTCTGCTAGAGTCTTGCAGAACTATATCCCTAAATGTCACGCAAATTATCACTTTGTATCAGATGCATCTCTCTTCCTGCATCCTCTAAGTTTCCAAAGCCCCAAGGACACTCTGAAGGAGAACAAATGGCAATGAAAATTTAGTTGTTGTGCAGAGCCTCAGGGGGCTTTTCTATTGATGTCTCTGAAAAGCAGTAAGCTAAGGTGGTATTGCAAATACCTAATTCAAAGAAAAAGTTTTCAAGAGAGATAATTTTTTCAGCAACGCATTTCAGGCACAGCCTATGGTTTCCTTGCTTCTGTAAAAAAATCCATTAAAGGTTCAAAAAAACCTGCCAGTCTTTCAAAGACTAAATTCTGTCTGCAGACTTGAAATTACAATATCACGGGTTTCTAAACAGTAAGCTACTGTTTGCTAGCTACATCAACAGAATATAAAAGGCACATTGCCACTTTGTAAGAGTACATCCCACTATGAAGCCACACACGCAGTATACGGTATTTTCAGGATGCCTGCCCATTTTGAAAGCAACCCACAAAATGTTGTATGACCTCGCAATACCCGAGCACAGTCTCCAGAATGTCATGCTGTCATTTCCCAGCTAGGGTACCATATTTTTAACATTAACTCAATATATTTTGTCACTGCGAAAGTGCAAAGAAGACACTGTCACAGCATTTTCCCCTAGTGTGATCACTATAATATCTTCCTTTTGTCATCATCATCATCATAATAGTAGCAGTACAAGTGATTGTGCTTGTTAGAATTTGGATGGCAGACACTTCATAATGTCAAAAAAGACCCCGATTCCTTCACCTGCTCCGATCTGATGAAGCACCAAAGGTATCATTACGATGTAACCTAAAGTCTTCCTCTATGAATTCAGGCTTTGATTAGAAAAAAGAAGTTGGGCTGTGTTAAAAACTCTGTATCTAGATGGTACCTTCATATTAATGCATACTATTTCCACGCATTTCAAAACAGGCCTTACTTTGCCAGAACACTGGGTAAAACTGTCCTTGTGCAGAATGCGTATCTTTTGGAAAAAAAATCCAGATCTTCTAGGCAGGACAAGAGGTTATTTCAAAGAAGTATACCATAAGAACCAACAGATTTACGCGTGACTTTGGAAACAGGATAAGGTCTCTCAGTCACAGGCTTGCAGCTTGCCGAATTAAATCTATTAGGAGAGCAGGAAGTAGGACTGAAAAGAATTTCATGGTAAGTCCTTCATTAGTCCTGCCAGTATCTTAGAATTGGTCTGAAAAAGTTTCTTCTATATATTAGTATGTTTTTTGTATGGCTTAAGTATATTCAAGAGTGGCGTTTTCATGATCTCTTCTAATCAAGCTCATTTGGGAAACACCCAAAACAGGAGCAGAAACAAATGAGCTGGAGTTAGAGCACACCTTAAGACAACTAGAGTCTACCCCAGAATGCAAAAACTCCATTGAAGTTTGAGAGATTTTCCTTTGGAATAATTTTCAGACATTATCACCTTTTTAAATAGAAACATGACTGCAAGTCTAACTATTTGCTATCAGGATTTCAGCGTTTCTGCAGCCTCCGAGAGCTAAAAAGGGCACTCTTTGATCTGGTTAATATGGAAATAAGGGCACAGAGAGTCCTTTCTTTAAAGAAAAACAGCTGTATCAATAAAAACGAGTTGTGAAAGGGTTGAACAATTTTCTGAACAAAATTATATTTAAGCTCTTTAAGCTGAAAAGGGAGAAAACCCTCTAGTTTAACAGATACTGCAGAATCCTCCCTCTGATGAGCAATCGCTTACAGACATGGAAGTAGTTTGCCCACACTTTCCATCTACTACCCGCAGACAGAGCACTGCTAGATCTCCTGGGGGAGGTCCCCTGTTAACGTCAAATGACAGCAGAATAGCTGACGTGAAACTTATGCAAGCATCTAACGCCAGTGTGGAAGGTCAGTGAGGAAAAAAAGGTACAAAGTACCCTTACTGGCACAAGTTGGGAAGGAGAACCCTTCAGGATAAAGCCCGGCAGTAAGCACAAAGCACCATTTGCTTTCTTACCAAATGATGCCCGGGGAGATTTCTCACCAGTTTTTTCATTCTTCATAGCTGTGGCCTGGGTCTGTTGCTAATAAGAGCCTTCCTAACACCTAACCCATGGTGCTTCTGTGCAGATGAAAGTAAGAGGAATGTGGGATGAGGATGCTCGCCGAACCCCCGGCTACGATGGAAGGAGCCGGGTGGGTTGTGCATTGCAAAGGCGTGATTCCTGGAAGAGAGCCTCCGAGCGGCAGTGGCAACCAGCGAGCGCTTCCAGGGCAGCGGGGTCAATAAGGAAATCAGCCTGTGATTCTGGCTGCTGTCACCCACCGCAGCACCCCTCAGCTGTCGGCCCCTTTGCTCTGGAGCCCTTCAGAGCAGGGGTTACGTGCACACCCCTTGCGCTGCAGCACCCCGACTGTAGCTGCTCTCCACGCCTTACTGTAGCCATGGTGAATCAGCCTTTGGCACATTCAATGACGGTAACGAAGCAAAGAGAAGAGAGCGAGAACGCTCTGATGTTGGAATTAGTTAATTTGTTAAGTAGCAATAGCAAGGCCCTTGTTACTAGCAAAGATCTAGAGTGTTTCTTCGAACAGCTTTTCTTTGTTTAAAGCTTTGTTTCCTGGAGGTGAGAAACTAACAAATAAAAAAAGGCCATAAATAACTGTTCAAGACATTAACTCTTTTCTCCCCCGCTGTTTTTAAAAGTAATGCAAGCTGTAAACTACCCTATAAACATATCTTGAGCTTCCTGTGACAACTTCAGTGTCGAGCAAAGCCTTGCACGGTGCAATAGCATCAGTTTCCCATTCCCATTCTGACTATGGGCAGTTTTAGTCTGAAGTAGAGCCTGTTTTACAAGTTTGCTCTTTTATCAGGTCTTTGTTCCAATTACCTTAATATGACTCATTTTATATTGTTTATATTTTGCAATTGTATTTAGAAAATACTACCAGGCTACAACACTATTCTGAAGCAGCGTACTTCCTTGCATTGACAACGTAACAGATACAAGTTCATGGCATGTTAATTATAATTTTACCTTTTATTTTACTTAACATTTCCTTTCTCACTACAAAAGATTCTGCACTCATAATTAATTGACCACATGTATTTATGCATCACATACACGTTATACCCACCACCACTTCAAAGATTACTGCTAAAAACCCACAGTATTAATAAAAGTAGTCACACTTAACATAAAAAAAGAAGAGCTATGTATTACTTAACAAACAGTGAGATCACAAACCTCCATCTGGTCAAAAAGCATGTCATGACAAAAAGTAACAGCTGGAGCTTCTACCGTGGAATTCTGCTTTGCCTTTTTTTGTTTTTTCCATATATATGTATTTAGCACTTTCCAAAATCACCTTAGCAAGAATTTTTACAAAATCAATAAGACATATAAAGCTGATTGCAACCTAATAAAAAGCTTCAAATCTTTTAGTCTGGATGACACAAATATAGCATTTCACACCGTAAGCAATTTCCCAGCAATGTAGGCCAGTTTACCTTTGCACTGTGAAGGGTTTTTTTACATCTCTAGACTACAAGTAACTGCAGCAGTTATTTAGGATGCTGACAACTTCCTAAGGCACCATGCAAGATCAAGAGTAACAGCTCATTGCTGTTAATGAGCAATGTCGAACATGGGTCCCCCCACACCTTGTGCAGGAAACTGCCTGGCTTTGCTTTGAGGCTGGGATGAAATTATTTGTAGCACTGTCACATAAAGCATCCATGAAGCCAGTTAAACACATACTCAAAAAATAAAAATTGAAAAAAAAAAAAATCAGTCAGCAACAGAATACATGACTAAGAGCATACTTCAAATATTCTCCGAGAAACACAGTAAGAGAATTTTCCAGTAACAGCTCCTCAGTATTTCTTGGTATTTCTCTCCTAGGTAAAAGTAAATAAAATGAAAATGAAAGATTTGTCTTTGGGGAAAAGGATGCTGGGAACAATAACTTAACAGAAGGGTTTTTTTTATAGTATCTGATGTAAATATTCAATCTCAAACCTTTGTTCCCCCAGCCAACCATTTCTGAAGACCTTTCCAATACTCCAGGTAAGATGGCAAACGAGTGTAAGTGTTCCAACTTCTCTGTATCTAACTGCCCTCCCTGGATGGCCAAGGTGTGCTTCTACAGCAGCAGGTGTTCACAACAAGGAGAGTCAAGTGAAATCCACAACAAATGGTCTAGAGTTAATGTCAGGACATCCTCATGCCTTCAGCAAACCTCTGTTCGTGCTCAGAAGTGCAGTCATGCATCCAGGGTATCACTCTTCTGACTGGTCTCAGCCAGGTGACTTCAAACCCTTAGGGACCTCTTATATTCAGTTTGCAGAGCCTACACTATGTCCAAAATGTTCAAATCACATTAAGTTTCTAAGTTGTTTTTTGAGATGAAACCAATAAAATGGACATGTGTGCTGTTAAAAATTTTAGTAACATGATTTTTTTTTTTTTTTTTATAAACAGGCAGATTCACACTTTCCACAAGTCAATCATCTTTGACTAATAAAGATTTAAAGGAAACTCTAATGAATGCCAGTTAATCCCAAATCTTTAAGGATCATTCCTTTAAAACTTGTGGTTAAAACATGAGCGAGCAGATGCAGCAGGTACGGAAATTCTCACACCGGTGCTGGGGGAGCAAGCAGAATGCTCTTCCAAATAACTCAAGAATATCTTTCATACTTCTGCATCAAAACACCACCAGTTAGAACACAGATATTGAATCCCATGGCTGTCAGCGGAGTTAGGACACAGCCACAGCTAGGACACAAATTTACTTCATGGATATGCCCTAAGCAATAATCTGTACAGGAAGGGAAAACAGTAACATAGAAGGTAGAAGGTATATATAAGACCATTAAGATTTTGAAGATGTACTGAAATAGGAAGGAGATTATATGAAATCTTGTCACATGGGATCTTTATATAGCTAACTCAATGGAAGATAATGTTGCCCAGAACAAGTACGGAAAACATGAATGCCGATAAGAATATTTTTCCATCTGTATCTCTGGCCTCATACTGTATGGCACTGTTTGCTGCAACACAATGCACTATTTCATACACAAAAAGAAACACTGTCCACTGAAAATTAACATGTGCTAGGAACATTCCTCTGCAAGACGTAAGTGATTTAACAATGAGATTCAGGATTATGTCATCTGACCACATTGTTTCTATGGACTTTAAGGCCAATTAATTAACTTGCATTTCCAGCATCCCAGTCAGGTCTACAGTTTTTATTCCAGGTTGATATGCACACACAGATGTGCTAAGAATTCATGAGATACACTAAACAAGTATCAGGCTACACACTGTTGTTAAAGGTGGCACTGCTTCAAAGATATTTTGTAATCTTGCATCATTTTTGTGCACCTGGAATACATTTTTGCCAGTTCATGCAAATAGATGTGGCACAAGGATATTCACAGATGTGGCATGATACCACCAAAATGCACAAGAGGCAAGCCCCCCCCGTCTAGGGCTGGCAACATTAAAAGCAAATTCAAGGCATACACTTATAGGTCGCTTAGTTTGTCACTCAACCAAAACCAAAAAACACACGACTTCTTGGCGGAGCATGGTTAATTATTAACTTTATTTATCATTTTACAAAGCAAACTGTAACAATTCATAAAAACAAATATCCAGAATATCCGAAACCACACATTAATAATAATAAAACCCCAAAACTGCAGATCACAGAATTAGACTCCATTAGGCACATTGTTGCAGTAAGTGGCACCCATTTAGAAGACACAAGAGAGCCAAAAACACAGTCTTCTATGTAGAGATCCAGTACGAGCAAATGGAGCTAGATTAATACAGCAAATTCAAATAAATCTGGGATAAGAATGGAAACCGGACATGTTTTTCCATTGTTTTTTTTTTTCTTTTGCTAAGACAGAAAATATTCTGCTGGCTAACACAGAAAAGATTTATGAATCTAAACACAAACAAGTAAATAACAATACTGAACAATTCTGTGCTGTTATCCACAGTCCTCAAAACACCCTGGCGCCCGAACAAACCCTGCCCTGCAGGGAACAGAGTCCAACCTGCGTTTGATGTGACAGAATGTTTTGATTAAGAAAAAACATCAATATACAGAACAACTTTTAAACATGCTTAAATACTGCCCTTTTTATGGGTTAATGTAAGCTCATAATTGAGTATTTCCTTGAATCACATCACAGTCAAGGGAGAGAAGAAATAGTGTATGGTAATACTAATATCCTCTTTCACAGGAGATCTCCCAACATATCTTGACTTCTAAGGCTGCCTTTTCCACTTCCTTTTTCGGTCTTACTGAAAATACAGCAAAAATCAACATGCTAGCCCCAGAGTAGCTGGGGTCCAGCTATTCTGAAGCAAAGCAACCTCACTTCTTTTAGTTTAAGATGGGACACAAACCAAGACAGAAGAATGTATCAGTGTTATGAGGCCAGGGAAGTATTTTAAATATCCACAAATGTTAACATTATTACTTCTTAGATTAAAAGACTATAATTAATAATTTCTCAAATCTGAAATTACTGCACCTTTCTATAAAAGCCATTACTGTCATTTACTGATAATTCTGGTTATGAATATTTGATTTAAAACAGTTGTAAATAAGACTTTACACTTTCTTAATGGCAAACCTACATTGTTAGTCATATATCTGGGTCAATCCCTTCCCTCTGAGCATAACTGCACCCTCTTAGAGAGAAGTATACAAGCAGCCTGGTATCCAGGTGAGGTACCTGGACAGAAGTCTCATCAAATAAATAAATAAATAAACAACCCACACCGCATAATAGAAAACACCTGTATATCTGAACAAATGTGCATCTCTGTCAGTGAGGTACTTCAGTAGCCTAGGGTGGAAGTATTATGCCTCAGTACCAAGACTGTCCCTACCTAGAACAGCACTTTAATAAATTCCTAACCTACTTTTTTTTTGCGCCGCTCACTCCCCTACTCAAGAGAAGTCTAAAACAAAAGGGGTTTAGACTTCAAACCACTGAGACACTATGACAGAACTTCTGTTGCCACTCTCCGAAATTGGCACGTCAATTAGATGGGTGTAAAAACCAGCAAGAACAAACACAGTAGAACAATATTTTCTTCAGATACACTGCATTTTTTTGTTTTCAAAATTAAGCCCAAGGATCTGTAGTTACAATCGCTACTCTTTTTCTGACTCCAAGCACGTATTCAGTTGTGTATTGTTTCATTATTTCATACTATAATAATCCCCAGTTTGCTTTCTATTTTGCAAACAATATCGCAACAGCTGAATTGTCTTAAGCTTTTTGTGAAATTTTTTCAACATGACAATTTCAAACTACCCACAAGCGTTTGGCTGGCTTTTAGTTTTTACTATAAGCTATCCTTGTGTTTTAATAATATATTCTAAATTCTAATCAAATTGAAAAATACATCAATAGCATGCAAGAATACAGATTGAAGGCACTTCTTATGTATTTTCAGAGATGTGACAAGGAAATGGGAAAACAGGAAATATAAATTAAGAAAAGGAGACAGCATTTTTTAATCAATACTTTTCCATACCCTACTCTTCCCCCCCATATTCCAAGCCTTTGGAAATACACTAAATACAAGCATAAAATTGCAGTTTCCAAAAAAAGTACCTACTGAAGCCACAAACAGCTTGATCCAGTTTGCTTTTGGTTCTACAGTTTACATTGCTTAAAATTGACATGATTTGATTAAAATGGGTCATCTGCTTACTGTTTTAAGAAAGACTTTCTGGATTAAAACTGGAAAGTTTTAACACTATGATGCAATCTAAAGCAATAGTTCCGAAACTGCATGGTGGATCCAGTGATGGCATCAGCTCATGGAAAAAAATGAAAAAAAAAAAAAAAAAAATTACCAAAATACAGGATGTCAAAACTTAGAAAAAGTATTTATTAGCATTTCCGATTAAAAGCAAATGCTTTCAATTCAGCAACTATTTTTCTGACAGTTCTATTTTCTTCTTCCTACTTCTCACGAATGACCTCTCCTCATTAGGAAGCCAAGCAGCCACCTTCATGCCAAGTCACCAACCAGGGGCTCACAAACACTGACCTGGCACCACAGAGTACCAGCAGAGAGGGCAGTAATCCTTTGTGGGATGTTCCCTCTTCTTATTTCAACAGAAGGTGTGAATGCCAACACCCAAAACCTCCACATCTCACGGTAAGGTTATTTTATCACTGCCTTATCCTACCATTAAACAGGGAATTTCTAGGAAGTGTGAGTGCCTCTACTTACCCCTTGGGAAAGAAGCAAGGCAAATGCGATGGCAAAAGCCCCACGTGGGGCTGCTGTGGGGCAGTATTCAGGCTGGCTTGCATTCTTCCATTGACTTTCTTTTCTTTGGGAAGAGCTTCAATTTTGAGGCTGTTGCCACACTATCTTCTTAAAAACAAAGGTTTTCATTCATGGCTGAGGTACAACTGGGCCAGGGCACGGGGTCAAGCACAGACCCACACTTCTGTTTGGTAGTTAGTGCTCTCCCTGGCACAGTTTTGGTCCATGACAGCCAGCACTGTCCCAGATAACACCCAGACACAGTTCAGGGAATAGCACGTATCACCGACTGTTCACAGCAGGCAGTCTGGATATGACCATATGCTGTGAAAAGGTTTAGAAACCTCCACGTGAGCCAGGCTGGAATGCTCAATCACAGGACCAGAGAACCGTCCCTGGCCTGGGATGATTTTCAATGCTGGTATTGATAGATGAGGGCTTAGCGTTTCAAGTGCTACTTTTACAACACACACAGAAAAAAATTCCATGGAGGAAAGACAACAGATTGACTGAACTCTTCTTTTACATATCAAATGAGAAATTGTGGAGAGAGTGGTCTAAGGAATTACTTACTCAGGTAGACACTGCACTTAGGAAGCTCATGCAAACCTGAGCTCTGGAACAGAAATCAAATGCTGTTTGGGTAAACTGCTGCCTGATTTTTCAGATACTAATCTTTCACAGCTGAATGATGGGTACAACTCATTTAAAAATAGACAACAGTGAGCTCTGAGATTCTACCTAAATTGGCTGCCTCCAGAGGTCTGGACTATCCTTCATCATCCTCTTCAGTGTGCTGCAAACTCACATGAGTTCCTTCTATTAACAGAAGAAAATCTGAAAGCTACAAGAACACTAAAAGTTTTTGATCCATGAAAAAAACTTGTGATAAACCCCCATGATTAACTCTGAAAAATCAACTGTATTTTTTTCAGTAGTATATCCAGCACAAAAAATAACCCCTAAAATTGTATTTAAACTAGAGATGGGCCTTAAAATCCCTGAAGAACGGAGTGGGAGAGTCAAATAAGTCTCTTGGAATGCCAACGTAAACCTTTCCGATCCTGCTGCATCTTTCTTGGTAAAGTTAATTGCAGAGACATGCTGTCATTCTTGCTGGGATTCAGCTGTCACCATTTCCCCCTGAACGCAGCCACAAAAGCCACAGCAAACATGGCAGAAGTGAATGTGCGCCACCAGGTCCTTAAATTCATAGTCCAGTATATTAATCAAGACAGTAGTGAATGTACAGAGCTAAGCGGTGGCACAGTTGGGTAGCAGAAGACATCCTCAGCTGCCTTAACTTTACTCATAGGCAAATGGATGGTGCAGACAGCTGTGGGCAATGCCACCCTGAGCGATTCCCACCTGAACAACTGAACATGTCTGAAGGTAAACTTAAGCCTTGGTTCTGAAAAACAAATGCTTGCTGCTTCTCTGCTAAAATGTGCCAACATTGTATTTTTCCTGTAGTCCACTGGACACTATTACTGTTTTTCCTTCATTGTCTGTGCCAGATATAAAAAAGGACAAAAGGGAGTAAGAAGAACCATGTGTTTCCAAGACTGCAGTTGCTGCCTATTAAAAGAACATTTTTTAAAAGTTACAGCTACATCCAGAATACTATTTATCCAGCTTTAAAAGTGGGAGCATTTAGTCCAGTAAAAGAAAAAATTCAAAGGACCTTCAGGCTTATTCCTTCTTTAGGACTTCTCTTGCAGTGTACAGTATTACACTATTATAATCAAATACTGTGTAGATGATTAAAAAGATATCAATAAAATTATTCCAGATGTGAAAGTCTTTGAAGCTGAAGAACTCAATACCACGTCAATACTGGAAAGATCATGGGGCTTAAAAATAGCTGCAGAAGCAGGTTTTGTGTTCACTTCAATACTATTGGAACAAAAAATGCTGGATAGTGTAGGCTCCAAAAGTGGCTGAGATGCCTCATCTTGGTCTTCCTCGTACTGAATCCCTTGTATCATCAGTTGAACTCTTTTAGGATTTTCCAAGAATCCTTTCTTTTTACGTGCCCCTGTGGATGCTTTCTTCTTCTAGCTCCAGTTCTGTAATCCATCCCTAGACAGCAGAGTCCTTAACCATGCAAGCCCTAAGTATTTACCCACTTTTAACCATGTGTCTCAGTTTTAACTGGTTTCAATAGGACTTAAGCCCATAATAACAGCACGTACCATGCAACTGCGTTTGTACCCACACACTTCCGTAAGCAAATAATATAGTCCATAGTTGTACAACAGTATTCCGACATAAATTTCTTCTATGTGAATGCCATACTGCAATTTCCAGTCCAGTCAGTTTTTCACAGGACAGTCCACAATAAAATGCCCCATAGCCTTTTACAATAGATTGTAAAGAAAGATGTAAGTACTTGCTCTTGGCTTTAAGTGGTAGCACAGTGCTCTCACAGTAGCAATTCCATTTCTTAAAGTATAATGGAGTCCAACTTCAATATACTGTTTTATCAACCTCAGGTTTGTCAATAATGTCCAAAGCTAATACTTTTTTAAGAAGCCATATACAGTATTAGTTTCCCAAACATAAGAGCCTTTTCTAAGACCTGAGGATGAATCACCGCTGGATAACTTCAAGCCAGAAACAAAGTCCAGTTTTTCCCCAGCACAGGAAAGGATGGTCATCTAACAAGACCTAACAAGAACATCCACAGGATATTAGACCCAAGGTAGGAATTACTGAGAGAACCTTTTCATGAATGTGTGTGATCAGCAGACAATTTATTCTGACCTGAAAAAAAAACTCGAACAAAACAACTATCAGCTTCTGAATCATCCCTGAAATACCACAGAAAACAAAATAAAATAAAATAAATCACTGCTCATGTGATTTATTTTATCTACTTTTATACCTACTGATTATGTCGTTATTTATACATTGGAGCACTTAGCGACATGTTGGTTGGAGAGGTAACTTTAAGGGCACATGTTCATCTAGAGACACTTCAGGAGAACCGGTCCTGGACATCGGCAAATTAAGCTGCTGTCGCTGCAGCCACTGCTTCCAGCTGGTGAAACCACTGCAGCTTTGCTGCCTATTCAGCCTCTGCTAAGGCTCTGAGAAGCAAACGCTGCTTCTGTCACTGACAGGGAGGTTTGAGCATGTATGTTCAGCCACCACCCCGAGGACAGGGGAGGGCTCTTGTTCAGAAGCAGCATTCACCTCTCCTACAGTTCAATTCTGCCTAATGCTGCTGAGAAGTCTTTGAGCCAGCTCTGTAAGCTCTTTTGCTTCCACCCAAAGACTTTCTGTATGTCTGTGTCCCCGTCTGCCAAACTGATCTTCCCTCCCTCATTATTTTCCCAACCAATTATATGGGTCTGAATTTGCACCAGTTTTAAATTTGGTTCAGTGGGAGCCAGACCACTTGTAACAAAATGCCCCTACAGAGATCACCAGATACTGCAATTAGAAAGGTGCAATGTGTTAAAATGAGCCTCAAGACATATACAACAGAGTTTTACTTTATTCACTGTGTATTTGGGGTCATTATGGTTAATTATTCTGAGCCAAAAGACATCACTGTAAATTCAGCAACAGCAGCATTTAATTCATTTCATGTGACCATGCCGAAACATACACATCACAAAACTAACTGGAATAAAGATATTTGTTAAGTCCATTTAACAACAAAAGCATTGGTGACTCATTAGAAAGGGTGTGAGTCAGTATAAATGCCAAAACATTACTGAGAAGCAATAAACAAAGTAGGATTAAAATTATCTTCTTGTACCAGACAGTTGAGACTGAGCATCAAGAAACCCCTCATACCCTGGTGTGATTTAGAAGGCCTCCTAGTGACTGTGATCTGTCCCTTGTCCTTCCTGACCTCAGCTGTTATTTAAGGAATTGGGAGCGTGGTAGGGCAGGGGCTTGCACATCTGACCCACAAAGCTGAGGAAAAATCCGTGACTCAGAACGGGGGTAACTTGCGCATGCCTGTCCCTACAGGAGCTGCTGCTTCCCATAACGCTCCCTTAAGTGGGAAGATTTGTTCATTTGAGGAGTCTGTGTGTGAGGTTTTTCCTTCCCCATCTCCTCTGCATGTATATTCCTTTACATCTTTAAATATGCCTACACACACTGCATGTAAAAATAATGACGTCTGTGTACTAATTTTTACAATTTAAAAAGCTACTTCCTTAAATATCACTGAAATTAAATCATTGCCTCAAGAGATGTTTCCACAGCTAAATTCTTAGGTTCTCTAATGTGTCACATTTAGCCTTTAATGGAATACATAGTCCTTGACAAATACATTTTTATGCCTAAATTTTAGTTATTCCCTCACAGTGACAGAGTAACTTCTTACCATCCTCACCCCATAGCAAAGGGTACAAACAAGAATTTTGTACTAGGCTTTGCAGACCATTCCTTTTACTGCATGAACAATCAAAAGGTTCTTTCGTTATTCAGATCTTACGAAATGCAGTAACAGAGGACTAAACCACCATAAATATGGGATATTACAAGACCACTAAGCTCCTTGCAGCCACTACATGCTCATACAGCTTAATGAAGGAAAACAAACTCAGTGAGAAAACAGTGATCCTTCAGACCACGGTCAGTAGATTCCAGGTACACTGAGGAAACCACCACGACGGATGGTAAAGGGAAGATGAAAATAAAAATGCATAACAAGTCACAATCGTATTCCGTGATCCTGAACAGAATCTTTTATTTCATGTCTTGATCACAGTAATACACTATCAAATTCCTAAAACTGATACAATTTATCATAGAATGGTTAAGTTGGAAGGGACCTTAAAGCTCATCTAGTTCCAACCCCTCTGCCATGGGAAGGACACCTCCCACTAGACCTGGTTGCTCAAAGCCCCATCCAACAATGTCAAAGGACAAAGAAAGAGATACCTATCACTTTGCCTCTCCCACTCTTTTTTTGACACTTTGAAAATCCAGAAAAGAAGAGAAAAAAAATCTTCTCACCCATCCCTCAGCTGCCTTTCTCCCATAAAAGAATGGCTTGAATACAATCTTTGGAAAACTACCCAGTTGGATCCATATTTTCCACATGCCTGAGCTGCAAATTCAGCCCTGGAAAACAGGAGATAGGCATTTTTATCTTTGGCTGGTGATGACAGTAATTGGCCTATGAACTATTTTTGTTAAGGCAACATTAGAAAAAAAATAAGAGTGGCTTCAGCCTTGCTCTTTCTTCCTTGCTTCTTCCCTCTTCCTGCCTTGCAGCAAAACATAAAGAGAAACAGACTCATAACATTTTCCAGAAAATGGGTGCCTAGATCTCCTTGTATTTAGGAGGAAAGTCAAATGCTGTAATCCCTCATTTCCTCACTGTCACTCAAAGGCACCTGCCTTGGGCTTTTAAGGTGACTGCACTCATATGGCTGCAGACAGGAGGCCCCTCACCAGGACACGTGGCTTCTGACAACTCACCGCAAGCATATCGAATGTATCCTTTACCAAAATGTTTCTTATATTATATTCTTCTGCTGACACGCGCTATCTCATGGAAATACAAGTATATTCTCTCCTTGTTATCTGGTTAGTCTGATTTTTAAAGCAGAGTCTCAAATATCACAAGACTTCACACTTTCCTCTCCTGCCCATCTGAGAACTGGGGTTACCTACCGCTGTACCCTGCAGCACAGGATTTTGACTGACTTACATCAACCTGATTTCAGGTCTTCGAACACCATTTTGCCATCCTGACACCTGCAATCGCTGTCTTTACTCTGAAGGGAACTGAAGATACTTCTTCAGACAGAATGTGGGTGATACAATTCTGTTTCCGAGGCTGTGGTACAGAAGCAAGCCAAGTTTGAGGACCTCCAACCTCATACTGTAGAAATGAAGAATGTCATCGCCCAAAATCTTTTAAATCTACAAGTTCAATAAAACACAGAGAAAGCATACAAAATGAGAATGAGATTTGGGCAGCTCTATTGTTCTTCATCCTGACAATGTTAAACATACAGTGGAGCACCACTTGAAAAAAAAAAAAAAAAAAGTGCTTTTAAAATCCCTAACCTTTCACACAATAATGCAAATAGAAGACTGCTGATCCCTTGATTAACACTGACTCTCTTTTTTAAGCAAGCAAGAAGATGCCAAAGATTTGGTTTTTCCATGCAGGAGACAGATATGCTGACTCTACATGTGACAATTTTGGTTTAAGTTAAACTGGCAATATCCATGAGACTGAAGCACATGCTTAAAATGCTTTGCTGAATTGGGACCATACTCTACATAACTGTCTCTTGCAAAAGCTATGTCCAGCTGCTCACTGAATAGTCAGGAAACGATGTGGATATGGAAGTTCTTCCATATTTAAAAGCTATGTTCATACCCCAAAAAATACAGCCCAGCTTCCCTTTTTATAGAGAGGAAAAGAAAGCCTGGTGGCTGGGAAAGAATTAACAGCACGAAGCCAAACACTCAACTGTGGACCACAGCCACCAAACAGCTTTCATAAGAAGATCTTACTGCGGGTGGTTCTACAACGCCAAGCTTTCTAGTTCAGTCAGGAGGATTAATTACTGCATTATTGACATGAAACTGAAAAAACAGGCGATATTTAAGTGCATGCTTACAGCTGCAGGCAACTCGCAAAACAGGTTTCAATAAAAATAATAAAAGATCTCATTTAACATTCAAGATACTTTCCTATCTAAAATTGGTGTTAATAAGTAATCAAACTGACTTTCAAAGCCATTCAGTTCTGTTCATTTCCCTGCTCCTGACAGAACCAAAGGAATTACTCTTCCAGATATAAACAGGCATATACTTCTTATCACACAGAAAAAAAACCTAGGAATTGTTTAATTGACACCTGAGTGATACCTGAGTGATGATCATAATGACGGTATTAAAATCATCACAAGCAACCTTACCCACGCTTGAATTCTAGATCATTTACATAAGATGTAAATTTACTGCAATTAAGTTTTGCATACAAAAACCAGTAACATTATTTTAAGTGAAACAGTTTTAAAATCAAGTATTTGTTTAATGCATTGTGCTTCACGTCCCATGCTGCATATTTTTGTTGACTATCATTAATGTGCACGTGGCATAATTACAATCAAAATTTAAAAACTTGGCATTACAGAAGATCTCAGATGGGGAGCCACTGATAGCAGGTATGAACATACTGCAGGAGAGGCTGAGTGCGTCATTCCAAGAACCACATAGAGTGTGAAATCCAGGAGAGACGTACTGGGAAGCATAAAGTTACACATTAATGAAAGCGTGGAAATTTAAGGGTGTACCACAGAATGGCTGAGGCTGGAAAGAGCCTCTAGAGGACATCTTGTCCAACCCCCCTTCTCAAGCAGGGCCACCTAGAACAGGTTGCCCAGAACTGTGTCCAGACAGCTTTTGAGTATCTCCAAGGATAAAGAGTCCACAACCTCCTTGGGTTCTTCCTCATATTCAGACAGTGCAGTTATTTAAAATACTTTATTCACCAGCAAAATGGGATTAAGATGTTTCTATACACACATCCCTTCCAAATGCATCCATCTTCTCCTCCATCCACGCTGTTCAGATCCCTGTTCTCAGTCGGGTGCAGTTTTTACATGAAGCTGCACTATACAGCAAATTACTGAAGTGATCCAACTTTGAAAAAACTACAAA
>VYXH01012771.1:163684-174861 GCA_013397275.1 Burhinus bistriatus | reverse complement strand
GAGGGGAGTAGGGGAGAGGGGAGTAGGGGAGAGGGGAGAGGGGTGACCACAAGATTTTCTTCCTCTTCTTGTTTTCCTGTTTCTTTTGGTGTTTTGTTTGTTTGTTTGTAAAGCCAGGCATCACTGGAATCATGATGCACCTGCAATCAGTAGCACGGCAGCAGGGACACTGAATAGGACTTTCAAAAGCCAGCCTCATCCCACATCGTGTAGCACCCTCTGTACTGTTGTTGCAAGTTGGGCTCCCCAGGGAGTTGTATTTTGTGAGGACTCAAACCAACACCAAAGTCTAAACTGAGCAGAACACTTGCACCGAGCAGAGAAGAGGTGCAGGATATAGCAATCATACAACCCCCCAGCTCCTCCCTTGAATACAGGCCATGCCCGAAAATACGTGCAAGTATCGTGACTCAGCCTCAGCTGGCGCTGAACCCAACAGAGCTAGGAAGCCAAGGCGGCGGCCCTGTATTTGTTTCTTCTTTTCCATATACAAGTGTGAAAGGAGACACACTTCAGCATTTCAGGGATGGTTTATAGCCATACTGCATGCTGCACATTGTGCTAAATGACAGTGCTGGGGAGGGGCAGGGCGGGAGCAGGAATCTTTATATAGAACTGAGAGCAGTAATTCAGCCACTGACAGTCACATGAATACAGCCCTGCTGAACACAAACTGTATCTTTCTCCGGGATTAGGCTATTAGGCAGATAAGGCTCCACTTTGGATTTGAAAGACTTAAACTGACAAACGATCTCATTTTCCTTCACCCTGCTAACCATGGCACAGGACAGGAGGAATCTCAGCACTTCACACTGCTTATAGAACAGGTGTACTCATAAATATGCAAAGATAGTTTCAAGATACAGTTTCTAATCCATGGTTTACGCCTGAACAATTTAAATGGCTTTCATCATGTAGACAGCATTGCTGGCTCTTTGCAAGTAGTTCCTTTATAATTTTAGGCTCTATAAGCCGTATTTTTGTCTAGTGTGGGTTTCACGTAACTTTAAAAAAAAAAAACAAACAACCACACATACTGAATGGGGGTATTATTAAGAGAAATGTATTTTTAGATGGGAAAAAAAACATGTCATGACTTACCTCCAGATCAGATTTCAAGAAATTTAAGATACACGTTTCTCTATAAATACCTCACACTGCATGGAGAACATCCCAACCTAACTCTAAGCAAACATGATAAAGTAGAAGAGCAATAACCAAAAAAGCAAACATCAAGCATGATTGGCAGAACACATATACCTCAGCCACTGTCTCTACAGTCTTTGAGTTTCAGTAGTTAACAAGTTTGCTACTCCAAGACAAGAACTTGTTTTAAATCAACTTAAGAATAAAAAAATTTCAATTTTCAGCACGTTGGTCCTGACATGTCTAATGAGCATTCTTTCACATGTGAAAAAAAGAAACTATTGCAAAAGGAGGCATCACATGAATTATCTACATCATGATCCTGCACGCCAAGACTGCTGTTTAAGAGGACTGGTGGAAAGCCAGATGACCAAGGAACGGAAATACATGGGGCAGGATGGCAGACTGACCCTGACCTGCCATACCGGGGCCTGATGCCTTTTAGAGAAGCCCCAAAGGTCAGAGTTTACAATAAAACAATGGGGAAAAAACAGAGAGAGGTGAGAAGGAAAAAATGAAAGCAAAAGGAATATACGCTGGCTTTCTCCTTCTCTGCCACACGGGAAGAGGTGATACCGACCATGTGTTACCTTTCACAACAGACCAGAAATGCTACCGAGATTTTGTGATCACTAGTTGCTTCCAGCAAACTGGTAACAACTTCTCTAAATATGGAATGGTTTCCCAGTCCTGAATGGGGTCCAGTAGCTTTCCATTGAGAGTACATTTTGGCCTCTTGTTCCATATACGTAAAGGCTCTGTCTGAAACGCAAAACGTTCTCTTAGTACCAGCAATGACTAGCCACAAAGAGAAGACAAGAAGAAAAAGTATCTGTTTCTTTCTACCATACACCCTGGCATAGATTCTTAAATATCACAGATTGTTTCTGACTATTCACAGACATAGCTTTAAGTAGAAGTAGACCCAGCAGTGCAGTCCAGATGCCCCAACATAGTTTTTGCCATTTATTTTTAGGTGAACTGGACTTCATTCTGAGTGAAAAAATAAATACAAGAAAGTATTTTGGCAAAACTTAACTCTCCCTTCCTTATTTAAGCCCCTGGAAATGTAGCTTCAGCTTTTACATTGAGAGTACTCCCATACTTCTATTTTGGCGAGACTTCAATCACCCCCTTGATTGTAATTCCTATTGTAATTTTATTGTAATTCCTACTGTATGCTCATAGGAGCCCAGCTCCGGGGGGTGTGGCTGCTTTATCACCCTTGCTGGGCTCAGGGGGGAAAACGCAGAAACTGATGAGGGGGGTGACCCACTCCATGACAACAGTCATACAGTATTTTCAAAAGGAGCCTGGAGAAAAACAGATGCCACAGTATTTCAGAAGGACATGGTTACTTAGATGCTTTATTCTCTCTCTCTTAACCGTAACATGCCCATGTGAGCAATTTTTGATGAAGAAGCATATATAACATGTTTTATTATTACTTAAATAAGACATTTAGGTAGCATCTATCAGCTACCACTTTCAAACTACCACGTTTCACAAGGCCTCCACTAGCAAAACAACCTTGTATCTAGGGAGAAGTCAGGGGAGATTTTTTGAGCATCTGAGTTAGAGCAGATTTATAACAGAAGTAAAGACTGTGTAAAATTCAGATCACGAAGCTGTTCATGTTAAAAAAAGCCAACTCTAAATAAGAGTTGGCTTCTTTCTTCCCAATTTCAGTCTAACATAGTCCTAGATACTCTATTTGCTTGAGTCCTAAAAAAGTACAGAGGAACAAGTTGGCAGACGAGGCCTGGAGTTATTTCTAGTATATCCTGAAGCAGAATGGCTTATACAGGAATTTAAATCTGAACTTACATTTATTATCTACCAGAAGTAACAAATTACAATCATGAACAGCCAAAGTGCATCTGAAGCAACATACATATGCAATTTGACATTTTGAATGATGTGTAACAGACCTAACACTGAAGGTGGTATTTTCCTACCAAAATAGACAGAAAAGCATTCTGCAGGTCAGCCAAAGCCAGACCACCACCTAGGAATGACAAACAGCATTATACAATAAGAGGACTTCAGACTGAAATTCCTTAAGCTTCAGAGATGCTGTGGTCTTTGCATGATCTTTGGGACAGAAAAGAGCCCAGCATATTTCTTGAATAGTACCAAGAGCTGGTGCATGAACCAGCCTAGATTCCTCCCAGGACAGAGAAACAGACACTGACAAGAGCAAGCACAGGCTTCCTAAACTTAATGTTCTAGAAGTACGCTATGGAAGGAAAACTGTTACGGAATGGGTTACCAGAAGTTACCAAATGCCTCTAAAAGGTCCAGTAGTCAAAGATGAAATTTAACATCACTGTGCCTACTTCTGGCTCGAGGCATCCCACACACAGCTTCTTCACTTTTCCACAAGGTGACCTCAGTCACCTTACTCAGCTGCACTGCATCCTTTGTGGAACAAAAAACAGATAGGAGGCTGATCTTCAAAGCTGAAGAAGAAATATCAGACTTGCCAGGAGCCTTCATCTTCCTCAGAAGTACCATCAGCAGACAATACCAGCCAAGGCATCACTGTGCTCAAGAAGAAAACCAGTGTCTGGGCTAAGCAACAACAAATACCTTACTTCTCTCACTGCAGACAAAGGAATATGTTCTCTCTGCGTTCCACTGTACTCCAGAAGTGGGTGCCTCTGGAGGTCAAAGATACCAGCTTTGTGAAACTCCCAGTAAACAAAACAGTTTTCACAGACCTTCCGATGGCATCACAAAGGCACAGAGACACCTCTACTGCTCCTATACCCTTCACCTATCACCACGATGCAGAGAGCAAATCCAAGTTACCATGACTGGCCGTTGAGGCAAAAACAAAGACATCAGAGCAAAGAGCAGCCATCCTGATGAAACCTTCCAATGGGTTTGCCTTCAAAGTAGGAAGGGGCTTCTTATTAGCTGCAACTTAGTAGGCTGAAAAAGCGTGGATTCAAGATCCATTAAAATCACATACGGAATTACAAATAATAATAAAAAATTCAAGAAACACTAAAGGGGAAGAAACATTATTCACAATCTGTTTACACTATGATATGTATCTACTGTGCGAAACTTAAAAGGGAAATATACAACTAAAGCAGGAAAATAATACACTAGCTGTCTTACTGTGACTCATTTCATTGTTTAGTACAGACCTCATCTCCCTGAAGTATCATGGAATAGGATGCAGGAAGGATTAATCTTCAGCGGAAGTGAGTGCTTTCTTATTCTTTATCCAAATGATTAAAAAGGACAATACCTTTATGTAAAAGCCGATGATCAAACTACGTATAATAAATTTTAAGGGACCTTTTGAAAATGTTATTGTTCTGCCACTTCATGCTTATACAGAAGTCCCCTGAGCTACAGTAGTCAATATTTAAGCAAATATTATCAGAGCGGCTGCATTTGATATCCTTTCAAACTGTAATGTATGCACATCTTACAGTGTTCAATATTGATTTAAAACAAATTACTACTGCAAGTAAATGTCAAGTCATCACTAGTAAACTATTGAAAACATACTAAATCTGTTGCAGTGTTTTTTTAAGTTACTGGGAAAATATCTATCATAATACTGGACTAAAATATTTAGAAAATGCCACTAGAAAACTACTTACCACACTTCAACCAGTATATTTCTGGTAAAGGGTGGATTCAGTGGTTTACATATCTATCTGTATATACAAACTTCTTACATTCAGTATTTCTTAGAAAGAAGCCTTCTATCACGTCTACTAGTGGGTAGATTTTTTTTTTTTTTAGAAAGCTGTTGAGTTTTCTTTTCTGCGCAAGTGTTTCAGTGTTTTCCTAGCCTTACTAATATTTTCTGTCTTATCTCCAATCTGAATTTGTCCAATTTCCACTCCTAGGAGTTGGATCTTCTTGTGTTTTTGACTGCTAACATAAGTAACTTCAAGCTATGAGAAAATACTCCTTCACCAACACAAGGTTTGTCAAATAATCAAAATAAACTCTCCAACTTTCTCCTGGTTAACAATGCTTATCAGGACTGCTTTAATCTCCAATGTTCATGTCTTTACTCTTGGTCGCTATTAAAGATCTCTCCTGAACTGTTTTGTCAAATTCTCCCAAGTCTTTGGTATGGATACTTATATGACTAAAGTCAGAGTTTGTAAGAGACACAGATAAAATCTTGTGACTGTAATGTGTCAAATGCTTTAGCAGCATAAAATTCATAAATATAAAATGCAAGACTTTTTTTTCCATCATCAAAAAAACCAAACAAACAAAAATTCAGGAAATTTAATTCCTACTAGTTGCTGCTTAACACAACAAACCAACTTTCTCCATTACAACATGGACCTGATTAAAAGTAGAGCCAATTAAGTTTTGCCAATCTGTTATTTTCCCTCTTAGAAGTAAAAATCACTCCACAGTCCAACTGTATTTTTTCCATTTTTTCCTAAAAAAAGTTAACCCCTCACTTCACAACACTTAGAGAAACTTACATCATCTTCTAAACAATGTATTCATTCTTTTAGACTAAAAAATATGGCAAATGAAACTGGGCTCCTCCAGCAAATTCAGCAGAGGGGTCTGCTGTTGTCACCATTCAGGAAGGAATAGTGACGTTTCTGCATTTTGCTGTTTCACTAGATAGCTGTTGTTTCTTCATCCTCAGGCATCTGTCAAAGAAGCCTAGCATTTGAAATGCAATTTCCATTTTAAGATTCTTTTTCCAAAGTTGAACTGTTTGCATGTCACCACAACGCCATCATGTTATTTGTTCAGGCATTCATCAAAAATACTATCCCATTATTTGAATAACATTTCTTTCAACAAGGATAAGAGAAGCATGGCATGCAAAATTCTAGATTTTGCTCGTTCTCCTTGCAATTATAACAATGAAAAATATGAGTTAATATGACTAAGGGTATTCCCTCAAAAAAAAAAAAAAGTGACATTTCATTATCTGCTATGACCTTGAGGCATGTAGCTGCATGAGACATTGTGAAAATAGGGATTTCGAAAGGAAACTTTCTGTACAATTTCAGAACTGTTCCATAATGAGATATTAGAATCCCAAAAACCAATTTGGTCTATTTTCTCATTAAATGGTAATAGATGCAATATCCCTGTAATCATCCAGCTAATAATGTGTAAGTCTACTTGGAGGGGCCACACAGCGAAGACAGTCCAGGCCTGCTTTCTGTGAAGAGATTGTTGCTAGGGTTTCTTTATTTTTCCAGGCTGTTTATGGGCACACGGACATCCACACACTGGAAAAAGAGTGTCGGCACACTTCGTTTGGGTCTCTAAGCCAAGCAAAAAGTCTCTAAACTTTTGCTAGTCTAGGCAGCATTTCAACCACCAGCCTACCAGCAAAAAAGCAGACTCCATTACTTAGAGTTCAGTGTTTGTCACAGAGTTTGTTAAGAAACATTTTCCTGGCTCCTGAACAGCTCCTACCAGACCAGACTTACAAGATCTTTTTTTGATATTTTAATCCTACATACAGATCAAGCCAAGATTTGAGTGAAGAAATTGCAGGTGTCATGGTTAGTGTGGAGGTATGATTTCTGGATCCAGAGAGCAATAGGACCAAACACAGGTCCTAATACCCATTTTTACTTCCATATAAGCAGACAACATTTGAAGAATCCCTTCTTCCCCTCAACTGCCACCATTCTGCAGACCCAGCCATACACATAACAGCAAACATCACCTCAAGCATCCTAAAAGATGGCTTATTAACGGTCCAGTTCAGTCTTCGGAAATCAAAGAGCCCCTTCAAAAGTTACAGGAAACACTTCCTTCCCTTCCAAGTTATCAAGATACTTTGTAAGAATTCTTTCTTTCTCTAGTCATGTAACCATTTAATATGATACTCTTAAAAAGAGGTCATTGAGACCAGACATCATGTACTTTTCAACGTTAACATCTGCTGTAAAATAACGTGACAATTATCCACACCCCGACACTTAACGCTGCTCTAAGCACTGCAGGTTACGTGTCAAATATACTATGCCTATCAAACTGCCAAGAACCAGCAACCAACTCTGTTTTCAGAAAAGGGACTACAAGAATCACCATGGCATGCCTTTGTCCATCCCCGAGAGCTGTGCGTAGGCTGCTCTGGTAGGACTCCGTGAGGCTTTAGGGCAGAAGCCTCCTGTTCTGCAGCCAGAGGCTTCAGCCAAAGCTGTGGCCATGGTCTTTCCAGCATCCGTCTCAGCTGAATTGCTTTGAGTATTCCTGTTCCTATATTTGTTTTTTTATTGCTGGACATCATGATGTCCCTAATATGTTTTATACATGTTTTAAAGTTATCCTTAATCCTAGCGATAAATAATACTGGCTAGCAATTAGAAGCCCTAGTTAAGATTACTGAAAAAAAACTTGACTGATTTACACAGACCTAAAATGAGCAATTCCCTGATGCATTCCACCAAGTGGAGTTAAATGAAACCAGTTCCAGTTTTTTAGTGTATGTTTACCCTAGCAAGACAAGGAAAGCTCAGAAATAACCCTGCAGAGAGTAATCATGTTTCGGAAATGACCCCCACACCACCACAGTCAAGGAGAGAAGCGGGGGCCGTTGTCAAGGCTCAGGAAAGGCTCTTAACAAGCCAGGGAAAGTCTGCTGCATCCAGACCCGGCGGCTGGGTGGCTGACTGCAAGGAGAAAGAAGAAAGGAAAAGAAGAAGAAAGGGGAAAAAAAGGAGGCGGAGGAGGAGAGAAGGCAGAATGGGATCATCAGGAGTTTGGCAAAAATGAAGCTCACCCACCAGGAAGGTAGGGGAATATACATGCATAATTTTACACGGATTAAGAGTTTGTGTCAAATCTGTGATGTGCTGTGGTGAATTCTTATACTGCAGTGAGTCATCTTGTCTGACAGTTGCCGGGGAATTAAAGCAGTTATTTTTAAAAAATTATACGTCCTGCTTGACGCGTTATACAAATAGCCTCTTAAAAAATTAAAATGCAGTCAATGCATTTTAAAGTATAGAAGAGCTATGGTACATTTAGGATTCTCTGTACCACACCACAAACATCCATTCTGAGCTATGAAAACCTAAAGGAGTCTATTGATGTCCCTTCAGAGAAACATTGATCTTTCTGCTGCTCCCAATCCAAATTCTGCATCAAAAATTAGTTTATTATATCTGCCTTTTATACAGCATGAAAATATTTTTCCCTGAGAAAGATTAAACACAAAGGAAAGAGGTGTGCTAAATCTGAGTTCCTTCGATACCAAAGGATATTTGGTTTGCTAGAATAAAGACTCTTCGAATCAAAATGACAGCGTTCCCCTTATAATGGAATAACAAAGGTAGGTCAATACCCTCCTAGAGGAAAGCAGCACGTTGGCTCACAACCATAGGTGTACGTCGCGCTGTTGGTTTGGCAAGGGGCAGCGGTGCTGGCTTCTGCTCCCTGCGCTGTGCAGCGGAATCACGCAGACATACCCCGAAGCTGCAAAGGGCAGCTCCTTACGCCTGTTCTCCTTGTAAATACATTGCTTACTGCCTGGTTTGCCTATAAAACTGACACCCCATTGGCAATTTTCACACGTCCTTGGGAAAAGTTTTTCGAGTATGTCTGTCGTGTAATACAGTAAAGATCATCTGAATGATCTATTAAGTGTAACCCTTGGGCAACAATGCTGCTCAACATCAGCTGGCAATAAAGGTGTATTTACAGCATGCCTTCGGGACAGCTGTTCTGGGAACAGCCTGGAGATTTGCATAGTCTATTTTACAACCTACTTCAACTGAAGGAGTGGCAAGAGAATCCTTTCAACACACCACCACCCATTAAAAGCCCTTAAGTCCAAATAGCACAGTAAAGTGAAGTAGGTGGATATTTAAAAAAAAAAAAAACACACAACAAAAACCAAACAACTTCAAATTCCAGCGCCTTAAAATGCAAATGATTATTAACTTATGAGTGAATTTAACCTGTTTTTAAAATAATCGAGTTACTGTCCCTCTCCAGCTTGAGCACCATCCAAGAAACAAAACAAGCTGATGAGAGGAGCTTCAGCTTACAAAGAAAAGAAAAGTTTCTCTTGCCAGTGCTCTTGATTTTATCATAATTCCCATGGTATTTAGTACCTTTTCTTAAAGCCTTAGGCCTTGCAGTTAACTTACATGAAAATTTCAGCTTTATGTATTTTGTAATTAGTCCTCTCTTTGCCAGAAAAAAAACTGAAAACATGAGCCAACTGCACCCTAATGGCTCAAAAAACAAGAAGTAAATGTGAGTACTGAATTTCTTAGTCTATTTCTCACCTAAACTCAGAAAGTATTAACACTTTGTCATTGCACAGGTGATACACACTTGCTAAGCAGAGCACTGTCGCTCAAGGAGTGAATTAAAAAGGATGACTTTGTGTCCCAAATCACAGAGGTGTGGTAGTTATTGAAATTTTCACACTTTGAAACCTCTCCACAGGTGAAGAGTCAGCTGGCAAATGTTATGGAGAAATAATAACTAGAGGACCTAACTACACTTCACTGGCCCCAGCCCAGTGACTACACGCAGACAACAAAAGACAGAACTTATACCTAATAAAATAATAAACCTGGTCAGACAATGACCCAATCAACCCAAACAATATTACTGAATATAATCAAGCCAGTCAATACAACGAAAGCTGAGGACCAAATTAATTAGCTGAGTGCGTGTCCAGTGCCTTTAGGAATAAGTAACCACTCATTAAAGATCTCCTGACACTTTTTTGAAAGTGCTCTTTGGAGAAAAGTTCAGACTTTCAAAAAAAAAAAAACCCAACAAACTGCTATGCCTCATATGTTTAAAATGGAAGAGGACTGGAAATAGAGTATGGAATACAGGGAGAACAGTTTCTGAACAGGATGGTTTTCACATTTTCCATGTGGCGTCTGTGGTTCTTTAAGTGTTTCTACTATGTTATCTGACACTTGGATAAAATATTGGAAGAACTATAGAGCATCTTCTCCCAATTAATTTTGGTTCAGGAAGTAATTGGAAGGGCAATATAACCTTGTATACCCTTAAAATGAGGGGGAAATGAGAAAAGTATTTGGGGGGCTTTTTTTTTTTTAAATGCTTAAGTGTTTTTAAGAATGGAAGGGTTGTAGAATTACGGGTTTTTTTAATAAGACAGCACATTTCAGGACTCCTGGTTTTATTAAATCAGTTCTTCAGTTAACAACCCCCAAGCTATTCTAAACAACAAGATGATTCATCTATTTCCACCCAGTACGATTTTATACATCGTTAGAAAACTAAAGCCTTGTAAAATTCTAAGCAGCCCTAAAGAACAACTACTGCAGAGTGACACGTTGATTGCATCAGCCTAGAAGGGCTACAGTTTTGAGCAACGCAAGCTTTAGTACGCTCAGTGGAAACTACTACAGAGTGTCAAAGAACACGTATGTAACATGCCAGCATCAGGCGCATTCACTCAAACACAGCAAAACAACTGCCTTCAGAATATCTGATGGGATAAGGATGATTCCACAACTTCTAATACTCATAAAAGTTAAACTGCTGCTGTGCTCCTATGTTCTACAAAACACAGAAGCTCCCAATGTGGAGTGAAAACACCATCAAGAAGCATGCTATTGATGCCTTAAGCTGAACAATACATTACACGCCAACACACCAACGTGAAAGCCGTTCTCAGCAGTCATCAGAGTGCTAGGCGACCTCCATCGCTCGCTCCCTGTGTGGGGCAGGCTACCAGCACCCAGGCGCAGAGGACACTGCTAAGTATTTCTGAATCTTGACTGACCTCTTCACCTTCTAAATAATAATAATGAATTAACTAATGATATCCAAAATGGTTATTCTAGTTTGCATCCATAGTACTTTTTAAATAGCTATGTTTAAAACAAAAAAGCCCATTCAGACCACAACAAAGGGGAGGTAGAAGGCATGTGGCTTGCCCACAACAACCATCGGGTTAGGATTGCCACAGAGATGATCTTAGCAGAACACCAAGTAAACACCTTCCTGACGAACTGCTCCTCAAAAAAAAAAAAAAAAAAAGGGAACTTTGCCCTCTCCTCTAA
>VYXH01012771.1:75092-159648 GCA_013397275.1 Burhinus bistriatus | reverse complement strand
TTTTTTTTTTTTAAATCTCTCACAAGAAGGAAGGAGCAAGATGATAGGACAGCACCTATTGTTACAAAAATCCCTGGGAGTCCCAGTGGTAGAACAGGTCTTAGCGGGACACAACTTTAGCAGAAAGAAAAAGGTGTAATCATCCCCCGGCCAGCCTTGGCTTACCATTTCAGTCAGTGGAAGAAACACAAGGATGTAGGAGTTTCTTCAAAAGATAAAGCTTAGGCTGCGACTATACTAAACAATGTAATTTTTAATACAATGTGGAACAAAAACAAATTACATCATATTACCAGCTGTGCTGACCTGGCGTCAACACTGGAGCGATTCCTGCAGCGTGTGTAGGGCTGGTGGTTTCTCCTGTTTTCACTGGTTACCAGCCCCAGACACGGGAGAGCTGCTTACACCCAGATCGTGGCCGATGCCAGCATCACTTTCAGCCAGACCAGTGGCAGGACTGGTTGGGATACTTCAGCGAGGTTGCCTGCCGTAAACAAGACTTGAACACACAGAGTCGCTTATTTTTATGGTGCTGCTATTTGTTTTATTGTCATATATGTTGATTTCTAGTAATCACTCCTGGACTACTCTTCAATGCACTGCAAGATGGGAGCCACCTGGTTAGCCACCCTTTAGCAGGGCCATTACTTTTAGCAGCATGGGGACTCACATGCCGTTTAGGGCTTTACTCACGCCTCTCCCCCAGCTCTGTGCTACACAGGGGTAAGATTTTTACCTTTTGTTGAGCACTGTGTGTTTCAAATACAGACATTCAAAAAATTATCCAGGTCTTTCTTGTTTATTGCATCAAGACCTAAACAATGAAAAGCAATTAAATTCCAAATATGCTCCAGGGTTCCTACCTGAGGATCCGAGTTTTGTTTGTTTGTTTGTTGTTTTATGTGGGATGAAATAGGCTGAAAGTATCAGCCTTCTGCAGGAGTGGCTTTTTCAAGTATGACGGAGGCAGCCAAGAGGGAGGCAAGGGAAGGCTTTGCGGTGATTCGGCTTCCTTTGCTACTGCGTATCTCCGAGTTGCACCTTTACTTCCCCAGTCCTGATAGGAGCTGATTATTTTACTCCTTTTCTGATTACTACAGAATCTGTACTGGTGGTGTTCACCCCGCTTTCCAAATTTTTCCTTTTGTGAAGTTATATAAAGAGACCTAAAGAAAAATATTTGAACATTCACATCATTGCACCTGAATTTTTCTTGGTGCTTCCACAAGCCCCGCATTTCAGGTGTCGGTTGCTTTCAAAGGGTGATCACTTGGGGTTGGAACTCATCCGGCAGCAATAGAAGCGGCTGAATTTGCCAAACTCTGTGCCAGGGTGATGTGCTGGCTCCTGTGGAGGGAGTTTGGGGGGCGACAGGGCCATCCCACTGCCTGGGGCTGGGTGCAGACAGGGGCGAGCGCTGAGGGAACCTTGACCTGGGACTCCAGCAGCCAAACCCCAGCATGGGGATGTGCCCGGGGCCACGGCAGCCTCCCTTGGAAAGCCCGCTTGTTCCCCTAGGGCTGATCTCAAGAGGAGAGATTTCTTACTGATGCAAAGTATCAGGTCCCAGGCTCCAGGAATGAAATCTCAGGCATATAAATTTGCATGGGGATTTTGATGAAATGCTGAAATTCCAACAAAAAAGAAGCAAGTCAGGTGATTTGACCTAGCTGGTCTTAATTCATGGATCCTTTCAGACTTATAGATAAGAGGCTGCATCCTAATCATCCCCTGGAATGAGGGATAGAGATGTGCCTGACTCCAAGAAAAGCAGGATACTATTTGTATTTTGGATGCAGTGATTAATTAGCATGGTCAGGATTTGTAGAATGCTTTTATATCACGACATGCTTTTCGACAGACATGGTGATAGCTGCATGGCGTACGGTTTCATCTGCTTTCAAGAGAAGAAACGAGTCAGTGATGCCTTTCCAACAGCGGCCCTGGTCAACACAGCTTATGAGTCACTTTGTACACAAATGCTATCATTAAAATGACTTGGATTATTTACATGCAATGACCCATTTGAACATGTGTATCTTCATGGAAGAAAGAAAAAAAAGTGTATTTTTACTTAACAATACTTATTGTAGTGGTCAAATCCTACTGGAGGCTATGCTTTATCCAGATCACCTTGTGGTGTCAGTAGCTGAGTGAAACCTCTGAAGGACCACATAGAATTGACCTTAACTAGATAAAAATTCACTTTCCTAGCTCACTCACAGCAGAAGATGTATCCAATTTTGCAGAGATTTAGCCTGAAGCCAGGTCTATACATTCCCAGCATCGTAAGTTTAGGAAGGGGGCAAGGCACTAAAGACATTTACAAAAAAGAAGAAGCTCTTATGTAGACATTGTAACCTTGAGCTAAAGCACCTGAAATGGTGTGTGTGTCTTCTGGACACCATAGTAAAAGAGGACCGTGCCTGTGAATGACCGGGTTAGCATCTTTTCTGTCTGTGGGACTGGGGAGTCGGGATATCGCCAGTGTAGCAAAAAAAAGTCAAAACCAGGGGGCATTCACAGAAAAAACAACAAAAATAATCAGCTGCCTGGAGGGACTGAGTTGTAAGGAGAGATTACAAGAGTGTTTGCTCAGCTTGCTAAGCAACAGCAAGGGGTGGCCCAGACTGCTGCCCACCATTATTTGAAAGGTAGAAGCACTGAGGAAGTTGAAGGGGGGAAAAAAGCGGATACAACTTGGAGTAATCGGATGGAAATAAGAAAGGGAGCTGAAACATGTACCGGGGAAAGCTTCCAAGGGATGAGCGGCATTAGACTGCGGGAGAGGCTCTCAAAGGAAATGGTGGAATCCCCATAATTTGAAACATTAAAACCAGAGTAGACAAAGCAATCATGAATATGCTGTAGGAAATAATCCTACTGTGGGATGGGATGAACATGCTTGTCTGGCATTACTTATGCAAAGATGTACTACTTTTTTCTTTTTTCCTGTTGAACTCANGGGAGGGGAGGGGAGGGGCTGCTTAGCACTTCTCATGTATGATTTTCATTCTCTGTTGTGCTACCTGGGCAAGCACCGAGTTCTGTTTCCTCAAACTGTTTAGACACCTTAGATCCTTTTAATTACCATGGGTATGTGACAGATGTAAATCGCTGCATATCTTGGCATTTGTTTCTCTGCCTTAATACTTTAAAATAATGTAATCTCCCTCTCTTAATTCACTATGGTTTATGAAAGTGAATCCCAGGGAAGCCAAATGAATACTGTAGATGGACTGATCTACCTCAGTGTACAGAAAAGTGTGTGAGCAGATCCTGGACAGCTGTGAGGAACTATGACCTTCAGTCATTTTCTTCCTTAACATCATTACAGATGAGCTCTGGTAGTGGGGGAAATAAGAAGTGCCTTTCCCTGCCTGTCCATGTGCCAGAGCTTACTGGCCTCATAGCACAGCTGGCAGCAGGGAACATAAATTCATGCCTGAGCTCCTTCTGCACGTAGTTTGGCATATTAGTTCACATGCTGATGAAACTAGATTTGAGCTAAGATGCATAATAGGGAACTTTCTTGGCCAGAAGTGAGGTACTGCACAGAAAAAGGAAGGAAAAGGAAACCTTAGGAAATATAATTTCCCTTAATATATTAGATATTTCTCTCTCCACTTTGCATTTCCATTGTTCTTAGAGGAACAATGTGATTACTATCAACTTAAAAGTATTTTTTTACCATGGTATTTTGTGCATTTTAATAATTTTCATACATTTTTCTTTTTATTAAAAGCAAAAATCTAATGAAAAGCCTTTACTGGCACAGTTTAAATTAACTTTGATTTGAAAGTTAGTCTCACATAAGAAGTGTTTATTAGGCTCCTGCAGTCTGGCAAAGCCTGTTTACATAAAGAAAATGATCCTCTCTGCTGCTCCATTTGAGGTAGGAACTGATAACACATTTCACAGGTTCAGAGAAATTGAGGGAACTGGCATCTGAAGATAGGAAACCTCCCAGTATTCCGCTACAAGATCCCAACACATGCACACGCACAGCCAGTCTCTCGCTGCACCATGCATCTTGTAGGAATAATAGTTGTCCGCTCTTTCATCGAGATTTGAAACTTCAGTGATGCTTGCAGTTTTCTGAAAAGTCAGCAGTTTTTCTTCAATGACATTTCTTAAACTAGATTTAGCAAATTTTTCAATCTACTCAAATTAAAATACGGAATTGAGTATTTGAGAGCAAATTTCCTGGAGTAAATTCTTTTCAATTCTTCTGTTTTCCTGTAATTTTTTTTTAAATAAAATATACGTGTATGGAAAAGGAACTAATAATTTTTAATAGTTTGTGCTCCAGTTAATGCATTAGATCATATTTTTTAGAACAAAAAATCAGATTGTTGCTTTAAGATGATGTCATACAAAACTGTTGGCATGTTGTAAAAACAATATAAGTAATATTTTGTCACTTAATATGCCTCTCTATGATCTTCACCTTTCCTAAAGAACATTAAAATTGCAAAAGGTCAATGCTCAATTAAGGTGCCAAAAATAACTTTTAATACCTGGGAAACATCTTAAGATTCTTTCTACTACAACATGGATAAACTCATCATTGGACATGCCTTAATATTTTCATGGATTCACAGCAGACAACAAGAAATGTCCTTTACAAATATGAAATTCTTTGGAAAAATGAGGAAAAATTACTAAAATCTTATTACAAATAAAAGGATATTTTAACTATTGAGCATTTTTCCCAATCTGCCCTACCTGAGATAGGTTAAATCCATTTCAGCTTGATTGTTGTCATCCAAAGTTAGGTTTAAGGTTACCATCTGCATTCAAAACATTCCACTTTGAATGTTTTTGATGTTTTGAGATAGTCCTAGCAGAGTTCATGCTTTCTTAAAGATAATCAAGGAGAAGATGCAGAGTAACAGATGTAAGTCCAAAACATCTGAATAATTCTGTGATCTAAAGTGTCAATGATCACAGAAAAAATACACCCCTCTCAATCTTCTTTTAATTGTTTTCCCAGCTGACATGAGAGCTGGTTTACTACTGGTAAGACTTGGAGCAGTTATGCTACCAAGGTGTAGAATTTTTTGCAGAGATTTAGCCTGAAGCCAGGTCTATACATTCCCAGCATCGTAAGTTTAGGAAGGGGGCAAGGCACTAAAGACATTTACAAAAAAGAAGAAGCTCTTATGTAGACATTGTAACCTTGAGCTAAAGCACCTGAAATGGTGTGTGTGTCTTCTGGACACCATAGTAAAAGAGGACCGTGCCTGTGAATGACCGGGTTAGCATCTTTTCTGTCTGTGGGACTGGGGAGTCGGGATATCGCCAGTGTAGCAAAAAAAAGTCAAAACCAGGGGGCATTCACAGAAAAAACAACAAAAATAATCAGCTGCCTGGAGGGACTGAGTTGTAAGGAGAGATTACAAGAGTGTTTGCTCAGCTTGCTAAGCAACAGCAAGGGGTGGCCCAGACTGCTGCCCACCATTATTTGAAAGGTAGAAGCACTGAGGAAGTTGAAGGGGGGAAAAAAGCGGATACAACTTGGAGTAATCGGATGGAAATAAGAAAGGGAGCTGAAACATGTACCGGGGAAAGCTTCCAAGGGATGAGCGGCATTAGACTGCGGGAGAGGCTCTCAAAGGAAATGGTGGAATCCCCATAATTTGAAACATTAAAACCAGAGTAGACAAAGCAATCATGAATATGCTGTAGGAAATAATCCTACTGTGGGATGGGATGAACATGCTTGTCTGGCATTACTTATGCAAAGATGTACTACTTTTTTCTTTTTTCCTGTTGAACTCAATTTATTTTTCTCCCCTTCACCTCTCCACTCCCACTCCCTCTATTTGTATCTGTCTGCTTGTGGCTCATACCCCAGTCGTGAAACGTATTCTTCTTTTGCAGCATCTACCACAAATGTGGCTGGATGGCTACCTGCTGCCATACCGCAAATAGCAAAAAATAATTGATTAGATGAATTAATCAAGTTACCTCCGAATGGCACGCAAACAGTTTTATAATTATTTCCAAGTTGGGTTCTAATTTCTTTTAACACTTAAAAATTAAAGCCAGTCTCATCATCTAATTCCTCTCCTGGGGAAGGGAAGGGAAGGGAAGGGNGGAACATAAATTCATGCCTGAGCTCCTTCTGCACGTAGTTTGGCATATTAGTTCACATGCTGATGAAACTAGATTTGAGCTAAGATGCATAATAGGGAACTTTCTTGGCCAGAAGTGAGGTACTGCACAGAAAAAGGAAGGAAAAGGAAACCTTAGGAAATATAATTTCCCTTAATATATTAGATATTTCTCTCTCCACTTTGCATTTCCATTGTTCTTAGAGGAACAATGTGATTACTATCAACTTAAAAGTATTTTTTTACCATGGTATTTTGTGCATTTTAATAATTTTCATACATTTTTCTTTTTATTAAAAGCAAAAATCTAATGAAAAGCCTTTACTGGCACAGTTTAAATTAACTTTGATTTGAAAGTTAGTCTCACATAAGAAGTGTTTATTAGGCTCCTGCAGTCTGGCAAAGCCTGTTTACATAAAGAAAATGATCCTCTCTGCTGCTCCATTTGAGGTAGGAACTGATAACACATTTCACAGGTTCAGAGAAATTGAGGGAACTGGCATCTGAAGATAGGAAACCTCCCAGTATTCCGCTACAAGATCCCAACACATGCACACGCACAGCCAGTCTCTCGCTGCACCATGCATCTTGTAGGAATAATAGTTGTCCGCTCTTTCATCGAGATTTGAAACTTCAGTGATGCTTGCAGTTTTCTGAAAAGTCAGCAGTTTTTCTTCAATGACATTTCTTAAACTAGATTTAGCAAATTTTTCAATCTACTCAAATTAAAATACGGAATTGAGTATTTGAGAGCAAATTTCCTGGAGTAAATTCTTTTCAATTCTTCTGTTTTCCTGTAATTTTTTTTTAAATAAAATATACGTGTATGGAAAAGGAACTAATAATTTTTAATAGTTTGTGCTCCAGTTAATGCATTAGATCATATTTTTTAGAACAAAAAATCAGATTGTTGCTTTAAGATGATGTCATACAAAACTGTTGGCATGTTGTAAAAACAATATAAGTAATATTTTGTCACTTAATATGCCTCTCTATGATCTTCACCTTTCCTAAAGAACATTAAAATTGCAAAAGGTCAATGCTCAATTAAGGTGCCAAAAATAACTTTTAATACCTGGGAAACATCTTAAGATTCTTTCTACTACAACATGGATAAACTCATCATTGGACATGCCTTAATATTTTCATGGATTCACAGCAGACAACAAGAAATGTCCTTTACAAATATGAAATTCTTTGGAAAAATGAGGAAAAATTACTAAAATCTTATTACAAATAAAAGGATATTTTAACTATTGAGCATTTTTCCCAATCTGCCCTACCTGAGATAGGTTAAATCCATTTCAGCTTGATTGTTGTCATCCAAAGTTAGGTTTAAGGTTACCATCTGCATTCAAAACATTCCACTTTGAATGTTTTTGATGTTTTGAGATAGTCCTAGCAGAGTTCATGCTTTCTTAAAGATAATCAAGGAGAAGATGCAGAGTAACAGATGTAAGTCCAAAACATCTGAATAATTCTGTGATCTAAAGTGTCAATGATCACAGAAAAAATACACCCCTCTCAATCTTCTTTTAATTGTTTTCCCAGCTGACATGAGAGCTGGTTTACTACTGGTAAGACTTGGAGCAGTTATGCTACCAAGGTGTAGAATTTGAATTATCAGTGACTCGTAGAATTTGAATTATCAGTGACTCTTGGAAGCAAAAATAGTTCCTTGGTACCGCATCCAAATGACCCAACTGAACAATAGTGGAAATATTCTGGAACACTTTCCCAATTTCTGTGGCACCACCTTTACATTTTCATTTTTTTTCTTACTTGGCAACCAAAAAAATTGCTTGAATTTTGTTCTGAGAAGCTGTGTTATAATTATCTTTACAATCTGCTCCAATTGCATACTATCTTACGTCTGACATCTACCATTAGCAATTTTGCACAAACGGCAGTAAACACATGATGATTACTGATCTCACTATTTAACTGCACAACAAAATTTCTTCCGTCTTTCTGGAAGCTAGAAAGCCCTTTCTTTTCTGAGGCAGTAACTTGACTTTTGAGAAAATATTGCCATCACCATCACTTTCAGTGTCACAATCCATGTAAGAATGTAACTCAGCTAAATAGAAATAGGTCTTCATCACTGTCTAGTCCACGCACCTTGGTACTGGTTCAACAGGATCCAGGTCCTTGTTCCAAAAAGCGAGTACACATTTCAGTCAGCCTTCACCAAATGTAGTGCAGAGTCAAGGATGCTCTCTGGGAAGTCAATACTCACGATATTCCTCTTAGTTGTCCTGGGATCCTTGCCTCATTCTGGCCAGGCTCTTCACCTCTGAACTCTCTCCATAGGGCAGCTGGTAGGTTTTTTGATAAAATCTTCTGATTTGATCCTGTCCTGAAACTCCCATCCTTATTTTTGTCTCAGAAGGAGCCATATCTTCCATTCGCTGTTACCGTGAGGCTCTGAGGGATGTCTTCTATCATTTCTTTCTATTCAAGTTTGCAGTACCAGCTTCTCTGCAGGCTGAAGCCCATTAGGGCTTGCTGAGTCCAGGAGAAAATTTGCAGAGAACTGTAGCAAAGCTTCTCTGTAGAAACGCTTTTCCTGAAAGAGCTGTCTTTTAAAACTTTACCCTGCAAGAACTATTCTTACTGACCCTTTGCAAAAAAAAAAAGCTGCCAGGGCTTAAGTGGCAAGCGTTTGCTGTTTGCATAGCCATTAACAAAATGTCCCAGAGTTTTCTTCTTTGCATGCCATTTCCTTAGTTGGTTTGTGAGTTCAATGCCCGGGATGCTCTATGACCATGTTTTTGCAGGCAAAGACTCCAACATGAAGACACATTCCCAATTTTTGTTTCAGGTGCGTGATTTGGCACTACCTCAAGGCAGCACAGAAGAGGAACTTCTTTGTTATGATTTCATGTCATTTTTTTGTTAAATGATTAGGCGGAGGTTGAATTCAATGCTGGAAACAAGATTAACCAGCAGTTGTTTTGATTTCCGTGTGCTTTCTGCAAATGCTTAAGTCATTGATTTAGTCTTCACCTTGTTTACGCAGCAAATTAATGACTTAAAGTGTACCTTCAGATGAAAAACTGGTGCTCCGTGTCCCTGACGTGTGGACGAAGGCACCCTATGGTGAGCAGCGCTGTGAGCCATCACATCTGGCAGCAGAGGGGTACCAAACAGCTGGGCAGCCTGAGCTGGAGCTGCTGACAGAAGATGGCTCACCGCATTACAGCTTTTTGTTGTGCATGGACCTTTTTCTTTCCTTTTTAAGCTAAAAAGGTTAATGTTTCACTATTTATTCGTCCAAGCCTCCTTAAAGGCATGAGATCAGTGGACCATTTTAATAACAGTAGACAGTGCTTCCTGCCCCCTCTTCTCTCCGGCCCTGGGAGCTATTCTTACCAGAAAAGACTGAAACTCCACAAACACATCACTGGCCTACAACCCCACCTCAGCGGCTCAGCTTAATCATCCCTATACTGTTTAACTTCCAGTGACAAGCTCTTACATTTGTGTTTTAAATAGTCTGGGAAATTCAGGTCAGGATTGACAGCTGGGAACGTTGGCTCCCAAGTTTAAAATTAGTTTTTTTCTATTATTCTTAATGCTTTTAAGTACAGGCACCTGTCTAGGTTCTGTTGGCTTCCAGGGGCATTGGAGCTGACAGTGAAATTACTTAATTTCTCTGGGTCATCATCATCCGGAGAATGGGGTAACGTCTAGCTGTGTAGAAACAGGATAATATTTACTTACATCATCAGGTGTTGTGAGGACCAGTTATTTAACAGTACTTGTTCATTTCTCTAGGAAATGCCATGAATGCCACAGATACCATGTTTATCTAATGATAAACATTTCTTTAGCAATATAAGAGAGCAATATTCTTTAAAAACTGTAACAATTCTATGCATTAAAATGCCTCCAGTATTTCCCTCTGTTTTTAAGGAGAATGTCCTTGAGATTTTACAAAAATGCCTTTTCATGATAATTAAGAGGGAGAGCATTTAACTTTCTGGGATTTAAACCTTGCCTTTCAGAGAAAGCAGGAGAGCTTAGTATTCTCCAAGCAGGGCAACACTGCATCCCAAGAACCAGTAATCTTTCAGTCACATGCTTTGATCTTGCTTCATTCTCTTTTCTTGCTCTTTTTTCTGTTGTTTCTTGGTCTGATTTTTAGCTGATCTATTTACTGACCTTTAAAAAACTCTCCTGCATCACTTCAGGAGGAGTCTCGCCTTGACTTGCAACATTACCAGATTTACATAGTGCTGAACCACTGAGAGTAACTGAGTACACGACCACAGGTTTGTCTGGGTGATAATGAGAAGGGAAATAACTAGATGGGCTGAAATTCAAACCTTTGGATATTTTTGGTGCAAGTCTGTATATGAACACCTTTATTTTGATGTGAGGTCTCCAGGTCATGCTGGGGTAACTTAGAGACTGCTTCTAAGCAGTTTTAGTTAAAACCTATCTAAACCACTTTTATTTCAAATTAAACTGGAGTTATATCAGTTAGCGTGCATCAGTTAGGAACAAATCAAAACTAAGATGAAGCACCCTTAATCCAAAATAAGAATGGTTACACCAGTTTAATTGGTGTGACTGTCTGTAATAGAGAAGACTGTGTCATGCACTCTTGAAATAATTTACTCAGATGAAATCTGCCCAGGGCAAGGATTCAAACGATTTCTTCATTTCCCCCAGCTTCTTTGCATAGATAGTTTGTTAAATGTCCCAATGCTTTGTCACTTTCTTTGTTATTGGTAAGAAAAATTTCTTCCCCTTGGAGTTAAATTGTGTCCTTGGGTTTCTTATATGTAATTCCTGAGGAAAAAAAAAAAAGTTTGTATTGCAGGAGAGAATTTGATTCACAGTTTTGCAAGGTTTCACCTCTCTCCGAGCTGTGATGTTGATTCAACACAGGTGAGGTTACTCCAGATTCTTTCTAATGCTTTCTGGGAATCTGTCTGAAAAAAATCCCGATGTGACAATTTCACACATATGAGGGAAGAAGTTATTATCGCCTCCTTAGCTGGAGTAGTCAGTCGATATCTTGCTTGAGTGCATTTGCAGGATGAAATACAGATTATACGAATTTGGCGAATTCCTTCATGCAATGTTTTCATTTAACGAAGACTATGTTTTACTGAATGCGCCAGAGACAACCCATGGGCAGTTTTGTTTCTCCCAGATCCCCAAATTCATTTTTCAGTCAGTTCTTTAGCCAGATTTCCTCCTCTTTGCTGCTACTTGTAATCCCCACTTCCCACAGCCCCCTTGTGCCCTGGGGCCCCTGCTACTGGGTTGGGGACCTTGTGGCCCTTGTGACTTTGCTTCCGAAGAGCCTCTGCTCTTCGACGCAAAGCCTTGGGCAGGGCGCATCTCCAGCCCCTGGGGCTTTTTTGCACTTTCTGCTCAGCCTGAGTGAGGGATCAGCCTAGGCTGTGACAACTGAATGGTCTAGGACCTTCAAGTGGCAAGCAGGACATAGCCATGAGCCTTGAGGGGCCTGGTCCCTCAGGACTGGTGTTGAAGGAGCTGCTGCTGGTGGGTGAGGAGGTCCACACCAGGAGAGCTGCTGGCTCTCAGGCTCAGACCAAGCAAGGACTGTCAAATGCTCCTGCTCCTAGGAACTGCCATTGACTCACCTTCCCAGACAATACTAATGGCAAGATCTGGTGGCATCTGTTCACCCTTTGCTAGTGACACCTGAATGGCTCACCACCTGCCCCGTTATTTGAGTTGTCATTATTCCTGGCATGTAAAGGGACGGACCAAACTTTTATCCCTTCAGGCTCGTTTCTGTTACAGAAAGAGGAGTGAAAACATTTGTCTGTGTTGTCTTGTTTTTAATTACACAGGATGAGAGTACTTTTTATGTAGCTTGAAAACATAAAATAGATGTTGCAAAACAAATCACCGTTATTGTACATAATGGGTACTCTTTGGTGAAATAGCCTTTTTTTTTTTTACATTACAGTGTATCCACTCCTGGACAAATTTTATTTTTTTTTATTGGAAACTACTTCAAAAATGGTGTAATTTAGGGAAAGAGGTAGTATCTGGGGCACAATTATGATGGACAAATTTGTGGAAAGGCATACATGAGAAAAATTATCTGTGCAATGCAGATATGATTGATTATTATAGGGATATCACATGAAGGGTAAATTATCACAGTGAACAAAGTGGCATTTAAAAAGTATGGAATTACTCTGCTATCAGTTCTATGATCAGAATTTCGTATGCTTTTAGGATCACGTCTTGTTATGTGGCTGTATCATGGAAATGACATATAGACAGTTTTGCCTTTCCTTCAAAAATCTAGATTATTATTATTATTAGGAGTTAAATTCTGTAATGTTTTTTCTAATACAGACTTAAATGATACTAATAAAACAAGGTACTTAGTTTGCTGGCATGTCAATAAACCATTAAAATAATCCATACATAATTCTAACTGTAATTGGTAGTATATTAAGGGCCTGAGTTTTTCTTAGGGAGACAGAGTAAATACCTACTCTTTTCAACTGGAGTTATATATTGTGGGATGATGAACTAGATGACTACTGGGATTTTTGCTTGGCTTGGATTTATATCCTTTTTGTTTCAATATAAGATAAAAAATGTACAACATTTTTCCTCTGGTTGTTTTTATGCGGTAAATATATATCAGAATTGTTACGCTTGGCTTTCTCTGCTGGAGGGCTTGAGAGGCAAGTTGGAGACACCTTTTCACTGCCTCCCTACCCTAGTAATGGACTGGGATTTTCAACCCCAGCTCCCCCTCGGTGCGCAGTCCCCATAGCAGGGCGCTCTGCCTTAGCCCACCTGGGCTTGACCCACAGCCCTCCTCTCTCAGACAGACAGTAATTTGGGTCTCCTTCCTCTCCCCACTATCCATTTCCATGAAGTCTGCAGGACGCCAGTGTCTTTCCCACTGCCGAATCCAGCAGAAAGGGATAAAGGCAAGAAGGCAGGTGTATTAAAAGAACTGAACAGAAACAAAAAGGAGCTTAAGGTATTTTTCTTCTTTGTGGGTCACTTACAGTCAAAAAGGTAAAAGACAATATCCAATGCCAAAAAGGTTGACACATGAGTAAAAGCTATTTGTGGAAAAATCATCATCTCATCAGTTTATAATGTTCCCAAACTGTAACCATTAAATAGGCTTTCTAAATACACTGACTATTCAGAGACATATTGTAGTCAAATCATGCTGTAAAAGGCCACAGTGAAGAATATTTGATAGTGCTCTTGCATCACATATATACGTACATTAGTGCTACAAAGATTAGGGGGCTGGAACATCTTTCTTATGAGGAAAGGCTGAGGGACTTCGGTCTTTTTAGTCTGGAGAAGAGAAGACTGAGGGGGATCTCATCAATGCTTATAAATACTTAAAGGGAGGGTGCTGGGAGGGTGGGGCCAGTCTTTTTGCAGTGGTGCCCAGTGATAGGACAAGAGGTAATGGGCACAAACCTGACCATAGGAAGTTCCATCTAAACATGAGGAGGAACTTCTTTCCTTTGAGGGTGGCAGAGCACTGGAACAGGCTGCCCAGAGAGGTGGTGGGGTCTCCGACTCTGGAGACATTCGAAACCCGCCTGGATGCCATCCTGTGCAACCTGCTCTAGGTGACCCTGCTCTGGCAGGGGGGTTGGACTAGCTGATCTCCAGAGGTCCCTTCCAACCCCGGTGATTCTGTGATTAATCAAGACAGACACACACCAAGTAGAAATTCCTTCAGAGAGAAAGATCAAATGTAGTTCTTAATTCAGAACTATCTTTAAGATATGTAACAAGACGGTTTCTGTCTTTAATGAGTGTAAATGACATCAGACCCAGTGGAGTTCATGTTGGGACATAGCATAGGAGGTGCAGGGTCAGGAAATGAAGATGATGTAACGGTTAAAATGAGAACATGGAATGGAGCTCATCACAAATGTCAAAACAGAGTTTAATCTGTAGATTACCTTGGTACTTGACCATGTCTAACAAAAAGTGGATGTAGATTATTATTATTTAATATGACTTTTTTCCTGCAAAAATCAAGCCATGCTTGGTGATATGCAAAAGGTCAGGGAGGAAGCCCTGCAACCTGAGCACGCTTCAGCAGCTGGGGTTGCTGGTACTGCAGGGTATTTCCAAATCCACAGGAACATCCAGCTAGCAAGTTACACATCTCTCTTTGGAGAAAAACAATCATTGTATCATCCAGTGAAAAGGTAACGACAACTTGTGAGATATCCAGTGCTGCATTTATAAGCGAGGAACAGCGGTATCAGTGTACCCTGACTGTGATTATCCTTTTAGATAAGGTTTATGTGGCATCAGTTAACTCTTGTCTCTACTGTTTATATGCCCTAATCACTTCATGTAAAGGGTGACTAGTTTAATGCAGACAGAGGTAGAACTGCTTTCGGAAGGCTGTTTACTATCCCTGATACTAAGATGCTGACACAACATCTTAAGTCATTAGTACAAGGAAAAAACCTTGAATATATTTAACATCAGTAGATTCAAGCAGACTGTTTTCCATGAGTGCTGAGCTTTCCTGGATCCCATTAAATTCACAGCAAGATGCTGTATTCAGCACCACTAGAGATCAAAGCAACCTTTAAAGACCTTTGGAGATCCATGTCTCAAACACGCAAGTGAGCTGCCAGCACAGGGGCTGGCAGCCCTTCAGTGAACAGTGTCAGGCACTCCTTTCTTTCCCAGAACTGGAGTTTGAGGGTGCTGGTAGCAGCTTATTTTCACCGAGTCCGAAACAGAAAAATGGTAAGTGTCCACCTTGCAGAGAAGAATGTGACTCCTGGTTGGACACACTACTGAACATCAGCTGGGTCACTGTCATGGAGCACATGCTCACTCCTGCCACCTTGCAAATCAGTTCTGCAAGGTGTTTACTTCACATTTGCCACAAGTGAAGGGCATGTTCGTGGTTGGGTGCAGTGGCTCAAGTCATCTGTGTTGACTCATTAAACTGGGGAAACTCAGTTATGTGTCTTAACCTATACTCTTTCCCATTCTGGTAGATGCATCTTTTGCTGTCTTTATGAAATCTGGATTCTAATTTTTGTTCTTGATGCACAGAAATAACATCAACTTCTGAACACATTTTGATATGTGCCTAACAGGGTATAGCTTAGTGAATATGTGAAACAGTTTTCCAGCTCACTTTCAGCAAGCAAGCTATATTTGCATCAGTACCATCTTGCATTAATCCTCCTCACACAGCAAGACGTTTCTGAGTATTATCAGTAATACTGCACAAAATTAACATGCAAAGTCCAGTAAAATCAGCACCATGTTTCTTGGTTAGTGGGAAAACATTTCAACAACTATTATACTCCATCAGATTTCTTTCAAGTGCTTCAAGCAATTAGTTCTGAGGACACTGGAACTACATTCAGATAACATGCATCTTTCCTTCTTATTTCTGGTTACATGGATTATTTTTTATATGGGATTCTTGAAGATTACAGGTGATCAGCAAGTTTTGCAGAGTGCTGTGTCTCTATCAGACATCCTGGGAGGTATATGACGACAGCAAACCCTTGGTTTTCCTTGTCATCCTCAATAGGGTCAATAGTTATGGAAAGTAGGCACTGGAAGACTATGAGCTTTGAAATTATAGTTTCAAGCTAGCACAGGTGGAGAAAATGAATATTCAACCAGAAAAAAAGGGGAAAAAAACAACTGTGGAAAACCTGTGGAAGCAAGCTTGTGAATTTGCTTCATCATGAGGTTGGGGAAGAAATTGTAATGGAACCGTTTCTTTACTTAAGCTTGGCTTCCGGCGCTCATTTCCCCAAGAACAAGGCTTGATACTTCTGTCTGCCGCTAGACCAATATGAAACATTGGGAAAGAAGTCCTGAGTGCTCACTCCCAGAGATCAAACCACACAACTTGTGTTTTAAGCCTAATCTAGCATTCATACATAAGGATGGAAGAGTTATTAAAATGCTTTTGAATTCAGGCTAAGGTGTTTTTATGGACTTGGCCATAAAGGAGTTTGAGTTGCACCTCCACCAGCACACTCCAGCGGATGGCATGCTTTACACATCAGTTATATTTAAACTGTTTGCTCGGGAAGCAGGTCTGCATGGATCACAAGTGTAAGTACTCACCTCAGTGCTTGAATCCAAGCTTTGTGTTGTCTGACCAGAAGATCTGGAAGTGCTCTCTCTGGTGGTGACTTGGTGCTCCAAGCAGTGAGGTACACGAGAGAGCTCCTGGCAGTGATGTTACTGCAGTGAGGTCTGTGTGAAATGCAGAACCAACCATGCTTGGCTCTTTTTTCTTCTATTGGAACTGCAACTTAGTGAGAGGGCCAGTGCTCTTCTCCTGGGCCAAGCTGATAGCAAAAGCAAATCATTTTCCTATATCTGCATAACTGAGAAATCCCCATTCTTCCATAGCCGTTGTGTCTCCATCTCTTCTGCTTTTCCTTTCTCTGTCTCTGGCCACATTTCAATTACCTCTTCTGGAAAGGGGCTCGCTGCTGCGTACTATCAGCAGTGGAAAATTTCAAGGTGATATTTTAGAAGGGAGTAACTAAACTGAATATACAACCCATTAATATCAATTATGGGTGTCAGAACAATACCAATAGCAGTGATGTTGTTTAGAAGCTTAAATTAGTACCATTATGCTGCCCACTCAGCTATGGGCATTTTCAGAGACAATACGCTATTTGTGTTTTATTATAATGTATCTTTTCTGAAAATTCCCATCATGGTGGGGACATCAGGGAAACTAATATTGATGGCATAAGGCAACCATTCGGATAGGTGATGTACAGCACTGAGCTGACAGGAGCACCCTGCAGTTGCACTGCTGGGAGGAGGAGTGTCCTTGGGACGGATCTCTCTCTCTGCCAGCTCCGTCTCCTGCCTGCCAGGTTCAGCAGGTCCCTCCATGCCCCAGCTTTCTCCTTGCCCTCCCCAGTTCCTGCTTTTTCTGTTGTGAAGCACCAGGGCAGAGAAAAGGAATATGAGAAGAGCGTTTGGGCTTTAAAAAATATATATATTACAAAAACAATTACTTAAGAAATAATAACTAACACTCCTTGTTTCCCTTTTTCTTTTCAGACTGTGCGTGGGCTGAGACGCCTGGGGACCTCAGCCTCACCAGTTCTCTCTCGGCAGTAGAAAGGGTTGCCACTTCATCAACCGGGTGCCCATAGGCATATTTTAAATAGCCTCGTCAGTCTGGGTAATTCTCATCAGTTTTTTATTCTCAAACCTGTCAGAATTAAGAAAAGAAAGATTCTCAAGGGGCTTTTCCCAACAAAACTAAGAAAATGTTATTGCCACTTTATGCAATATACTGGTGAGTCTTTGTTGGAAATAGCCTGTACAATTCTAGCAGGATCAGGGAAGTGAGGACCAGCTTTGAGGAGGCTCACAGAGCTTTGCTTGTTTAGTCTGGCAAATGAAGGCTGAGAGGGATACAATTTCTGTTAAATACGCTGTGGAGTTGACATCAAGAAAGGAGAAGAGATGTTTACACTGAAGAGTGATGCTGGCACATGATCAAATTGTTATAAACTATCGTGAATACATTTGGTCTTGGTTTTAGAAGAGAGTACCTGCTACCCTGGAGCAGTGAAGCCTTTAATCAGAATAGTGGGGGGCAAAAAACAGAGTTAGATCAAAAAAAAAAATTAGTACTATGTATTTATGGGAAGAGTTGTATGAAGCAGGACTGCCATGGCAGGGGAGTCAATTCAGTGACCCAGAAGGATCACTCAGTCCTATTTCCATGTTCCTCACAGTCTTTGTCAGAAAAATGAATTGATAACAACATTGACACTAAAATCACCCTTCAGAGGCAATTTTCAGAGTCTTCAGCCTAGTGAGATGAAAGGTGGGAGATGGGGAGGGAGTTCATCTTTCATATTGCTATTGATTTACTATCTCAGCTCCTAGCAGAGAATAGCACCAGTTTGCACTCAGTTCACACTTGAAAGTTTTTTTCTCTTCAAACACAGAGACTAGAAATGATTTTGTTTAAAAATGAAAGCTTGGATTCTGCAGATGTTCAAGAATCTTTGATGGGAGCATGGGAGGGACTCCTGATTCATCAGTGATTGAACTAAAGTGCATTTGAGTAGGATATCATTCTTTCATTATAAAAGATAATAGAAGAAGCAAGAACACCAACAGTAGCTTTTCTCCTTCATTTCATAGCACTCAGAAAGCAGTGATGTGTCCCATTCAGATCTTGGATTTGTCAAGTAACAGTATCAGCTTTGCGTGAAGTCTTTTCTTCTGAACCACTCTTGATGAGAATTGGACATATAATTTTAGAGAGCCAGTCTAAGAGCTTATTGTGTATCACTCTTCATACAATTTCTAGTTAGGAAATTGAGAATACTGTTTTCCTGGCAGCCCAATTTTTCCTTTCCTCGTCCTAGTTTTTTCCTAAACTGTTTCATGCTTTAAGAATCAATTTAGGATAATAGACTCTTTTCCTTTTTATTTTGTCCTTTCATGCTACTTTAAGGGAGTCTGTCATTCAGTATTAAAAAGAAAATATTCTAGCAAAACTTATGATTGCAATTCCTTGATAATTTTATTCATTCTGCAGAAATGTTGAAGCCTTTCATGGGATCTTCCCCATCAATTTGTTCTTTTTAATATAGCATCCCATGAGTCAGGCTTTTACGTAATTCTATTTACCAATGGCTACAGAGTCATTTATACAATGAGGAATGTAGTAAGTGCTCTCATTTGTCATCAAAATATTGAATTCCACAAGTGGCCAGTGTAGCAGACTGCATGGTTGAACTAAAGACACCCTTTGCAGTTGTGTCATCCTGTGCTAATTATTTCTTTTCCTATTTCTACATAGAAGACTGGAAGAAATAATTTTTGTTGTGCTGGAATTCAAAGCAGATGATTATGAATTAGCTCATACCAGAAAGGCTGATTTTTCATTGAAGGAAACGAGTATTGTTCACCTCACCAGCTCATTTTTTAGATACATTAATTATTAAACTTTGTCAGTCATATTCATAAGAGGACAGCTGAACCTTCACTCATACAGTTGCAAATGATGAGTTAGAAACACCAGCTTTCCTCCAGTTCAGTCTCATCTGGACAAGCATTGGTAACTCTGCTGGCTAATGAGATGTAACTGCAATCAGTAGAAGTTATGTCAAAACCAAGGCTTCTTATCGAGACAAATCCTCAGCAGCCTTGTTTGCTGCTGCTTCACACATCAAACAAAAGCTCTTATCCCTGCCAAGGGACATAAGACTCTTTACATAGGTGAAATGTTTATGAAAGTGGGGAATCTATGGAAGGGGGCCTGTGCCTAACCTGCAGTAATCCTCTGCCCTTTGCTGGAGCTACTCCACAGTCATACATGAGGGATGTGAATCTGGCCTACTGAAAACTTAGACATGAATGCATAATAAATACACCTTCAACTGCGTGTTGTTACTTTTATTGCAAAAAGCCTTCCTACATCCATACCTCAATAGTAATCCCCTAAACTTTGCACCTACAGCTTTCCCATTGCATACTCACTAAAGCAAGGTACTTGATGTTCAGCAGGTAGATGGCCATCATACCTTCTGAGCCTGCATCAGAGCCCAGCAGAAAAACTCTCCCATGTTGCTGTATAGTGACACTACATCAGTTCATAGCAAAGTGTATGTCTGCATTGCAATCGATAAAACATCAGCCACAGGCCCTGTCTTTCCTCTCTGCAGGCAGCTGTCATGGGAATTTCTCTCTCCTTTCTCTAATGCTGCTCAGCGACCATCTACTCTTGCCTGTAACAGGGAAAGACGCGGGGAAACAAACCTCAGGGACTTATATTGTGCTGCAGCATTACTCACAGGCACACATATATAAAGTTTCATGCAGAGCAACAGACATATGTGAAAGATGGCTTATTTAAATTATAAAACATAAAATGAAACAAGGCATTGTCTAAATGAATTCTGGCAAGATTTATGTTTGGGTCTACTGCTGGTTCCCAGCATCAAGATAATGGCAAAGACCCTATTAATACTTTCAGAGAAGACAAGGCATGGTGCAAAGTCTACATGGGAAGAAGGTGGTAAAATTTGAAATTAGTGGGACATTTCCACAGTAAGAGAAAGGAATTTAATCTGTCACCTACATCCTGGGTGAATGCTCCATACATTGCATTACTGGCTATAACAAGAACTGCCTCCTCTTTGGAAAAAGAAAAGCATAGGTTACAATCTTCTTTTTGCAATGGTTAGAGGGGCCTCAGGTCTAGAAGGCACAATAATCTGAGGAAGATGCAAAAAAAATTAAATTACACCTTTATCTCACCTTAGTGTTGGTACCTCCTATTCTAGGTACCCAGGTGTTACCCAGCTCCTGCCTGCGGGTAGGAAGCATCTTCAGTCTGTTAGTTGTTTAGAAGCCAGGCACCACCACACTTAGTGTGTTCACACCTCCTTTTTTAGATATAGACCTCAGATACTATTGTGGTGCACATAATAGGAAGACTAATGAGGAAAGGTCCTATCTAATAATCTTTTTCTTTAGAGCAGAGTATAAACAGTTTGCAGTACATAATGCACAGGACCGTTCTTGCAATACAGGTAGTGAATCATAGAATACCTGCACACTGTGTGAGCACGCTGCTCAACAAGTCATCAGGACAAATCTGTCAGCTGCTTTAGCTGATAGGAATATCTCATGATAACTGATGGGCTGTAGGACAAACAACATGTAAGTGCTGCATCAGGGCTATGCAAAGTCCTTGCCACACAGATCACAGGTGCAGGTTTGGTTCCCTCCTGGAGGGAATAAGGTCCTTAATGGACTTTGCAACACTCATGACAAGCAATTATGTCCAGGTCTGTGACATTAAATGAACAGACATGGCAGCACAGATCTTGGACCTGTCACAAATTGACACTAAATAAATTGTCCAGGACCCTGGCTTGATAGAGCGGTTGTTTCTTTGAAAATAGCACGGTGTTTTTTCTCTGCAGGCTGGATTGGAACAGCAATGCAATTACTTCCTGTTATGAGGATTAATTGACCCACTCTGTTACTTCGAGCCAGTGAAAGTTAAATGGGGACATAAAATCTGGTCATTAGTCAGTTATTTAGAGCCTTTTAGACTCTCTGTTTTTATCGCATCTCATTCTCTGTATCACCCTGCTGCCAAAATGTAACTGTACTTAATGACGACATGTGAATTTGTGCTGTGTATGCAAACTGTATTAAAATAAAGTTGTTCAAGTTGCTCAAATATAGAAAAGAGAGGGAGTGTCAGACTTAAGAATTTAAATGCACTAAGGCTGAAGTCTGCCCACTTTCCAGCTTAGTTCCTAAAGCAAATTTATTTAGCATCCTTCACTAATAAATCTGAATGGGACATACATGCTGGTACAATATGTAAATCTTTGGCTAGCAAAATGCCTGAAACAATCCTCTAAAGAAGTTTTAGTTTATTTTCTTGTGACCTCAAAATCAAAACAAGAAGCTCAGAGAGCTACAAGCTACACTCCCCTTGAGGTCATAAACTGAGATCAATATTAGATACAGAGTGTTACTCACTTGTTCCTCAACACCATGGATCCATAGCCATTGTCTGTGCTCCAAAAAATAGATTTCTTTAGTCATTGCTTCACTGTGTGTAATCTCAGCCTTAGTCATAACTATTGGTTGCCTGGTTATGAAGGAGGGATGTTTTATAGACCACCTGAGGTGGACAGGCAGGTCTACTTGGATTACTGAATTCAGTTGAGTTTCCTGCTCTTATGGGTAACGTATCACATCTCTGAAACTAATCAAGCACCATTTTAAATCTTGAGATTTTTTTTTTTACTCTAAGATGATGCTTCTTAGCTTCTTAAATCTCCAGAATCATCTTGAATGAGTTAGAGCAATAGAGTTCATTATAAGGAATGTCTCTTCAGATGGTCAAAACCCACCATGTTCCTAATAAAACACCTGCTGAGTCAGGACTGTTTCCTAAAGAAACAGTTACTTCTGTGTAAGCAAGAGCAACTTCCAAAAAATGAATAGGAGATGGGACTGACGCAGCTGGCATTAAATTATATACAAAAATCTGGGAGATAGAAATGCATGTGAATATAAGATGCTGGAAGAATAATTCCCAGAGAAAAATCTAATTTAAATCAAGGACAGAGTAACATTTGCAGAAATGGTAAGAAACATTACACTGGGAATTAGTCTTTCCTGGAATACATAGGTTACTTTGATCTTCCATAGAATTATGAGACTGCAAGTTAGCCATAATTGCCTTGCCCCCTGTTTTTAACCTTATAGTTATTCTAAGCTTCCTCAGACTTTGAGGAAGTCCTAAGAAAAGATTATGTCCTCTCTTCAAATCAGAGTCAAGCAGCATAAATTGTGCGCTGCATGGCACTCAGAAGTGGCAAGTGGTTATGGTTAAATCTATCCTGTTGCTGACGTGAAGGACAAATTTGGCCCAACAACCTACCACATTCCCTTTTTTTGTGTGTGTGCTGGCAAGATTGCCTGAGAGGTTTGTACCTTGCTGCTGAACTACTTGCCTGTGTTTCTGCATTTCTCCAGCCTATCTCAGGAAGAATGACCTGTAGACATGACTTTTTGGAAGTCTTGGGAGAATAAGGAATGGGTAAAACCAAAATTAGAGCTAGATCTGCCTCCTAATAGCATGATTGAGACGTCATACTCTTTTATTCCTTCAATGGGCACAGAAGCATACCTCTAGCATAAGGAAGCTTATTCATATGGGTAAATGCTCATGTTTGTGAGTAAGACCTTCAAAATCTTGTCTGACATTTCAATGTATAATGAATTAGTGATTTTAACAGTGAAACAATGGAAAGACTGAAGCTACCTGCATCTCACGGTTGAGACAGATGTATGATGGCACACCCAGCAATCACTCCTGTGAGCCAGTCACAAATACAGACTGTAAGGTGAGGAGACATATAAAGCCAGGGAGAAAATGAAACAGTAAACATGCCTGGGGTAAACTGCAGTGAGAACCAGATCTTGTAAGCCGTGGTAAGAAGAAACCCCTCCAGTGGCACGTGCCCAGGAGATCGAGGGGAGTGGACGTGACACTGCACTTTCTTGGAAGCAGTCGGAGTCTGATGAGGTTGGGTCTAATATAGGTAACATGGAAATGTCACCACATCCAGCCCTTGAGGCAGGCCCAGGAGACAGGCAACGAGACCAAGCTGTGCTTCAGGAGCTATTTCACATATGCAAACCACAGAAGGCCCTGACATGGGGGTTATGCAAATAACAACAGCACGTTGTGCCCACTGGGCAGCATGACCAAAAGGAGGTACCCCTGTGCCTCGGGGTACCCCTGTGCCTCGAGGTACCCCCTCCAACCTTCAACCTCCAACCTCCAACCTAGCCACTGCATTATAAATCCCAAGATGACTTAGAACAAGGGTTGGATTCGGCTCTGGGATGAGGGCAGAGATGGCCCTGGGTTGGTATTGGAGATGGAGCATCATCAGCCACCTGGGTGAGCATGAGTGGAGGTGGGAGGTTTCCAGCCCAGGGCTGCACCAATGCCAGGCCACAGTCGGTGTGGGACAGTGTTGCAAAAGCAAAAAACACTGTCTGGGCTCAGTCTTGGGTAGGAATTAATTTTGCCTGTGTCACAGGCTGCACTATGTCCTTGGAGAGACTGTAGCCTAGCTCAGACACCCTGCTGCTGGGGAGAGAAAGTTGGTGAAGAAACAGTCAGAAAGGTGCATCAAAGGCTCTTTTTAACAAATGTGTTTCCTTTTCACCTTGTAGTTTTTCTTAGTCTGTCAGGGTATTTGTAATATTTTAGCATCTGCTTCATTGAAAATTAGTGTTTTTTAATATCACAGTTTTATCTTTTTCTATTTTTACAATGATCAGCGTCTCTCCATGCTGCAGTCCTGTAGCTAGGCTTTCCCATCTAAGATAATTAACTGCTCGTTAACTATGTTACGAACTGTCTGGAATTTGTCATCGATTTCCACACATTCCCAGGAGTTTATGACCAACCTGTCCAACTTTCATTTGGTCAAGAAAAGGTAGCAACATCAAAGACATAAGGAAGTTCAGCAGTGCCTTTGCTACTGCTTTAGCATGGAGACATCTGGACATACATCCACAGTGTCAAATCGGGATAGCTGAAACCTACATCTTCCTCATGTCCGAGTTGGTTGACACATTGCTTGGGTCCGTACAGCCATCCATCCCAATAGGAGCCACGTTGGAGTGAGTGAGTCCAGCTTGTTCTGGGTGTGAGCACACGGCTGATCCTCAACATATGCATGAGGCCCTGGCTCCCCTTGGGATGAGCTGCAATATAAATGCCTGAATTAGGTTGTTACCAGTATCGGTAATTTCAAAGCTCTGTGTCTGGTCTCACTGCGTGTTGCATTGGCCCTCTAACCCCTTGCCTGTTGCAGAGAAAAAGCCATGGTCAGCGCCTCACCAGAAGGGAGATGCAGCAACTCTAGGAATAAATAAAAAAGCTGATCCTCGTGTGCTGGCAAGCATCCCAGTCACTTCAGCGAGCTTCTACTGAGCTCCAGGAAAACACCCGTGCCACAGCAGAGATCATAAAACCATCGCCCGGCTTTCCTCACTTCTCATTTACCCAACACTACTGAGCAGATCTCCAGCTTTCTACAGTTACTCATCTGTGCTTGTAAAGGAAATACAGCTCCATCCTTGAGGAGGCTGAGGAAGAGGGGGGTGACCTAGAAAGACTGTGAAAGATGGATTTTTTCTGCAAAAGGGGCCACGAAGCAGCTCACAGTTTCCAAAGTTGTTGTGTGGGATGGGAGCTGCAAAGTGATCGCAAGGCATCAAGTAGCATCTCCCTTCCATTTCTGGCTGTGTTATAAATCCCTCATAGTAAATAAAAGCTTTTGTGTGCACCAGGTGTCCCAATGGCAGAACTGAGGCATGCAGAAAAGGACAGCACTGGTTAAGCAATGCTTTCTGAGCATCAGGATGGTTTCATTCAGAGTTCAGGCTAAGGGGAAGATGATCTTGTACCTAAAGTATTCTGAGAGATTCAGTCAAGCCCTGGCTCTTTCGCAGGGAGCTGCAGGGATACGTTTGTAATCTGGTGGGAGGCAGAGCTGAAGGCCATATATGTAGATGAAGACAGGCTGAAGAGAGAAGATTTTTTTGATTTATCCCTGCTGGCTCAGGCATATGTCTTAACCCTTCTCGCATTAGCCCTTGTGAGCGCAGCGTAGTATCTCTGCCCAAGCACCAGGAACCTCCATGCCTGCCATCCGCTGAGCTTCCCTGCTGTTTGTACAAAGCACAAAGCTAACGGCAGAACAAATCTGTGCAAACAAACAGAGGCGGCATAACTGCATCCCGGGGTGGAACGAAATCCCCAAAGCTCGCAGTCATTTCCTAGAGAAAGCTGGAATGAAGTACCGGGCTGTGGCCCTGGAGGAGGTTGGATTTATTGGCAGGGAGGTTTCTGTTGCTTGAGCTCAGTGGTCAGAGCAGCTTCGCAGCAGCTCCTGGCCCTGAAAAGGTCTCGGTGAGGACACTCAGCACACCACAAAAGCCCTTATCTACTGAGTTGGATTTTTGAGAGAACCAGACCTCACAACAGCTTTCCAGACACCTTTGTTTCCTTGGCCATACCCGTGCATCCCAGCCAGAGGGGCCAGTGGTGTCCTGGTTCAGGCTGCTGAATTGCAGCACCCTGTTCTTCACCAAGGCCAGTTTACACCTGCCAGGCTCTCCTTCTGTGCGTGAACACGTGCAGAGATGGAAAACTAGCAGGCAATTACTTTTCCTGGAAAATGGTGCTGAGCATCACTTACCAGAAACGCAGAAAGCCGCAGGGCCCCCACAGTCAGGAGGGTGGTGTGGAGGGAAGGGTGGCCTGCAGGAAAGGCTTGTCCCAGTGCCATCATTTTCTTAACACACCTTTCAGTAAAGAAAATGAATGCAAGCAAAATCCTGGATGGGCAATAAATCGGAGAATCGAAAATATAGAAAGGAGGCTCCTATATTATTCTAGTCATCATTACACGTGAATTAGGTCATGGGCTTTTTTACTTTTAAAGGAGAAAGTGAAAGTGCCAGTCTGACACTCTATAAAAATACAGGCATTATAGATAAAAGTTGTTTATAAAAATCATCTTAATTTAAACAACAGCTGCACAGAAGTATTCCACTGTGGGTCAGCTTGCTGTGAGCAAAAACTCTACTGGGAAACTAGGTTCAATTCCCTTTCCACTGTCATTTTTTTTGTGTGATGCTGAACAGGTTCCTTAATTGCTTCATGTCTCAGTTTCCCATTCATAAATAATTCTACTTCCTTTTCTGGAGATTTTTTTTTTTCCTTTTTCTTATAAATTGTATTAAAAAAAACCTACTCAGGATGCAAAAATATGTACTGCAAAGTTAGGAAATTAATGCTGCATTGAAATTGTCTTGATTCTGCCTCTTGAACTTCCATTTTGGACTCTCCCTGAGGCACAAGTGATTCAACAATTAAATTCTGTAACATAATGCAGATAGGGGACAGAATTAAGGTTGCACACTAATCACCCCTTTCTTTCATCTCCAATGTTTGACTTTGAAGGCTAAATAGAATTCTTTTAATGTATTGCTAAACGTCACTTTCTATGTAATTTTAAATAAAGCGGTAAAAACTCAATTATTTTATGTCAAACTGTTATGTCTTTTTTTGTATGCATTCATTCTGCAGTATTACTAGAAAGGGCACGCTGACTACTCAGCATTGCCACCACCTCTACCACCTCTGCCAATGCCTGGCCGCACCAGGTGGTGCTCGTGCAAAGCTGCTGTGTGCGGTATTGCTGATGGGACAAGGGGTGGCCCACCAGGAGACAGGAGGAGAGGGAAGGATTGAAGAACACCAGCCTCTCTTCATTTCCACAGCATCTCATCCAGACAGAGCTGGTCATCAGACCTGTAAGGGCCTCACACGGCAGCTAAGGCTAGTCCAACCCACCCTTGCTCTGCTAACTTGGAGGACCCAGCAAAGCCCTCACTGGAGGAGCATGTCCCATCAGTGGGTCTGGAGCTGGCCCTCCTCAGCGCGCCCAGCTCTGCTGCATAGATATAATGTGCTTTGGGGCACAAGATCAATTATTTTGAAAATCCACCGCTAACTTTTACTAGGGGAAATGTGAAAGGACAGAAGGGAAACTGCCATTTTCAAAGTTCACAACTCAGCAAAATCTGGATGATTTTTTTATGGAAAAAGAAAATGCATTTCCATAGCTCCAGGGATTCCTTCTGCAACATTTCAAAGGCTGGCTGCAAACACCAGAAATACAGAACATCTCAGTAACAGAAAGTATTAAATGATCAAAATAGATGGATTAATATTGACAGTAGTGGTAATAACACATTCCTGTACCAGTCTGTTGGGATGCTGCTATAATCAGTCCCTAGGTTAGTGTGAGGTTGCTGGCGTTCCTTCTGCTTTGTGTGCTTGGATGCCACTGGGTGCCTGCCTGCTGCTGTGTCTGTCTTCTGCTTCACCTGGGTCTGCCATGGAAACCTGAATGCAGCCAGAAGTGTCGGTGTGATGCTCTTCCCTAGGGAGTGCTGGCAACTCTTGCTGCAGAGGGGAAAGAAAATATTCATTGACTCTGCAAAATGTGGGTCAGCGTAGTGTTACAGCTGTTTTCTTGTGATTTATTTTGTTTCCATTTAGTATTAAACAATAGTATAAGAAAGTCCTGGTACAGCAAATGCCTAGCCTGCCTGTGTTGTTTGGATTGCTTGGCAACAGGCAGAGATGTCATATCGGTATCAAAAAGCAAGATGATCTAGACGATTGAAAACCTGCTGGTAACATCTCCCGGTGATGGGAGCATCACAGCCTGTCTGTCCTGCCCAGGAGATTGTAAGAGCCATAGGGTGACCAAACTGCTGGCAAATGGACCAAACCGCTGGCAAATGGACCAAACTTGGTCCTCTCACCAGGAAAGTCAATGGTCTGAGCGGGAACCGATAAGGAGAGTGCAACTGGGGTGGCTCCTCTTTATTCACAATTAAAATGAGAGCAATAACCGTTTCTAGAGAAATGATTAGAGAGAGAACAACAAGGAAAGAAGTAAACAGAAGGAGCAGGATGGGCCATTTAGCCTTGCTCAGAGCTCAGGTTCAAGAGATGAAGAACAAGTGTTTTCTGTATTACACTGGTCAATTCAAACAGATCCAAGTGCCGCAGTCATTTTTCTAGGTGCCAAGCCTCCTTATTCTTCCGTTCAGATGTTTTCTGAAGGTATTTGGAATTAAGTCATTCCAAGTAGCTGATGTAGCTACATCTTGATGTAGCTTCAATGATGACCGTTTCATGTAAAAACATGGCCTTCCATGTTTCACCCAGCTAGTAAAATCCAAATCTGAGCTTATCAGCTCTTAGAGGGAGGGAGGGCAAAGTGGTGGCTCATGTCTCTGACCTCAAACATTCACAGCCCTCATCATGTAAGAAGTGAAGGAGGAGAAAAAAGAGAGGACTCAAACCTCTCAATTTGTGAACTCGTATATCCAGAGTTATTTGCCAGCTATTTCATTTCAGTAGTGCTTCTGAGCCCTGTCTCAGCTTGGTGCCCAATGAGAGGAGTTCATTGCATTTATTGCTGACACCACACTTGTCTCCTTCGGAGCAGGACTTTCTGCTGGGGAGGAAAAGGGCTGCAATATTTTGGTTGTTCACTGACCAGGCTCTGCACAACGCCAGGCCAGCGGCAGCAGGAAGCCCCAAGCCACATGGATGGAGGTGGGTTGCAGAGCAAGTCCCCGTAGCCCCTGGCCATCGTGGCAGCCCCTGTGCATCGTGGCAGAGCTGTGCAAACCAGTCCAAGATTAACCACATGCCTGCCCAGGAGTTCAAGGTGAGACTGCGCTTCCCTTGATTCACATGCAACACCAAAGGCTCCAAACGCCCATCAAGAAAGGCTTAAAAAGCTGCAGAAAAAGCCAGAATTTGAGTGGGAGCAAGCTTTCCTCCCTGCCCCCTGACTGAAGAGACTAAGAGTTGCTGTAAAAAGAAATGGTTGGTGAGACTTTGTCTGTATTTTGCCAATGACTTCACTAGGACCCAGATCCACTCTATTGATTTCTTCCTCCTGAAAGGTAAGCACAAGCTCGTATCAGCTGGTAAACATACTGCACCCAGGAATTTGTTGACCATGGTCATAGCAAAGGATGTAGTAAACTCAGATATTGGATTATTTGCAAATTGCAGCAGTGAAACTAATCTAACCTTTCAGCGGCTCTTTTAAGTGATATTATTATTAGCCCTTGTTCAGAGGATGGCAGGCAGGCAGCCAGTAAAGCACTTAGAGTTTACCATCATCCATCTGCTCCTCTATAGATTTGAAGACTGCAGAAATTTTCCTTTTTAGGACTTACTTGTAATATGATTAGTGGGCCACTTGCCACATTGCTATACAAGCATGTCTGTGTGCTTTAGGCAGAGGTATGTGACAGGTATTTTATCAATGAGGGACTCCTGACTGAACAGTATTCCCATTCATTCCTCTGCTTGTTTATTTGTGTAGCAAAACTACCCCTGGTGCTCTCAAAACACATATCAGGATAACAAACATTTTGCACTGCAATAAGGGGGTTATACAAGCATACACGCATAACCTTCCAGCTCTCAAGGAAATTAAGTTTAAAATTAAAGGCTTTGTTTTTAAATACCTGAATGATGCGGCTTTCTTTTAAATTTTATAGTTAGAATTGCAAGAATATCTAGTAGAGCAGTGCCTGGGATCCTAGGGAGACACTAGTCAGGGATTAATGTCATGGCACTGTGGGGTGCTGAGACACAAGAAAAAGTTAGCCCCTGTCCCCAGACCCATGCAGTCTAAGTAGTCATTTTATGCTACTTTTCCTGTGATTTTTCAAACTGGAGCCTGGCCAGTACTGGCCTGGCAGAGCTCATTGCAGTGCTGCGTTAATGGGGCTGGGAGCACTGAGGGCAAGTTCAGCCCTTCTGGTGAGGTACTGCCAGCCGAGAGGGGTGGCTTACAATGGGTCTCCGTTTACGGAGAGGGTTCATATAAAGTCAGTTCTCCCTCGCATTCTTTCAGGGTTCTGCATTCACTATTTCATAAATATGGAGAAGATCAAAGGTGTAATTATGTTAAATTATGTTAATTTGCATGAGCCTTCTGTTTTGGGCCATCTTGCGATATGGCAGCTTTTACCTAGGCTCCTGCAAGCCCCTGCAAAGCTCCTGCATTTTACCTCTGCTGCTCCACTGCTCCCGGCTCCCGAACGTGCATTTCCAGAAGTTGTCATTTTTCATTTGTTCTGATGAGCTTGGGAAGGGCTTGGAGCAGAGTGTCTCCCAGTAAACCTACAATATTCCTGGCAATGTCTCTGAAATAGTCTTTGTGCCAGAAAGTTGGAGCTTCTGCTTCCAAGAGGGAATCTGAACTGTGGGGAGGTAAGCAGTATAAATATATCTCTTATGCACCATGCAGCCCAGTTCACCCATGTTGTGCTCTGTTGGCTGCAGCACCCTACGTGCTTCTTGGTTCTAAATGCAACTGCTCGTGGTGGGGCAGCAGGTTCAATTAAAAGGCAGTTCCTGCTCCAAATAAAGATACAATTTCCTAACCTGGACTAGGACATGGCAGGACTTATCCAGCACATCCCCTGTCAAAGAGACTGGGCTGATGACTTCCAAGAGACCCAAATCTTTAGTCTGTAGATAAGCAAGTTCTACCATGAAACGCATAAAGTGGTGAAGGGACAAAATGATGCTTCCCTAAAATTTTTGCCTTGGGGACGGGGACGATTCCTGGAGAGTAGTTAGTACTTGTGAGAAGAGATGGGCAGCTGACAGGGTCAGAATGTGGATGAGGGACCAGGTCACACGTGAGGCAGCTGGTCTCACCAGCCTTGCGTAGGGTCACACCAACAGGGCATGCAGCCCCTTGAAGCCTTTCCTGTGCACCTCAGCGGGCGTCTCTTTCTGCCAGGCTGTGACCTTCCCCAGACACATTTTGAGTGAGTGTCTGCTGACTTAACACACCATCAAACCTTTGAAGGCCCATTTTGCGTGCCTTTCACAGGCAAAGTGCGTAGCATAGTATTTCCTCGCCACTTTTGGTGAAATTTGAGTTGGCATGGCCCACGGGTTTCAAACAAGCAGGGGATGAAGCGCTATGATCTGCAGGCAGTCCTACCGACTTGTTTGTGTTGCTTTGGTACATGCATGGACCAGTGTGTGAGGAACACAGAAACTGGGGAAAAAAATAAATGAAAGACTATGGCTTTGAAACCATTGAAGAATGTGTTCAACTCCTTATGGACTTCAATGGGCTGTAAGGTCCTGCTGAATAGGGCTTCTGACTGGAATAAATACATTTGGATTAAACTTGGACAGAGAAAAAGCAAGCTCTTTCAGGTTCAAAAAATACATCTTAAAAATGGTTTTCCATGAGGCTCCTCTGAACATCTGCAGTCGGTGCTGTCCCTTTCTCCCACAAAAACTCAATACAGTCTGTCTGAATCCTTTCCTTGAAAGGATTTTTTATGTTTTTATCTTGGAGAAGGTCCACTTCACCACGGAGGGCCCCTCTCAGCGGGACTTCTCACCCCTCCTTGGCAGCAACCTCCCTCCCCAGTGAATGGGCCCTCCTCTGGCTTCCAGGATGAACGGCCTCTTGGCAGGTTCTAAAAACTGGGCATCCCATCACTGGTTCCCACAATCCAGACACCATTGTCGTGGGTATACTGGAAATTTATGAGTATTGAAAAGTAGCAGTCATATTATTTTTTTCTTTGTATCCTTTGTGTCTGGAGAAGACATAAGGAAAGTGGATAAAAGCTTTCAGAAACACCCGTGGCAATAGATTCCCTGCTTGAAATACCTTGGCAGTGGCATGTCTTTTGTTTTCTGGCTTTCAGGGCTTTTTTTTTTTTTTTCAGAAATTACTGAGCACCCCAGTTTTCAAATCAGGTTTCTTTGAAGACTTCTCAAATTGGCTGTCCAGGCATACCAATCATTTTTTGAGCATTTAGGATGTGAAAATCAGGCAGCCTGTTCCTTCTCTATATAAAACTGAAAGAACATGAGGAATAGGGGGAAAAAAAGAAACTATTTTGCATAGAAAAATGGCAGTTAGGAACTATACTTAAGAAAATTGAAGAATATAAAAAGAAATAAAGAACTTCTTCACAAAGAAAAGCACTTTCACTGTACCTACTAAGACATCCAAATTGCTGCATAGGCAATTAACAAAGACAAGGTTATTACAACAGGTGTAATTCTGGTTTTAATATTATAGAGATTTGGCATTAATAAAGAACAGTGACCAAAGGTCAGAAGATGTTAACTCTAAAAATATTTGGGGTTCAGACTATTTTGAGAAAGCATTATTTTCAGGCATTTTTATTTTCAAGAGGGCTTTGGGTGAGCCATGTCAGATATAGGAAGGGAGCACTGAACCTGTAAAGACTTTCTTTACTAAATTATTTAGTGCTCATGAAAAGTGCCAGATGGAGAGCCTTGGGGACCCAAGTCTTCTTTTTATCTGCAAAACTGCCATAGAATAAAAAGTGACAAATTTACCAAGCACCTTTTACAGGCAGCTCCTGTGGCTGCCTGAGCCCTGACCTGGAGCTCTTGTCCCCGATGGGGACGGGTTTGCTTTGCCACCCTGCCCCTGCGGCCCTGGGTGCTCCTGCTGGAAGGTGTGATGAGGGCGATACGTGGTGTGAGAGACGAGGCAGAGACTCAGCTCTTCTCTGGCAGGAGGGCTGATGCCTGCTCATCCTTTGTGTGTTCTGCTGGCAGGTCACTGATAAACCCGATGGTGGATCAGCCTTGGGTTTGAACTGGTTCAGTGAGGTGAAATGTTCGGTGAAGAGTAAAAAAAGAGATTGCCGATTGGCAGGGGTGGGGCTGGATGATTTAATGGGCTATTTATTATCTGTCTCCCAGGTCTAATGATCCTGTAAGTAATGAGCCATCCAGTCTGCTGAAACACTTCAGATTTGTAAAGACCAGTCAGTGTGTACGTATAGTACTTTGTGGCTAGATGAGCTGATGAATCTCTGTCCATATGGTCGAAGCCAAACATATAACAAAATATGATACAATAAACAAGAGGAGGGCTAAGGAAATCCATGGCTGCCATATGCCACGACATAGGTTAAAATATGTGTTTTCTTTGCACTTTTTTGTTACACAGGACCAAGACAGAAGCCAAACCTGTTCAATGTGAGGTGAGTGCCTTAGCATAAGTGCAGCAAAAATCTGAACTGCTGGACTAAGGAAAACACAGCACCACTGCTTAGTTCAGTGGTGCAAATGGCAATCTGAAATCTCAAAAGCGATCTGAGTCCACCTAAAAGAAAAGTTTGCTCCCTTCAAGCCAGAGTGGGATCACACCGCCCATTAAACAACTGATGACACAAATAGAAGAAACGAGGACAAAGAGTAGAAGTGCTGACAAAGCTCTCATCATAGCCTGCTAGGGTATGGAATGAATAAGGAGCCTCTAGCTCGTAAAAGGTGCATCCATGACTGATATATGGGATTATGCCCCAGGGGCTTGAGAGGAATGTTTCCTTCTCTGGCAGAAGAAACCTGATTCCAGAAACAAGGTTCAGGTCCTGAGAAGGTCCTTGTAGGAAACCATGTCAGCTGTCCAGTGAGGTCTGACCTGTCAGATGGAGATAAAAGCATTGCCAGTTGCCTCAGAGCCCACAGAAGAGGAGGAGGGTTGTGTGTGCCAGCAGGCTCCATGCCAGACTACAGGCAGTAAAAGGAGTTTCTTCAGCCCCTGGAGAGGGAATGTGTATAGGATCTGGCTCTGATGCAGTCCAGACCTTGTCTGTGCTCTTCCAGGAGGAGTCTCAGGACACCTGGAAAGGCAAGTATTCTTGCTGGATTTCCAGACCCCTCCTCTGGAGACTGGCTAGTGTACTTTGGGCTGGCTTTTAGCACTGAACCAGTGCCAGAGCACGGATGAATGTGACCAGCTTTGTTCTCAAAGACAAGGTGAAGGAGAGGCAAGAGGTTGGCTGTCCTGCCTTCGAGCATGGGAAGAGCCAGCTGTAAAGAAGCCACCAAGAGAGGATGGTATGAGGGAGGGGGAGCCATCTTCCAGATGTTCACATACCTGATCTTGTGGAAACACCCGCCAGCTCCAAGGAGTCAAGCCCCAGAGGGGTCTTTTCTCACAGCAGCTCTGAATCAATGGTCCCAAAGAGACCCAGGCAGCTGGTTACGTTATTTTGTGGATCTGAGCCATGATGTTCTACAGAATCAAATTACACACTGAGGCCTGAGAAGTAAAAAAAAGTCTCCCTGACTGTCTTGGTAGCTTTCCACTCCAGACTGCTGGTGTCTTATACTGGAAAGCCCCAAACTGGACACTGGTGCAGTCTCACAACTCCTGTATGGAGGACTTGTGAGAACTACCTCCCTCGACCTGCTGGCTGCACTCTCAATAATGCAACCCAATATGTTCATCTTGCCCCTGTTTCCACCTTCTTTGCAGTCCCTTGCTGCAGGAGTTCCTGTCCAAACCAGAAGCTTTTCCTTTCTTTTAGATCATGTAGCACGGGGGTGCCAGGACTGGTACTACTTCATTATAGGGCAGGTGAGAAGTAAAGGCTGTTTTCATTTACAGAAGAATTATCTTCATAGCTACAGCGAACAGTGAGCTTTCTGAGGAGTGGCTGGAGTCAGGAAACCCTGGCACCGATCAGAGATGAAGCTGTGTCAGTCTGCGCATGGGTCTCAGAGATTCCCATTTCTGCTGCGTGACGTCTTGCCTTGACCAAAATCTGGTCAGCAGAAACTCTGTAAAAAGAAGGAAAAGCAGAGCCAGGATGACGAAGAGGTTTGGTGTTGGTTTATTGCTGTGAAGAGTGCTGCAGAAGCTCAGACGCCATTTCAGGAGTCTGGGAAGCGTTTCTCATGGGGACTGGAAGGTGTGAGAGCAAAAGCACCTCTAGTGTACAAACAACCCAGTTACAGTGCTCAGAGTCCAACAGCACAGGCAGGCAATCACGTATGACAGCCAGGGGCATGCCACCAGAGCACAACTTTGATGGAATATCAAAATCTTCAGCACAAAGATTCCTAGCAAATACAAAGGAACGGGGGAAATAATCTCCTATCATAGAAACATCTAAGATTTGAATTAACCTCCCTAGGCCTTAAATTTCATTGCTTCACATGGGGCTAGTGTGTCTCAGGTTAATTGTGTAGACCTCTGGTAATTGGCCCAAATATAGCACAAGGAGATTTTCATGCTAAGCCAACATCAATACTGTGCATCAAAGGCTGCCCTGAATTCTCCCCCTTGGTTGCTCAGTCATCTTTGATCTAAAAAATGAAAAGAGTACGGGATTTTGTTGTTATTTTTATTCCTTCTCGCCCACCTCAAGATTGAGGTTACTGAAAATACAAACAGAGAAAAGGTGGCAAAACATTAAAAAAAATTGCAAAGAGAAGCAGGGATGATGGAGTGAAGTAAACAGAAAGAAATAGTCTTAGAAAAGAAAAAAGAGCTGCTGATGGGAGAAAGAGAGATGCCGTAGATATGGGAAACGACAGTGAATGGGTGGTGAAGAAAAGTCCAGGCATGGTAGCATGAATGAGGAAAAGGGATCAGTCCATGACTTCTGTAAGATAGGAGAATCAGGTCCTGTGTTCTTAAGCCATGCACATGCTGGCCATCTGACCTCACTGTGGTCTGCTTCAGAAGCCTCCAGGAAGCCACTAAGACCTGCAGCACATATGCAAAAAGGCCTTGTACATTTGAGTCTCATTGGGAATAATAATTATTTGGGAAACAGATATTCCTATGTGACCCTTGTAATACTCATATAAAAAACAAAGGGGGCCCATGCCACCCCTGTTGCTGGCTGCTGAGCAGGGAAGGAGCTGCTCCATCCACGCTGAGCTTGAGGGAGTAAACCAAGCTTCTCATGGGCAAAAGAAGGAAACCAGAGGAGACAGAGAGAGGAACGTGTAGAGGGAGACGGGAAGCAGAAAGGAGAGGACGTGGAATTCAGGGAATTTGGGGATTTGGGGATTCAAAGTCTTTATTCTAAGATTGCACTGGGGACTCAACTCTCCCAGCAGTCCCGAATGCTTCCTTTTGACAGCTCCACAAAAAGAGCAACTGGCTTTTAGTGACGCCGAGACCGAGCATAGTTGAGCCCCGGGGTTATGAAAGTTTGGCTCCAGGAAGGGCTGTTCACAAGCTTCCCTTTCAGGCTTGAGCTTCAGTCCCATTAATTACAGAAGGACAGATCCTCAACGTGGAAATCTGGATGAACTCACAAAACATACGAGGACACGCAGACCTTAATCCTGCGGTCTGGCCTCACTCCTAATTTACAGCCCCAGGAAATCTGTTTCCAAGAAAGCATCTTCTTCCTTATCCTGTGCTATTATCATCTCTCCTCCCAGCAGTCTTGCATTCACCTCCGCAGAGAGCAGTTTTGGGGAAGGAAGCCCAGCAAAGTGTTTTAGACAACAAAAAAAAAAATCAGGAGAGATGGTTTCATGACCTTGCAAAATGAAATGTTTGCTCTTGTTTGATGCCGAGCTGACTTCTTAAAGGGGGTAAAAATTAGCTCCTGATGAAATATTGTGTTTCAAATCAGCTCCAAACGCGTGTAGTTCACTGACCCTTTGTTTTCCAGCTTGGCCACTAAACTGGAAAACCTGCTATTTGCAGAGCTCCAATTATGAATAATTTGTGTTCTTGGTTATAAAAATGATTTTAATAATATGCAAAAAGAACAAAGAGAAATAAAAAATCAGGAATATCCAACAANGGGGGGAGATGAAATGAATTCCTGAAGCTGTTTAAGCTAGTTTGATAAAAATATCACCAGAAATTTTTGCTGTATTCAAATAAAATCTCACCAAAAATTCTTTCTGTTCTGTAACTAAATCAAATACTGATCAGAAATACAACAGTTCAAAAAGTTGCTGATGTGAATCAGAAGCAAAAGAGACTCCGTGTTTTTTATTTAAAGTTAAGGTTATAAAGCAAAAGGACAACATTTTATTAGGAGTGAAAATGTGTTTGTCTGGGCATCTGATGGGAGAGAGCATCAGGCAGCATCACTAAGGTAAACAGATGAAATACGAAGCCCCCTTCTACATCCCTGCCAGAAAATCAGTGGGTATGTTTGACATGCTAGAAATGCAGCTACTGTTATGTTGACTTTTAATTGGAATCATTAGAAAAAATGACCTTAGCAAACACAGCTTTACCTCCCCACCTTTTGTTGCCGTATTTTTTCCAGTCTCGTCGGTGTGCTCCTGCATTGCAGGCTGATACTTGAGCCTTGCCTTTGCTGCCTGTTAGGGCTCTCACCAGCGTGCCATCTGGAGCAGCATGCTCATGTGGAAACCACTATCAATTCCCCTGCAAAGCCAGATAATGGGATTCACTCTCCCTTCTTCCCGTTACAGTCTTCTAAGGGCCAAATCTTCCCTCCACTTACAGTCCAGAAAGTCCCAGCCACCCAGTGATGCTTTGCTGCCTTTACACTAATGCAACTGAAGGCTAATTTTGGCCCTAAGTTATTTGTATACTGGAATATTGACTTAATGTAGGCCATTTTCTGAGCTTGGTTCTTCTCTGCAACATGTATCAATTTACTGAAAGTGAGAGCATCCTTCTTAGCTTCCCGTATCGCAGGTACACATTCAGGGCGTGGGCAGAGAAAGAGTTTTCATTTTGCCAATTATGGCTGTGGTGGCAGTAGGATGAGATTGACTTGCACTTACATCCATTACTGTGTTGCAAGTTTTGTTCAGTGCAGAATATTTTAGATGATGGGCTCCTTCTGTATCGTTTGGCAATCAATTCTTCATAATTTGAAGTTCCCTTTCCTCGTTGAACTGCTCTCCTCCCGGTGAGCTGGTTTGCATGTTGATTTGGAATAGAATGAAAACTCAGTGAAGTACAAAAGCCTGTTGCAGAGATTTTTGGTGATGTATGACCAACGTCCTCTTTATTCCCAGCCCATTATTTCCTTCAGCATCTGCTCAGCTGATTAGTTTTAATGAGCAGTAGCTCCACTGGTGCCTAAGGGAATTCACAGCTCACTAGGTAGGGGAAAAGAAAGCGGGCAGTGGAAAATGGCTGCGTGCAGGTGGCTGTCTCCAGAACAGGCACCTTTATGTGCACATCGTACGTGTGACAGGAGGAAACACCCTGCTTGTGCACTGCAGCCACCGAGAGACTCTCCTGTTCTGAGTAGTGGTTCCCACTGGAAGAGGCTCCTTGAGATCCCGAACCCCAGGCAGCTCCTACAGATACACAGGGAAAAGCGAAGTTATGTCTTGGGGCTCTTGTGTCTCCAGGTACACATAAGCCATGACCAGTTATCTCCCTAAAAAATGCCACGTCATGCTATGCATGATCAGAGGAGGAAGCCTCCATGCTTGGATTTTGAATTTTGCCATTTGCCGCTGCCTTGCACGTTTGTCCTGTGTTTTTCCCTGGGATTAGGACTCCCCTCCTGCCCTGTGCCCGCGCGCGCAGCAGAGCAGCTCCGTGCTGAGCAGGGACTGCAATGGCCAGAAACCAAACAGCAGCCGTAGGAGAACCAGACTGGCAAACACTGTTTGCAGGCAGAGCTGCCTGCTTCCGCCCCAGTGTTTGCTCTGATTTCCATGCCTGGAACATCCAAAAACCTTCAGGGTGTCGGGTCCCTGGTCGTTAATGGGACTCAAACTGGGGAGCACCTTTCCATGGGTCTGCTTGCTGGCTGCATATCTGAGGTGCAGAAATGTCAAGGTAAAACCAGGTCAAAACAGCAGCAGAGCTGTCTCACTCCTGGCCTGGTGTCCATCATTCCCTGGAACAGTCTTCCTTTCTCAGTCACTGCAGAAATCATTTCAGCAGGAGACTGAAGATGCCAAACATTGTCATGGAAATGGTAATAGTCAGATGGGAATTGTTTATTTTCTGTAACTGGACAGTACCAATGGTACAAGCCCTGCTAACAGAACCGCATCAGTGAAAACACATGAACGTGTTCTTGTCATCTCTTTTGGCTTTCCAAACTGAGGTGAGAGTTACTCAGCAATCCCCACTTTCATCTCCCCACAGAAGAAGTCATGTACTTCCATCATATGGTGACTGTGTGGTTTTGGGTAAGCAGCCCCCAAAATGGGTGAGGCAGGGGCTGTGGCTGATGAACACGCCAGACACAAGCCACCCCGCTGGATATCGCAGCCCTCAGCAGCAGCATGGTCCCTCTCCCGCGCAGGGATGTTGTGTGCTGCAAGTTTCCAGAGCACAAACCCAGGGGACTGTGCTTGCATGGGCGGCTGCAGCGTGGTGCTGCAGGAGAGGCAGGGCAGTGGTGCTGAGCACCAGCAGCACCTTCTCATATCTCCCCTGTGTAGGGGTAACTGCGATCGGACCTTAGGGTCCCCTTCCCCACTCATGAGCCCCATACCTCCCTCAGCTTTGGCTGCCTCCTCCTGAAGAAGAAGAAGAAGAGGAGGAGGAGGAGGAAGAGGAATCCTATCTGCATCTCTCCTCTCTAGACTGGTGAGAGCAATTTGCAGTATCAGGTCATACTTGTAAGGTATAGTTGATAAAATATACTGAAAAACCATCTGATGCACTTGTTGTCAAGGCTGTTGGAGGACTAGGTCCACCACTGGGATACCTCTCACCATAGGTCTACTACGGCCTGAAAAAAGGCCAAGAGAAGGGATTCACGGTATGTATGGTCAGACTGCACTGCGCACAGCCCATATGGAGTCTATCTTTAGCCTTTTAAAAAAAAGAAACTGACGGTTGCTCAGAGATACGTATTTTCTTCCCCTTGCCATCTTGCACAGCAGCCCCCAACATAACAGTGCTGAGCTACATCGTGTAGAAGACCCCACCTGGCCCACCAGCACCCAGCTGCTCCACCAACAGCCATGCCAGTCTCTGAAATGCATGAAGGCGATAAACACCTGGAAAGGTTTCTTAGCATCTCCTCAAGCCTAAATGACTGAGCTGTCAGCTGCTGCAGAGCCAGGCTGGGCTGGGCTGCTGAGAGTTACGTCTCCTCTCTGGGGAGCACCACCACTGGGACTGCCGGCACCACAGGGATCACAGCTGATCCCTAGCTCTCATCAGGCCATTGAAATTAAGCACTTTTTTGACTTGAATATTTTCAGTGGAGGCTTTAATGGGTGGGCTTTAGGAGCGGAATGGTCAGGTGGAGCACTGGCATGTACAGGTCTGTGGAGGTGACCATCTGCTGCAAGGGCGCGAGAGAGGTGGTGGGACAGGCTGCGTGGCCTCCTGTGCCCTGGGGTAGCTGCAGCCAGGGCAGCAGTTGCCCTCTGTCCCCAGTTGCCATTGTGAATGACACTGGAAATGTTTCTCTTACTTCCTAAAAATTGATCAGAACAACAGAGCTGTGGTATCACACCTCACGTGAGGGAGCCTCACAGAAATCCTCTTTACTCTCCTTTTTTCCTTTTTCCCCAGCAAACACACACTAGTCATCCCGCTTGCATTTCTCTACCTGTCTTGAGTGCACTGGCATACTACAAACCATGATGATGGCTTTTATGTGCTAGAGATGCCGCAGCTGGGTTAGACAGTGCCCTAGGCTAAAGCGCGGGGCTGGAGGAAGCCAGGTCTATGCTCATCCTTTGGCACGGTTCCTGTGAAACACTTGCACTGTACCGCAACATGATTTGAGGAGCGACCAGTCCCATAGACAACAGAAATCAAAGCAGCCTGTGCCACCCTCCTCCATGTTTCCACCTTATTAGGAGTCCCTGAGCTGAAGATGAAGGAATAAAGTGAATAAAGTCTCTGTCCTAAACAGCTTCCAGCTGAAGGAAAAGATAGGACAGAAATACAAAGATGTTTTATTAACCAAAATATTTAATGGAGCAATTTATGAGCAGCCAAGCATTGGTTTATTCTCACAAACAGTAAGAGCACCTGGTAACTCTCGGACTCTAGAAATTTTAGGAAGGATCCAGAGTGATCTCACGAGAAGGTCACACTGTTAGCTGTTTCCCTGCAGTGATTTTGAGTTAGTTGGTACTTTTTATGCTATGTATAAATACTATCAGAGGTTAAATTGAAGTTTCTTGTCCATGGGGCCCATAGGTCTAACACATTTGCTAAGGAACCGAGCCAACACAGAGCGCTCAGTGGCTGTTGGAGGCCAACAGGACTGAACACAAACACCTTCTGCCTGACATCGGTTATTTCCACTGGAGAAGGAACAAGTCTCATTGCCTCTGTGTGAGGATCATTTCCTATGCCCATCTCACACCTCTTTGTTTATGTTCACATATTCCTGACGTCTTCCAAATATTATCCTGAGTAAAACACTCAGTGACTTATTCAGCCTCCTGAATGTTTGCTGACATTATACAGAAACCCCAGCCTGGATGCCCCTTGCATATATTGTGCTTTGGATTGTTCAATTACTCTTTATTCATGGTTTACGACAAACTTTTTTTTTTTTTTACCATGTTATTTGAGAAATAACCCTATGCATCAAGGTATGCATTATTTCCCGAACAACCCTTACAAATCCATTTCAACCAATGGATTACTTGTTCACCTGAAAATCTGTATGTGTGTGTATCATTTATTAAGCACTTCCTGAGGTTTTTCTTTCAGAAAGACAGTAGTCTTTGAGGTAAGCAAAAAATTTGGCCTCACTGCGGAAGCGTTGGCTGTCCAAACACAAAGAATTCAGGTACTACACACACCTCTCCCTTGATCCTGTCCTTCTGTTCGTCTTCCCTAGGACCAGGACAAGGAGCTGGACATTGCAGTGGCTCCTGAGGACCAACAGCATGGGCCCTTCCAGTCCGGGAACGAAGAACTACTCATTAGACCATGAACAAAACTGAGATGTTAAATTAGCTGCAGGATGCAAATATCAGCACATTGACACTGCAAGATAATTCGGGAAAAGCCCACTGTTGTGGTGGGTCTGTACAGAGCTTTAGCCCAGCTGGGACCTGGGACATCACTCTTTCCCAGGTAGTGCTGCAGTGTGTGGTGAGACAAGGGAGTGCTGGATTCAGTCCCAGCTTCTCTCAGCATTTGGTGCTCCTGTGGTTAGGATGTGGTCGGGAGTTTTGACAGTCATTTCCTCCACTGAGGAAATGCTGATCAGTTGAAACTAAAATTTTGCTTGAAAAAATAGTGCTTTTCTTGAAAAACTGTGCATAAGAGGTCAAAATGAGTAGACAATAAACCCATGTCAGCTCTTCCACAAATTAAGTGTCCTGACCAGTGGACTATTTACTCGCCAGCGGACTTTTGGTATCCTTTTTACTGTCAGCATATAGAATCATAGAATGGTTTAGATTGGAAGGGACATGAAAGATTCCTTTTCCTCTGTGGAAAACAGAATAAAATTCATAATCTTAAAAAGTGTGGCAGACTGTGAAAACCCTTTTCAGCGCAATTTCATTTCTCTCCACTACCCACAACTGTCAGATCATTTCATCCTAGTAAGTGATACACTGAAGAGATGAACTGAATGAAAAATAAAAAGGAAGAATATTTTAGTCTTATTTTTCAATTAAATAACTACTTATATCATGCATGTTAATTACAGATGTTGTAAAAATCAGAAGAAAGATAAAATGAGTTAGTTCAACAGAGGCACAAAACCAGTGAGTTGCTGCCTGCTGCCATCTGCCCCTTACGCTTCAGCCATCAAATCGTGGCAGCGGGACACGCAGAAGGACCTGGTTCAGTTGGTTTCTGCTGCTCCTCGTCCCAGAGCAGAACCGGCGTTAAACCTGCCACGGCTTTCCCACGGCGACCCCTCCTTATCTGCAGATGGCCACAAACATCCCGGCAGCCACAGGGCCTCCTGACCAGGGCACGCGGTGCTCAGCTTCCCGGGCTCACATGCCCTTTTCTCCTCCTGACAAAGGCACTCTGGGGGCCGGGGCATTGCGAAGGGGTTTAATCCTCCGTGATCCACAGCCCTGGTGGCTCCCAGACAGTTTTTCTCCGGCAGACGGAAGAAACATGTGATGAGACGTCTGGCTGTGTGCACCATGAAAATGTCCCTGTCTTCCCTGATTTTAATGAGAAATCCCTGGAGCCTGTGAGGAGCTGGTATTTCCCAGCTCACAATCTGGCTCCATCACTACCTCCAGGCAAATCACACCCTGTACCTCCCCCCTGCCCTGCCGCGGGGCTATGAAACCCCCTCTCGCAGGCGCGGGGCAGGGGGGACAAGGTTTTCAAAGGGATGCTAAGGGCAGGCAGGCGGCCTCACCGCAAGGGAGGAAACACGTTCTCCATCACACAAAGTCACTTCCCAAATTGCAGAAACCACAAATGCCCACTTTACATCCGGAGCAAACAGGGGCGCTGCTTCGGCGCGGTGCCTGCCGAGGAGCATGTAGAACTGCTTCGCATTGTATTACCTCTGAAATGCAATGTTGAACTATTGAACTTTAATAGCACTAAAGAGGCTGGGGCGTGAAACCCTTAATGCGTGTTCGTAATGGGCAAAGGGAGAAGCCTTTCAAGCCAGATTTATTTCTGCACCCTCGGATAGCTGCTGAGAACAGACAGGTCTGGGTTGCAAGGCTCCACCGTCCTTCTTTCTGCCCTCTAGTGCCAGATGGAAAAATTAAATGTAAAGAAAGGAGACTGCAATTTGCTTCGTGCAATGCACTAGATAAATAGAAAAGGAAGGAGACAACATTATTTGCAGCTGCATGCTTTGATACCGGTTGAGGTAAAACGTGCCATGGTGGCTGCTGTCAGGCAGGGTTTATGGTGCCGTTTGGGAGCCAGCCGTGCCGCTGCAGCCCTCTGGGGACAGGGCACGCTGGTGTCCCTCCTGCGCTGAACTGGGCCCGAGCCTGCCAAAAGTGATGGAGACTCCCAAGCAAGGCAGGGGCTCCCCCCTTGGTACTGCAGGTCGGGACAGGTGTATCTCCATAACCACCCGAAGACGTGTCTGTTCCAGTCTCGCTGCTTCCTTTAGATTAAAACCCTGACAAAGCTTTTTGCCAAAATATTTACACTAGGGAAGTGCCTGCTGTTTAACACTTTGAACCTCATTTAATTCACACTTGTTCTTAATCTCTATCTCTGAGCACCGCCTCATCGGGCTGAGTCAGACCTGTTACCCTGACTGCTCTCTTCCAAAAATGTGGTGGGAAAGGCGGGAGCACTCTCAGTGCTGGCGTTTGCTTTTGTGTGCTGCTGTACTTGACATCTCTTTGCTCACCCAAGGTGTAAGGGAAAAGCCGTGCTGCTATAATTTCTGTAAAACAGGGGAGCTGTCACCTGCATATTCAGCTGCCAAAAGTAGGAGAGAGCTCCAGGACATCCCAGGTACAAACACGAACAGGAGAAGATGCGAAATGGAGATGGCTCAGTCTGTAGAAGAGGGTTGACTGATGCAGCCCAAGGATGATGCTGAGGACCTGGTAAGCAAGTGTGGGGCTGGAAATCAATTGCCCCAAGGTGACTGATGCTAAGAAAGCCTAATGAGGACTAATGTGGCTGAGCCCCCAAATGGACAAGGGGTCCATGGGAGGACAAGCAGCACTCCCTGAGCCATGGAGCAGTGTTGCACCAGCCTTGATTCCCATCAGGCTGCAGTTATTAAGCTCTCTTTTCTTTCATACCCCACTATTTTTCTCCTGCCTTCCTCTTCTGCTGCTTTGCCTTTCACCTGGGCTGCGAGGTGAGACTCTGACCCATCCTGTCCAGCCCAGGAGCCTGGCTGCCACTGATGGCTCCCTTGGAGCTGCCATGGGCACCAACAGCATCCCAAAAATGCTGTGTCCCCCTAGTCTTTTCCCATCCTCTCCCTTTTCCTTCCCTGCGCACATCTTGCAGTCACAGAGGAAGCAATTAGGAGTGACCAGAACCAAGTCTTCCCTCTTGCCTTTGTTGTTTGACAAAATAAGAGCTTTAAGCCACATCCTCCCTTTGAAAAACCAAGTTGCGATTATGTACATTTTGCCTAACTACTCAATTTTAATTTCAAAATGCTTATTCTTGGTTTTGATCTATTTCTCTTGTGTATCCTAATCAGGATGTTTTGAAACTTCCGCATGAATTTTCCAGTGCGTTCCCCTCTCCACTCCAAGCCCTGCAAGGTGCCAAGCTGTTCAGTGTCACACAGTCAGAAGTTCAGGTTTAAATTTCTGCTTCTCTCGGTCTGTTTATTTGTTCCATTAGTTCCTCACATCCTCCTACAAACAGGACTTCTGCCTCCACAGGGCATGGACAGTGCAAGGTGCCGGGGAAGTCACTGCCATTTTGAGGTGCCTGCAGCCCTGCCAAAACCGGGCTCCACGGGGGTCTGCAGCTGAGAGGACTCAGGAGAGGACACAGCAGTGCAGCTTCAGCTAAGATGCAGGGAGTTGGCTATGACATTGCTACTGGAGAAAAGATAACAGGACAAACCCTCCAGTTGAGTCAGGGCTCTGCTGAAGTCTTTTCTCCAACATTGAAATTGGGGTTTCAGGAGGACACTCATTTTCTGTCCTTTTTCTCCTGCTCCCTACTGTTCTCAGGGACTCACAATCTGACATACAGTCTGTGGGAAGAAACGATGAAATATGGGAACTTCTTATGGCAGCTGCTTCTGCAGGCTGGTACAGGAGGACATTTCAGGGAAGTTAGTGATGCCTTCAGTTACCGGCCCCCACAAGCCATGCTGTAAGCACAGTACATGCTCACTGCTCCTTTTCCCACTAGTTTTGGGAAGCCCCAGACTTCTCTTACAATATAGATTGTGGAAATAGTCACAATTCCACAGCAAAATGCCAAGACCTGAACTCACTCAAAAACACGGCACAGGCAAGGTATGGGGGTGCTTCTCTGAAGGTTGTGAAACATGGGGAAAAAACTGGAAGAGGACATAGAAAAGGCACATTGTACAAGCAAGCTTGGATGGAAAAGCTGAGGAAAAGAACTTCTGAGGTCCATCTTTGCTCATCAGATGTCGAAGCTTACCTTCACTTCAGTTACTCCTGTGACGCAGGAAAGCATTACGTGCTCTTTGTGAATTTTGTGAAAGCATTACATGCTCTTTGAGGGTAGCATCATAGAAAATGAGCTTTGTGACATAATTTTATCCTCTTTATGGAAACAGTTCTCCAACTCTCAAGTCACATAAAGAGTGATACACGTACACATGCATGTGTGCTCCTTGTGCTCGCACCTGCACGAGAACTTATCAGATGCGGTTGGGGCGATGTGCCGCTGCTTTCACCAGGAATGGCAATGGTCACAAGAGCACGCTGGACCATGCTGAGGGTTAAGGCAGCGTCCTGTTCCCTGCCCAACGAGATGTAGTCCCAACTCCACCAGTGCTGTGCCAGGTCCTCAGGCACAACAGCCTGCCCACACTGAGCCCAGCCTGGCAGTGCCAACTCCCATCCGTCATTAACCTGCCCGGCCAAACGAGCGCCACAGCAGCCAGGGGCACTTTCCTACCCGCGGCTGCGGTCTTTCTCCTCGGCTAGTTGGTATATTCCAATGCCATCTCAGCCTGAAATGATGTTAAAATCTCTGACCTGCTACCATTTAAAGTCTTTTTTATTTTATTTAAAAAATGATCCAAGCCTCTTCTGGTTATCTTCTTAAGGGCAAAGTCTGAGAGAGAGCAGCTTAGGGAGAGCAGTCCTGGAATTCACAAGCTTTGCCTTCATGTCACACTGGCATTTAAGAAGGGGAGAGAAGCTCCTTTCTCCCTCACCTACCACTCAATCTCCCTCAGTCCAAAGATAATGTGCCGCTTTATTGCACTTTAGTGAAGGTGAGGCATCCATCTCACCTGACGCTGCTCAGTAAGGGGAGGACCCAGGGGCTTCATAGGGAAAAAGACAGCACCAGAAACAGCTTACTGAAAACTATGCGTGGCTGTACCAGGAGGTCAGGTGGCCAGCAGGAGCTGGGGGAGGAATAAGGGAGCAGGACCACACAACCACACATTAGCTGGGAACATCAAGGACCTCTTGAGATCCAGTCTGACTCCCACTCAAGCAGGGTCAGCCAGAGCAGGTTGTTCAGGGCTGCGTCCAATCAGGTTTGAATATCTCCAAGGACGGAGCCTCCACCTCTTTGGGCAACCTGCTCCAGCACTTGACCATGCTCACCATAAAAAAAAAAAAAAATCTATTATTTCTTATGTTTCAATGTAATTTCCTGAGTTTCAGTTTGTGCCCATTGCCTCTCCGTTTTCTGGATACCCTGAGGAGATCCTGGCTTTGTCTTCTTTACTCTCCCCAGCAGGTATTTATACACGCAGATAAGATCCCCCTTTAATAAAAGAGAAATTTCTTTTCTAAAAGAGAAGTTTCTCTTCTCCAGGCTGAGCAGTCCCAGCTCAGGACTGGAGAAAAGATGCAGCAAGAACCATGTAGGTGATGGATGAAGAGCCAGCGACAACTCCACAGGCAGGGTGATGAAGAGCTCAGCAGCAGCAGGTCCCACTGAGCAGCTGCTAGTCTCATTGATGGTATGAACACCATAGCCCAAATCCAGCCTCTTCCCAGGCCAGCCCCATCTGCCCCAGTGGTTGCCTATAAGCACCAGAGCTGGAGCGCTCCGGGTGGCTGACATGCTGGGCCCATCATTGAAATGCAAGGAAAACAAGGGAGAAAGAGAGCCAATGGAGTGTGTGCTTTTCTTACAGCAATGGTGCCTGTGTTTTTCTTACAGCAATGTTGTCCTCCTGGGGTTTATTTTCTGCTTTGTTCTCTTTCACTTCTCATGTTTGTGTTTGCAGAAATCATCCTACAGTTGCTATGCGGAAACAAGCCACCTCTCGAAGCATTGCCTCTCTAGATAAGCCTTCCTGTCCTAAGCTGAACATGCCAGATGGCCCCAAGCCCCATGTCATGTCCTCTGCTACTGTACCCCACGGTGAGGTGTTTAAATGTGCTGCCAGTTAGAGCTGCACAGTGGGGACCATGCTGCCACAGCCCGTGTTTGCTCATAGTGAAAGCACTGAGCGGTGAGTACAGCAGGGACCCGATGTAGCCCATGGAGGTAGCCACCTTCCACTGCCTCCACCACCTCTGGTACCATCCTTGGTCAGGCCCGGTCTGGGACCTCCTCCTACCTGAGCTAGCTCAGCTGCCTGCCTGCCCCAGCTCTGCAGCAACGATGCTCCCTTCATCCAGCACGGTTCTGCCGACCTGTGCCAGATGCGTTGAATTAAACCCACTCTACAGTTCATTGCCACTGGTGCCGGTTTGGGATGAGGCCAAATCTCTGCTTCCTAGCTTGGCACCTGGAGGAACTGCCTGCCACGGGTGCCCTAGTCCCTGAAATGTCAACAGCGGGGCCCGATGACGGCTCTATGGCTCCTCTATGTCCCCTGCCATGCAAAAACATCTGATTCCCCATAGCCTGGTCCCCAGTGACTCAGATGCTTCGGAGGCAGCGCAGTGCATCAGCTGCCACAGAGCAGCACTGACAGACATGCTGGGGAGAAGAACAGCCGAGAAGAGCCGCGGCACAGCCAGAGGCTCCCGATGTGAGACGGCGTTTATTTTTAGAGTGCCGTAGCGCTAAGGATATGGCATGAGCCGCTTCCCCCTCGTCACTCTGACGCCATCGCCCGCCGCCCACGCGCCCGCTAAGTGGGTTATCGCAGCCCATCAGGCTCCCAGGGAGAGGGGAAGAAAGCAAAAAGGTCACTTCTCTCCTCATGCCAATAAACAGCAGAATACATTCAGCGCTGTGGTATTTATTAATGGACTTTGGTTTAAAGTTCTGAAGGTGTCTTGCGCAAGACATCATCTCTCCTACCCCTCGGAACTCTGGGATCCGCTATAAGTCACCATCCTCCCAAAGCCATGACAAATCCCAGAGCTACAGCACTTACAGAGGGCTTTCCTCTGTCTCAGCTGATAAGCTACTTTCTGTATCCTTGATTTTTCCCTGACCTGTCAATATCCTTTCCTCTCTGCTAGACATCACTAAAGTCACTGTGATCCCAGCTACCATCCTTCTTCTCAGCTGCCTTCTCTGTCATTTTAATTTTCCCACTTCACATCAAAATTCACACTTGTCCGAGATGTTTATGTGCCCTTTGTGCCATAGCATTTAAAGGAACTCTCAACTGATGTTGTTATCCTCGTCTAACACAGGGAAGCAGTGCAGACTCCCCGTCCCCCATGCCAGCGAGAGATGAGCAACATGCTCAACACAGCAGAGACCATCCCAGCCCTTCACACCCCAGGGTCACGCTTTTCCCTCCTTTCCTATTTTTCCTTCAGCTGGAGTCAATTCACTGCTCCACAGACATCGCTCCTCCCCAGTCACCATCCTGCATGTCCTTCCAGCACAGAGCTCCTCACTGGGAAGTTTCAGCCCATTTTGTTGCACTTCTCTTGCACATTTTCCTTCCTCCAACTCGCTTTTCAAAATTTCTGGCACCAAGAAGGCGCTTGCTGAAGTAGCACATCTCTGCTCTTCATCTGCCTAACCATCTGCTTGAGAGAGCGCGGGGCAGGGGGTGTTTCTGCAGAGATTTGTAGACTGAAGGCCAGAAGCAACCAGCATGATCTAGATCAGCTGCATGATAAATGCCGTAGACAACCAGGCAGCAGTTCCCACAGCAAGTCCTTCATCACTCAGTGCACAATCCCTAACCAGTGAAGACCCAGCCTTCCTGCCTTTTTTTTTAAATGGCGTTAATTAAAATTTTTTTTTGTACTACGGAAATACGAAACTTTACAGGGAGAGGGCAGCTAAGGTTTGGAAATCGTAATGATTGGATTTGGGAAGACTGTAAAGTCTCGGGAGAGCAGCAGTTATTCAGGTACATGTACACACAGACTTAGCATTTTATGCTTGCACAGTTTAATTAGAAAATAGTTCTATCCCACAAAACATGTTGAAATTCCTAAACATTTTGTTCCAGTGAATAATGATACCCATCTCCCTAAAGCAGTGTAATGGGAACCTCCTAGTCATGCCAGCCCAAACGCTGTTGGGAGAAGCCCTGCCAATAGCCGTCGCAGCAGGAAGGAATGCCACCTTGCCAACCAGCCCATGGCTTACAAGCCCTTCGGGCCCCATGACTAAGGTTACCCCAAAGAGCTCTCTGCAGCTCTCTGGGCAGCTGTACACCCACAAGTACAGATCTAGCTTTGCTTCCAGCCACCAAAAAACTGTCATTTCAGCTCACCTAACCTGGAAACGGGATCACCATTCCTTAGCCTCAGGAGACTGGAGAACCTAAAGAACCTTAACCTAGATGGAAGCCTGCTATGCTCTATTCCCAGTCAAGGAGTACACGACAGCACAGGGGTATTTGCCCAATCCTAGCTCTATTAGGTGTCCTACATGTCTTGATTTTAATCCTGCCTTCCAGTAACACTGCCAGACACACAGAAGACTAAAGCCTCCTCACCCCACAGCCATAACCAGCAGACTCTTATTTGGCCCTGGCAATAAACTAGCTCTTACTAGCTCAAGTCAGATCTCCCAACAAGTCTCCCTGAAAGCCTAATTATAGCCCAGATTACCAAAAATAACATTAGCCTGGAGAGGTCTGGAAATTCCCTCCTTGGTGTCAGAAAATATCCAAAGCTGAAGCCCAGCAGCACAGGTCTAACCTCCACTCCAGAGCCCGAGGTGGGCTTGGGCAGGTGGTGGTTTAATCAGCCAGTTGTCTCCCTAAATAAAGGGCAAGAGAAGCTAATAGATGCAAACTCATTAAAAATATACAAGAAAGTATTACTTTTCTTTTTATTTGTAAAAACAGTCTTTTAGTCAAAGAATTGGTGCTTTCTTCTTAAAAAAAAAAAAAAAAAAAAATGACTATAGCTTGCCCAGCACAGGCTACATCTCTTTAACAAAAGACGATGTGATACACGGTGTTCATTTAGATATCTACGCAAGAGAACATGCTGCAGGCATCTCTGTGAAGTGCTTCACAAAATGACTTTTTGTATCACTAATGACAAAGGGCTTCGGTATCTCTCTGGGTAGAAGCTGACATCTTGTGGGGAGTTCACTTGGGCCTCCCACGGAGAACACCACTGAGAAGCAACACGCAGAGCTCTACACTGGAAGGCAGTGGGAGAAGGCTGGTGTGCCAGGCTGCTGAGCAATTTATCTCCAAGGCCATTTGTGTAATTGGACAATCTCTTAAATACTGTAAAACATAAAAAGGATCCTACAAATCTTTATCTGCAGATTTCTTGCTTAGTAAAAAACACATCATCCATGGTCAAAGAGAATGACACTGATAATTTAGTATTTAATGCCACATTTTAGTTATTTTAAGAATCAATATACTCTAAATAGCACGGCAATTTGCTAGCTCTGGCAACCCCCTTTTTTTAAGGATGGACTGAAGTAAAAGTAGAATGGTTGAGAGACACTTAGTTGAATTAGCAACATTGGTGGCTACTTCTTTTGAAAGACACTCTCCTAAAAGAATACTGCTTTCTCTCCAGACCTCTGGGCTTAGAGTCACAGTTACCACCAGGGAACAGGCAATGTGCAGTAGTTGACCCCATGTGTGCTCTTTGTCTCTATCAAATACGAGCTGATTTGAGTTAGCTCAGCCCTCTTTCGTACAGTCCTAGACCAGTGCTGAGAGCAAGAAACAGCAGATGCATCCAGATGATTTCCTTTGAACAGAGCAGCTGAGCCACGTCCAAATGACTAAGTTCAGATAAATTGAGTCATCAGATGCCCATTTAAGACAAATTAGTTCAGAACGGCTACGCCGCATTTGTCAATGGTTTAATGCACTAGAAGTGTATTTATAAGACAGGGCTAATTTCCTAGTCCTTGAAGAAGAACGCTTTGAGAAAGCAAGTGCTCCATCTAGCAAAGTATTCTCAGATGCAGTCAAAAAGGCATTCGGAGCATTAGTTTACTACAATACATCTTTGGCCAAGAGTCACTCTTAATGTTGAAGAGATACGGTCTTTGGTTTTTATAATACGTACAGCTGAAATAAGTGCCAAAACACATGTACAAGTTCTCTGCTGCTTCTCTTTGACCAGGCTGAATAACAGCTGAAATACACATCAGCACTACTACTACATTATTTTTTATAAACTGGATTTTAAAATTCCAGCAGGGAATGATCCTCTTACTTCAGTGTCAGCAAAGCATCTCATTTGAGCCAGCTCTGTCTGGGGGAGACATTAAAAAAAAAAAGCGCACCCATTTTTGCTGACAGCAGGGCCAGCAGTGAGGGGCTGGTGGGGCAGCAGAGGTCAGCACGACTGGCCAGCATGAGTAACCGCCCTCCATCACTGGCCACAGCGCTCCGCTGCTGCCGGCCCGCAAGGGCGTATGGTGTATTGAAACTCTCCTCCCAACAAGAGGAGCAAAGAACCTTATTCTTCAGGACTGTAAATCTCCTCAGCTTTTCCCTGTCTGTCCTTTCATTTGGCCCAGCTCATGCCTGGTCTAGGCTCCTTCCCCGTGTCCCAGAGGAGCAGGGAGAAGAGCCACAGTTGCTGTCTGAAGGAGGATAGGGGAGGAGGCTGGGAGCAGGGTAAGGATAGGACAACACTGGACGAGATTGCTTGGGAAGGTAGTTTCCATTGTAGAAACAAAATAAACATAACAAATAATCTGGCATGGAGGGAACAAAAGCAAGGCAAGAGACTCATTTCCTGAAGGTGCTTCTAGACTTTTTTTTTCCCCTGTTACACTGAGATGTCAATCCATACTTTCAAAAATTTACTGTCTCGTAATAGTACTCACTGGGTACAAGAAAAAAACCCAGACAAGTACTCATCATGACCCAGTGATCAGGATCATGAGCAGCCACTGTGACACACTTTAGACTTTGTCAAGTGTTACACAACCTCTTAAAAGAAGTGGACTTCAGGAATTTTCTCAGTCTCCAGTTATGCAACGCCAAAAGACAGCTAGAATTATTCTCCTGTGTGTGGAAAAGTGCTGGAAGGTAGACTGCAGCTGGAATATTGGGTCCAGTTTTGGGCCTTGATAAAAGAAAAACATCAGCAAACTGGAGGCAGCTCAAACTGGAGCCAGTTCAGAGAAGATCACCAAGGTGGTTGGGGCTGGAGCACTTGCCCTGGGCAGACAGGCTGAGGGAGCTGGGCCTGGGCAGCCTAGAGATGGGATGGCTTTGGGGAAACTTACCTGCAACCCCCCCATACCTATGGGGAGCCATCAAGGAAACAAAGCTGGACTCTACAGCAGGCAGAGCGATGATGAGAGGGAGCAAGCACAAGGGTTTAAGGAAAGACTCCTTCCCCATAAAGACAGCTAAACACTGGAGCACATTGCCCAGAGACGTTGTGCTGTCTCCATCCTTAGAGGTTTTCAAGACCCAACTGGATAATGCCCTGAGAAACCTGCTGTGATCCTCCATTGAGCAAGGTGCTGGACCAAAACTTCATGAGATCCCTTCAGACCAGAATGACTATGTTTCTATAGTTTTTACTGAATCCGCATCTAGGAAAAGATTTAATAGCAAACCCAAAACCATGCTGTGAGTTGCAGCCACTTCCAAACAAAGACTATCAATTAACTGTCATTCAGACCACTAAAAATGTGCTATGTATTTTTATATTAATAAAGAATTGTATCACTTAGCCATTTGCATGTATGAAATTGAGTTCACAGATCAAGACATCCAGCTATAGGTGTCAATACAAGCTGCGTATACGCGTGTCCTCGTATTTCAGTGGAGCCCGAAGAGCTACTCAAGCTGATCAAGATGCAGGATCAAAATTCAGCTGGTCAAGATGCAGATGAACAGCTCTCCAGGCTCCATTGCCTATTGATCCAATCTCCACGGACTAAGCAGACAATTCAATTTACGTACATCTGCAAGCTGAGTCCAAACCACTGCCTAGTATTTTATAACTTAATTTCTGCATATTATATACACATTCCTTGCTTTTTTTATGCTGCATTAGCAGACAACAGCCTAACACAATCTCCCATTTAACTGCTCACAAGGCAATTCTAGTGTCATTTGCTTGGGAGTTTTTACCACGCTGAGCTCAGTCTGAATTGGCAGCTGCAGGTAAGGGATAGGAAGACATTGTAAGAAGCAGAGGAGACCAACAAAACTTTTTATACATCTCAACGGAGCAGTGTCTTGCAGTCACGGTGCTCATGTCACCACAGAGTGTGAGAAGCCCCTACAGTTACCTGGCTAAGCCTGCAGTTCTCCCCCTGGTGCAAAGCACATCATTTCCCCCGCACTCTGCTTTGTAACTTTTATTTATTTTTAAATAAATACCTTTTTAAATTGTATTTAATAATTGTACCTTTTATTTATTTTTAAACCACCAGTTCTTACAGAAATGGAATCAAGCCAGGAAACCTTTAGATGTCCCTGGAACTGCTGCCAAACACCTGAAGGTGGTTGTGGAGAACAGCATTAGTGCTGCTGAATCTCCAGGATTGCCCACAGGCCAAGGACCTCCAGACAAGCACGTCCCAACTCAGGACACGCTCTGAGAACTCGGAAGGCACAGGGACATCCCCATCTGTGTGCAAGCACCATGTTGCACTAGCAAGACTCTATGACTGCTTGGTATTTATGTGATAGTGACAGTGGCAGGTCCCATGTGCTGCCATAAAACAGCAGCTTCTTGTCAGTCCTCGGCCCTCCCTATCCAGGGCATGGCTCTACGTTACCTTTGGTCCCAGAAGGGCAATAATGGCAAATGTTGGAAAATGGTCAATAATCAGAATTTGGACTAGTTACCCAAGTAACTCAGCTTCCATTTCAACATGCAAGTGGAACAGCTAGGTGGAAATTTTGGGGGAGATATTATTGGAAAATGTTACCATTTTCTGCAGAAAATTAAGTTCTAATTTAAATTTGGTAATTCCAGTATAGCAGCCTTCCAGTATCTGAAAGGGGCCTTACAAGAAAGCCGGAGAGGAACTTTTTACAAGGGCATGTAGTGACAGGACGAGGGGTAATGGCTTCAAACTAGAAGAGGGTAGATTTAGATTAGATCTCAGGAAGAAATTTTTCACTCTGAGGGTGGCGAGGCACTGGCACAGGTTGCCCAGGGAAGCTGTGGAGGCCCCATCCCTGGAAGTGTTCAAGGCCAGGTTGGATGGGGCTTTGACCAACCTGGTCTAGTGGGAGGTGTCCTTGCCCGTGGCAGGGGGGTTGGAACTAGATGATCTTTAAGGTCCCTTCCAAGCTAAACCATTCTATGGTTTAATTTAGATGCTTTAAAACAAGCTATTTAATATGTTCTTTAGAAGATTTCACCTTTATCATACACTTGATGACTTTGAAACACAGTTAATAAAATTCATCAAATACAAACTCTTATTTCACAACATGGCAGGAAAAAAACCCAACCAACCCACATTGCTATCTGCAAAACTATCTGCTGATAAGCCAGAGCAAAGGAGTCAAACTTCATCTCTGAAGGGCTCTGTGTGAAGAACTAACAGTGGCTCTCACTGTGGATTAGGTTACTCAATTAACAGTATGATCTGAATTGTTCTATCAATCACTAAGCCGAAACAAGACTATTTCCCTAGCAGCTGGGTCACAAAATCCCAGACTGGTTGAGGTTGGCAGGCACCTCTGGACATCATCCACTCTGAACCCCTGCTCAAAGCAGGGGCAGGCAGAGCAGGTGGATCAGGGCTGTGTCTGCTGAGAATTTGAGTATTTCCATGGATGGAGACCCTAAAACCTCTCTGGGCAACCAGCACCTATGTTTGATCACCCTTAGAGGGAAAAAAGGGGTTTCCTCTGCCTGAACAGAACTCCCTGTCTCAGTTTATGTCCACTGTCTCTTGTCCTGTCACTGGGCACCACTGGGAAGAGTCTGTCTCCATCATCTTTACTCCCCGCAACAGGTATTTGTGGGTAAGATCTCCCCGAGCTGTCTCTTCTCCAGGTTGAACAGTCCCAGCTCTCACAGACTCTCCTTGTATGACAGATGCTCCAAATCCCTTAATCACCTTCACAGTCCTTCACTGGACTCACTCCAGTATGTCCATGAAATTTGGACTGGGGAACCCTACGCTGGACCCAGCACCCCAGGTGTGGCCTCACCAGTGCTGAGCAGAGGGGAAGGATCACCTCTCTCAACCTGCTGGCAACACTCCTCCTAGTGCTGCCCAGGATGCCGCTGGCCTTCTGTACTACAAGGGCACATTGCTGGATCATGTCCAACATGTCACCCACCTGGACCCCCCAGGTCCTTTTCTGCAAAGCTGCTTTCCAGCTGGTCAGCCCCCAGGTGTATGGGGTTATTCCTCACCAGGTGCAGGACTTTGCATGTCCCTTTGTCGAACTGTGTAAGATTTCTGTTGGCCCATTTCTCCAGCCTGTTGAGATCACCAAGTCTACAACATTCAGGTCAACAAAACAAATCTTTGATATATCACAGCCAGCAATACAATACAGAAATATCAGCAACTCACCCTCTGACAGTTAAAGAGCAACCATCAGTAGAAACTACAGCTTGAAGTTACAGGAAAAAGGGCTAGTACATCTGGCTTCAGACAATTCTGCATCATTTGAGGCAGAAACGAAGTAGAGACTTTTCACACCAAAACAATGCTAATGTCTGCTGTGTCCTGGGATGCCAGAACCACTGCAACAGCAGCACCTGCTACAGCTGAACGGTGCATGCTACAGCCTGTGGTGCGCTGCTTGCGTGACATGCCAAGTCCAGCTCCACTGCACGTCCCTACCCTCCCATTCTGGAACCACTTGCGGTATCTATATCCCAATTTCCATGTCAGAACTAAAAAGCAGTTCCAAAAAGCATCTCTCTTTTTTTTTTTGCTTTTCAAGCTCATTAGTACATTAGACCTGGCACCTAACTTCCATGTATCCAACCTAGTGTGGCTGCCTTCAGATTTTCTAGGCTAGGATGAAAGCATGCATCAGTACGCAGGACGGCAGCCAGCACGGCTGCTGAGCTTAGGTCTCCATGGGAAGAGCAAATTCAAACAAAATGTAAAGTACAACGGTTTACCTGAAACAGGATTTGCTACCAAGGAAGCATTTGATTGCCAGTCCAAGCAATCAAATCCCCTGAGAAAAATCACTCGAGCAAATCAGTCACTTCAGCCTCTACTGTCTGAATCAACTGGTCTCTCCAGCGCTTATTTGCCATAGCTTTGAGGCAAGCATCTTCCCTCAGTGCCACCACGAGTCGCACTGAAGAAGATGGAGCTAGCATTTGCCAGTATGTAGGAAGGACGCAGATTCCAGCAAACATAGAAATGAGGAACTTCATATCAGACAAACATCATAAACCCAGCAACAGCTATAAATATTCAAAGACAGGGCATACTTTTTTGAATTTGTTATATACGTTATAGGTTGGGAACCTAGAGCCTAAGAATTGACACATATCAAGATAATCCTCCTGTCAGTACCAAATTTGCTTTAACAAGTGGGACAAAAAAGTAAAACTCCAGTGAACTGAAATGTTTCAAAATGCTGAGCCTATTATATTTCTGAAAATAGGCACAATTTTTAGGAGCAGGGATCAACAGGTGCCATCTTCCACAAGCGATGCAGCTCTCACGAGTGAGAGCCCTGTATCACTAGAAAGGAGGAGGAGGAGAATATACCAGGAGAGGGAAAATCTTACACGTCCTGTTTCTGAAGGGAAACAAGATAGAAATCACATTCCTCCTTGCGGAGGAGGAACAGACTGCACAGGCAAGGCTGGCCACAGACACCGCTGATCCCCGAGAAGTGTCATTTAGGAAACAGGCCTTTTCCTCCAGAGAACCTATTTACACTGCCCACCTCCAAACCTCTGTTCCCACCACGCAGCGTGTCCTGCTGCCCTCCCGTCCCAGCAAGGCCAGCAGCTGCCTCCCACACCGCTCCCGGCTGGCTGGTGGGAGCTGCGAAACACTGCAGCGCAGAGCCGGCTCTGCTGCATGAGCTGATATCCTAAGCCCAAGGTAAGGAAGTTGAAGTCAGAGACAAAAAAGCAAAAACGATGAAGGTTTCTCATGTGTGCTCCAGCCTATGAAAGCACTCCCAGCCTCAGGGATGAGAGTCAGGTAGGCTAGATCTGCTGAACCTCACTCACGCGTTCTGCCTGGGCTGACATCTCAAGCTGCATGGAGAACACACACACGACTTCAGTTCCAGTTTTGGAAGACATTAGAGACGTTTCATTAGGTTTCAATAATTCCATCCACGTAGATTTCATAGATCTTTCCAGCTTTGGTATGTTTTGCAAGTCTAAATTCATGCATTTATCCCTCCTTCCTCAGAGCATCCTTAGCCATGGTAGATTTACTACTCTGCAGACACCCTCTGCCTACAGTAAATGGGATGTAAAGCTGTCAGACTGCAGGATGGTTTCCACACCGTACGTGCGTAACACAAGCACACAAAGCAATTTGCTCTTCAAACTGATGAGAATTTAAGAGAGATTAGGGAATGATTTTATCTTAGACTCCCTCCCCCCAACACAGACACGTTTGGCAAAACAGTGAACTGCTCCCAAACCAGTTGTGACAAGACGATGCACAAAGACTTCCGACAGTCGGTCACCACGAGACAGATTTAAGATTTAGCTCATTTACATTTCATACATAAGAATAACCAAAAGGCTAAAGCAGAAACCAGACCCTTTCTCCTCCTTTCTCCCCATCGTGAAAATAAGGCTCAAAAATGACCAAGCTTGACGAGCTGAGCCACGTTCACCTGAGCAAGACTACATTTAACCCACGACCTTTTACCTTCCATTCATCATAAGCTAATTGTACACATACTCAGTTTGCTTCAGCTGATGTAAGACACGGTCCCTGCCAGGACCATTAATGTGCCAGTCTCCTCTGGGCACCAACTGGGGATTCCTGGCCCTTCCTCTATTCTGCTGATGATACAACAGCTTCTGACGGATTCCAAAAAACCCTGGTTTCTCAGTTACTTTTCAGACGGGCCAGCGTGCTGATGCGAGGGAGCCGACAGACAGGACGGACACGGCACAGCTCAGGCAGGCCAGCCTCTTCACAGCATTTTTGTGCTTATTTGCGTAACAGTTCAGTAGCAATATTCCACGTACCACCTTAATACGAGCAAATTTCTACTTGATCAACTGAAGTTGAACACTGAATTATATGAAAGACGTATATCCATGCCGAGAGTGGATGTCACAGTAACTGAGCTACTGTAACCAGATGGCACCAGGGCTCTATACTGCTACACAGCCTATTCTCCAGTGCAGAGATGAAGCAGGGAGTCACCTCCACCTATAAACCAGCAAAATTTGAAATTCAATCACTTCCCTTAAGTGGTTGCACTCATAAAAGCCCAGCCATGATAATCAACAGAATAGGAAGTTTTAACTTCCAGAGGTTTGTGAAGTAAAAGCATATTAGAAAACTTAAAACTTCATAAATCTTTTTTCTAAAGAAGCCTTAGGACCAAATGCAGTGAGTCACAGTTTCTGTGACAATAAATAATCTCTGGATACTCAATTGCATGTCATCTTCCATATTCAACGTCTCTCCTCATGCCCAAGAGGAAACGAAAAAATTTGTTCAACATGAACATTGGTGCAGCCATCATGGAACACCACTTTGTATTGGGGAAAATAAGCAGAAAGGGGACACTGCCCAATTGCGTTGTGTGACCAAGCAAATCCCTGATTTCTGCCAAGGCTGGGGTGGTCCTGAAAAGCCACACTAGGATTATGACAACATTGCTGACAAATCTCCATGCATTTTCACACGTTAAGTAACAGGAAACTGAGCTCCAAGGGCAGAAGAGGATACTCCAATGCTGAAGTGAAGATTGGATGTCTTCAACTACTTGTAGCCCCTGTCACCACCAAAGCCTAATGTTTAATGGACTTTTCTAAGATGGAGAAACTTGCAGTACCCAGTCTACACTGGTATTCCTGTGTTGCTCTACTGCGTTGAACAGACAGTAGTGGGGAAATAAAGCAACAAGCAGCCTAACCTGTCCAGAAGCTTACAGAAGATCCAGCCTGAAGAATAATACTGCAATACTTCCCAAGATGCTTATTAAACACAGTAATTCTTAATACTTCCATGCTTACATCCATTGTTAAACTTGGTCAGATAGAGCTGAATGAGAGACAAACCTAAAAAAAGAAAAAGGGTTTCAAGTATTTGCAAAATAGATCTTTTACTCCAAGGGAAGATACCCCAGAAGCTCTTCTTTCCTAGAGGCATGACCAGGATAACCTCTAAAACCAGCCAAATATAAAAATAATCCCAGGACATCTCCGGATTCAAGAGCCATGCAACCAAAGCACTAACCCAAACATTAAAATCCATGTTTAAGACCAAGCCAACACCTTATCTAGTAATTTGAGGAAACCACTAATGAAGATGATAACCTCTAGTAAACAAAACGTTACATCAGCTTTTTTGTTTGTTTGTTTTAAAAAAGTTAACCAGTCATAGTTACCTAACGGAGCTAGATATTGCTGCCTTCAGAGATATATTGTAAGAGTTCTTGCTGCTGCTACAAAGCCTTAGGTGATGGTTACAACAGCTGTGGTGAACAGTAAAGCAAAGATTTTTTTTTTTCCCAAAATTAGAAATATACAATTTCCAAAAATGGGAGCAAAAGACAAAAGGTAATGAAAAATACTGCTGAAGAAAGGTTTAATTAAAAAAATCAGGAATTCAACAGTGCCTAAATCTTTATTTTTCATAACCTACATATTTTTTTCAAATTAGACAGTTTTACATTTTATGACACAAAAGGAAACTTAAATTACTGATAGTTTACATGTAAGCTTGATTCCAGTCTTAATGGAAGAAGAACAAAAACAAAAACCCTCAAGAAGGCTCCCATATTACACTTCAATTTCATGAATTGGCAGCTGTTAGGTCTCCTCAGAAATCTTCGATTGTCTGCTGCTATTAGTGTAATAGGTTACAAAGCACATAAAAATCCCTAACGGTAGCTAGCTGAAGGAGATACAGAGATAGGTATGCACCATTACAGTCAGCTGTTGCTCCTGATACACCGCACCACACTCAAACAAGGGCCTTTTCTACGCCAACTGCTGAAGTCTTTGAAGGATAACGCAGCAACGTAAAAAATTTGCCACTGTTCGGATTTCTAAGCGGCAAATGACAGCATCATGGTGGGGAACCGATCTGAAACAATGTTAAATTTTAAAAGCAACCTTTGTTTTTTTGAATTCCTGGAAGAAGAGTCTCAGATCCCATTTTGACTTGTTTTCAAAATGAAAAGCATCACCACACAGTCCTACAAGGTAAAATGCCAATTTTACTTATGGTATCCCTGAACCTTTAACTCAGCTACTGCTTTTGGGAGGTTTTTCATTTTAAAAGCCACATTTTAATCTATGTATCATAGCAACAGTCTGCATGCAACTTGACAACTCTACTCCGAAAACTCCATTTTGTCACTGAGTGGGGAAAAAAAAAATAAATCTCAAAGTAAAATACAGTAAGGATAAGTTGTACATTACACAGCTATTTGGCGTGTCACTTTTTCTTTTTTTAAAAAAAAAAAGCTATAAAAACCACATCAGAGGAAGGTTTAAACTTTCGATGCAACAGACTGTTGCTGGGTAAGCAGTAATTACAGTGTATTGACCTAACACAAATGGCAGCAGAATACATTAGAACAGCACAACACATCCCGCTGGTCTCACGATATTCCCTTAGGTACCAGTCGAGTATTATGACCAGCTGTACACAGTCGCTGTAAGGAACCACTTGTGACTGTTTGCAGGTGGTAAGCCTTTCACTTGCAGCAGACAAACAAAATGAATCATACAGCTGGCCTAAACCATACACAACTCTAGCTACCATTTTCACTGCCACTGGGGAAAGGAGAAGCATATTAAAAATCCAATGACAGAACTAGCTGAGCAGTTTTGGTGAAGTCATCCGAGTCCTATCTCCTCCCACAGCATTCACAACGTGCGCTTTTTAAACAAGAAAAATCAACAGATTCCAGCGTGCCCTATTTTGACCAGTTCTGCAACATACAACAGGCTGGATTTAGAAGGTCAACTAGTTACCAATTGATGCTTGTAACAGGAAATTTATCAGGAGTCAACTTCTATAGCAACTTTACAGTTCTATGAATCATACACTAAGGAAAGCACTGATATTCTTGAAAGCAGACAAGTAAGCTTCAGTGTATGTTTTTGTAGCAGTCTAAAGTTTTTTTCCAATTAAATTTGATTTTATTAATGACTTAAAATTACAGTTTGACTGCTGAAATTCACTATTTACATTGCAGAACACTTCTGAATTGGTTAAATCGCTTGTTTTTAGAGGGACTCAGGAAAACATTTGAGGGCTTTCAAATAAGACTTGCGTTCCATTTCCCTTTTGCAGTGAAGAGGCAGAGTCAGTTCAGCACACCAGAATAAAATAAGAAAAAGAAAAAACAACAAATTAAAGTAATATTCAAACCACAACATTTAGTTTATCTACATCCAGCTCAACAGCAACATTTATAATATCAATAATTTTTATCAGATTTTTTTCTTTAGGGTACCTTTTTATATGTTCTGATTATTTACAACTGTACAAGCAAAGCACACACTTCCAAGTGCACATATTTAATACAGTATTGACTATTTGCATTTACAGGTTTTTCAACAATCTGAAAAAGATCAACTGTTTAAGATCTTTAAGGTATATTACAAAAACTGCTGCTAGTTCCTGTACTACAGTATGTTTACCCAGTAAGACCAGTGACAATAGATACATACTGTAACTGAGTAATTCTGTATTCCACTCATGCTAACCCTCCACGGGGTCAGACCTCATTAACTCTAAGCTGTCTTGTACAAAAGTTAAGGCAAAGTCATTTTCAAGTTTAAATAAAATTCAAGTCTTTAAATATTGGATGGAAATAATTCTTTAAAAAAATCAGTTGTTTAAATAAACATTTTTGTGGAATAAACTGTACTGTCATAGTCAGCAGGAATGAGTTTTGTCTGAACTTCCTGCAGTTTAAACACTTAAAGAAAAACTTTAGGCATTTTAAAACAAAAATAATTTATATTCAACTTTATTAGAAACTTGCTAATTTAGTGCATCCTTGTCCTTCAGAAAGCGCATCACTTCTAAAGTAAATAAGTGTGAGAAACCTCATCCCAGAGGTAAATATCAGGGATCTCTTCCTCCACCACACAAAACAAACACCATTATCTCACGTCTTGAAAAATTTAAATCCGTATGCCAATGCTTGTCGTTACAGGAAGACGTCAACACAAGGCTGACTAAGATATGAACTCTTTCAAAGAGCACTTGGGGCAGAGTTTAAAAAAAAAAAGTCTACACAGAGCACAGGGGTAACCAGAACATACAGCGCTGACTCAGTTAACTCCCTTACAAGCACAGGGAAGCTAAGGTTATCACAAGAAGGCTACAGTGCTTTCTCCTGATAACATCCACTAACAGGCTTCACCACCATAGAAGCTCACAGACTTAATTCTTTCTATTCACAATGTGCTTTGTATTTGCAAATTATAACATCAGTTTTATTCTGGAGTGAGAAGATGGTTACTTGCTTGCAGTAAGTCAGAAAAAGAAATATTTTAGAAAGACTGCTATGGTGCTCTATAGGATTCATTTTTGTGTGTGCAAAACATCAAAAAAAGATTAAATTTTTAAAAACGCTAGAAACAACTATTCACTTAACCTAAAAGTGCAAGTTCATTTGCTGACACTTAGTACAGCAGCCCAATAAAAAAAAATCTTGAAGGTCACATACTAATTCGTAAAATATATCTACTTCCTTGCACTCTACACACTAGCTGCCGTTATCAGTCTTTTGGACACTTTAGATATGTACTTGCAGACCAGTTTATTAAAAATATTGCAGCAGCACATTTCTGCTTAACAGTTTAGAAAAAACTCACTATACAGAGCTTGCACTCACACAGCCACAGAGAGGCTTAATAAAAAGTTGATTTTTTTTTAAAGACAAATATTTTACATCTTGAAAAAAAATAATCACACTAAGCTTCACCTCCAATTAAGCACCAACCTAAATGTAAGGTTTAGAACAACTATCCAGAAATATCCAGAAAAATAGAATGTGTGTTCAAGAGGGGAAAAAGTATTTCACAGAAAAATAACTTGCAGGCATTGTTATATGCCTAGTATCACTGCAAGCTCCTAACCAGCAACTCATTCTCAGGTATCTTAGTGGGAACATGGGTTTAATTTGTGGGAAGCAGACCTCTTTTCAAATCCCTCCCAGGTGTTAGTTTCACTGAGGAGATTTTGGAGGGGTATTCTGTTCTTTATTTAAGCGTTTGCCAACGGCTGGAGGGGACGATCTGCGTCCTGACTGTCTCCTCTGGTCTTTGGGTTGTCCAGGATGTGACTTTGCAGGAGGAGGTTCTCTGTTTTTCTCTATTGTTTCTGTGGGCTTTCTTTCTTCTTTCCCACATGCTACAGTGTTTGGCTTCTGTTCTTTCTGGGGTTGCAATGTAGGAGGATCCTTAGTTGTTCTCTGGCAAATTTCTGCATAACTAGGTTTTCGCAGTTCCTGTGAAATCGAAAGCAAACAGGACAGCACAGTTAAACAAAGCATCCCGAGAAAAAATAATTTACTTTTATGAACAAAAAAAGGTAAAGTCTTTGTCCCAAAAGACTGCTGCGCTAAAATATGCGGATGAGGACTTGAGTATGAAGTTTACTGAAGCTGTACAGACAATAAGGTTCACGACAAGGTAAAACGCAAAACAGTATGCCAGAAAAATGGGGTACTGTGATAGGGCAAAATACTTTCGATTCAAGCAGACTCAAAAACAGCTGGAAGACTGAAATAATCTGGTTTAAATATCAACATATGCATTAATGCTTCTACCTCAAGGATACTACCAGGAAGAGAATTCAGATAAAGAGCTATCATTCACCAAGTTATCTAAAACACTTTTGCACTGTTAATTGCATAATTGTATCATGCAAGTAATCATGAGGCCACCAATACACAAATTTAGGGATGCTGGGCTCACATGATTAAACAACATTGGGTAGCAATGGAAGCAATATTCTGTTAAATGCATCAAACTGGATCATTAAGAGAAAGTGAAGTAATAAGGTCACTTACTATGGCAGCCCCATTGACTTGTACCGATTTACATGCAGTGCCGAGCGTGGAAGAAGAAAGCCTTTCTGTATTCTGTGTCTCTCTCTGCTGTTTATCCACAACCTTGGAGTCCCTGTAAGGATTCAGCAGGAAGCAAAGCTCATGAAAACTGAAACTTCAGAGTAGATGACTGATCTAATAATGGATCTAAAATTTTATCTGAGTATGACCGTAAGAAGTTATATCTATAATTTGCCTGGCACATTATGACTAGCATTGCATTGAAAAATGTTATCAAATATTAAAAAGAGATATTCCTGTGGAACTTGACACTACCTGTAATTTGTGACATTCTGATAGCATTTGGTTATTCAGTTATCTTACTCCTGTTACTCAAACACCTCAATTTGATTTGCAGGTTCCAAATGAAGTCTTACATAAAACTTTCTTTATTGTATGGACAATGGCACTGCCCACAGGATCTCGTTATGCTTCAAAGCTGTCTAAATACAAGACAGCAGGTATTCATTAAACTTTTAAATACTTGCAGAGACTAAATGACAACATTAAACTTTTGTCTGCTAAAAGACTCTTATAACTGAATCACTATTATGATATTGTTCAGAAATTAAGCTTTATTGCCTTTACTACAACATACAATGAAGTATTATTTCTTTCATTGATTAAGATTTTAATAGCTATTTACAGTGTCCCACCTACCCTTCTGATGACAGAAAATGCAAATGTGATTCAGAGCACAATAACTATAGCCATGTAATTAAGTGCTTACTCAGAAGACTGGGAAGGCGAAGGAGACCTTTCAAACGTCCTGGGCAATGCAGAAGAAACTGGCAACAACGGCTCTCGAGGAACTCCCGATGGAGTAGTGTTTGTACTTGCATCCACATTAATGTTCTGAATAAGGAAAAAAGGCACAGAAGGGCAATCATAATACCCAATTCATATATTTTCCTGAAAATTAATACAATCAGGAAACAGTTTACAAGTTGATTTATACGGGTAAATTAACTATAGGAAGACACAGAAGGATCCAATATATGTATTGTAACAAGTAAGTTTTTTTCTTTACAATTATTTAGAAACACAGACAAAAATCACACACCGTGGCTCTTTCCCAGGAAACTGGGAGCTTAGTTCCCTTTGGGACACATGTGGATAACAAAATCACGTCTTTCAACCTGGGAATTTTGCACTTACTAGTGACAAAGTAGGCTTTGTACCTGTTCTCATAACCATAGTTAGCCTATTAAGACAAAAGTCTCCTAGAGTTATGCACTAAGAACTGTCTTCTTCAAAGCTCTAACTCTGCATCATCCCAACAGCTGGTGCTAAAAAAACCCTAACCTTAAAAAAAAAAAAATTAAGTTTTTGCAAACTAGGATATGACCATCATTTAAGTCCCTTTCTTATGCTATAATGTGATTTGCTACCAAGCAAAAGAAGCTTTTTCCATAGCCTGCAAAAGATTCTGTTAGTGCCAAGTGATACTGTGCTTCCAGATAACAGTCGAATAGGTTCAAGATGCACACATGAATTTAAATTGTCACAAAATAAGAAAAGAGAAAGAAGACTTTGTATCTTGAAAGAGGTATTTCTGACATTTATAATCATTTTGTTTGTTTTAAAAAGTGCTATGTTCTTTGTGTTGCTTCTGACCTGTCTGATGCTAGAACCAGAACAGATTCTAGTAAGCAGATGGGAGAGCAATGGGAGAATACAAGCACAGAAGGAACAAGATGCCACCCCTTTCCCCCAGTCCAGGCACCATTCAGAGATCATAAAACATGAGACTCCTGTGGTCACTGTTAGGAAGGAAAATGGTATTTAATGATACTGCTTTAAATGTGGCAGCATGGATTACTGCAGTAGATCTAAGCCTAGTTTTACTATAAGCAAGAGTAAAACCATCAAAGGTGGATATTGAGAAATAAAAGAACAGCTTTTAAAGTTTTACTCACTATAATAGTGTGTGCAAAGGCTTGAAATTGCAAGTTGCTGAGCATTCTGGCCCAAGTCCATCAAAACTTGTAGGTACACGGTTAAGTGTGAATAGCTTTAAGTCAAGCAGACATGCAAGCGCTGTTCCTAGGCCAAAACACTCAGCCCCTGATCTGACAGCTCTGCAGTTTCCTAGTTAGAAAATGTGGGATGGTTAACACCTGCCATTCCCCAGAGCTACATCTAGAAGAGCACCACCAAGCAAAGAGCATAATGATGCTTGGATAACAACTGTTGGAAATGACACAACCTAAGCTCACTCAGCTTCTGTACCCTGGACTTGTCCATCTATAAAACAAGAGCAGCACTGTGTAACTTCAGCACCTTCGTAACTCTACATCAGGTGACATGAAAAAATGTTGAGATCAAGGTGAAAAGCAGCCTGTATACATTGGCAAGATTCTAACTAACTCAAACACGTTTGTAGTACAACACAATCGCTCTTTGGAGCCGGTTGCTGTTATCTTACTCCTTATTAACGGCAACAAGGAAAGACAGCGCAATCCCTTTCTTCCACACAATGGTACAGACTAACTCATGCAAGCTGGAAAAAGAACCTGGGAAATCAAAGGAAGCTTTTTAATGTGACAGTGCATTGCACCGTCATAAAATCTCAGTGCCTGGCTAGTATTAAGACTGCTTCTACATGGGAGAAGTCTAAGTTCTTTACAATAAGTACAGTGCAAAGCAAATACTAGATTTGTAATGGCAGGAGCAATGGGTTTTCAGCTCCAGTATCAACAGCAAGTGCTGAAATTATATTTAAAACCTGAAATATGATAGTCAAAAACCACTTCAGAAATAACAGAGGTAAAATACTTCAAAAATAGATAGACTTGGCCAAGAACAGACTACAATCTGGAGTACTGGCTGATAGTAAGTTATGACACCGCTATTATCATGGCACTGTCCTGCACATTCCCCCTAAATGTAACCCTGGAGCATAGTTGTCCCTATTACCACTTACAGGAGACAAAATAGATGGCTTGTCTCTGCAACCACTGCTTGGGGTGCGCTGCCGCTTCCTCTTTCCTTTACCAACAAATACCCTCCTGACCCACCCCTGATACGTGAGCACCAAAGGAAACACTCTGCAATAGGCTGGTTTTAGAGACGAGACACGAGACATATTTTGGTGTTTCATCTGGTTGCTTTGCACTGCTATACCCAGGGGTTAACTTCTTCAGTTGTGGTACAGCTAGAAAAAACACAAGTTACATTAGAGCTAGCAAAAAAAGCCAATATAGACTTCCATAGCCTACACAGTTCCAGAGTGCACAGGGTTATGTGAGCCTTGGAGAACACACTGTCACTCACAGATGGCATGGTAGAGACAGTTCTAAGAATGAAATCTATGAACATTAATTTTCAACTGCATCTCTACTCCATCTAGAAGGCAGTGGTTGCCAAGTCATTCCGGTATATTTTTACCTTTCCAAGCAATATGACAAGACAAACACCGGGATCCAGCTGGTTTTGGTAACAGTTCTTGTTCCAGCTATGATGCCTAGTGTGCTGAGACTACGTAGGCAGCTTCTTTATATTTCAGTGCTTAAAAGTTTGTCTCTGTCACTTTAAAGTGTTTTATATACAGCTCAGAAGTCTGACTTTCAAATAGGAAGAAAATTTATCACATATTTTTCACCCGAGTCTATCAAAAAGCCTGAAGCAATTATGAACAGCAAAGAGCACATTTTCTGATCTCTATTAATATCTACTTATGCTGGTGCCCATATTCCACACCATTTCAAAGAGAATACCCGACAAACTCTAAGATATAAGTGAAGAAGGCAATAGCACATAATTTGACAGCTGTTTTTTAAAAGCATTTCTTAAGACCCATGTAAAACCACAAGTTTTTTCTATGTATAAGCCACCAAATCGGGAAACAAGAGGTACGCAATTCTTTGTTTTCCCAACAAAAATGAACACTGGCTACTCACTCTTTCTTTTGACGTTCCTATTACCACACTGGACAGTCTGTTTTCAAAGAGGTCTTCGGTCTTTAAGTTGCCAGCAGCCCCAGGTAATGGAGGAAAGCTAGATAAACCCAATTCAAAGCTAGGAGATGGAGGTTTTGGGGGTGGTGGAGACTGTGTTTGGCCTCTCTGAAATAGAAATAACATGTTGAGGTTACTGGACTGGATGACAGAAAAGAACAACATGAGACTCTGAACTGTTATTTTGCATTTGATTTGTATCTGTGAAGCCCTAGAGGCCTCCCTCATGCCACCTCCCAAGAAAACCACACAGTACCAAGGAACAGGAACATTTTCACTGTTGTCCTTAAAATATTTAAATATTATGGCATAAGCATCCTTTAAAATTTCATATGAATAAGCTTTTGTGATACTAGTATAGTAAAAACAGTCTTCTCACTGACCCTTCCTTCAGGATGGACACTTACTCAAAAAGGAAAACAGACTGGTTTAGATATCAACACATAGTGAAAATAAAAAGCCCATTTATGTGCAGTTGGTAACATTCTAAGTGAAAGAGTCAACAAGAATCTTATACCATGTTCAGATATATTAAGAAATGGCAAGACATCATGCCTTGCATGTAGTGTAGACAATGGCAATTTTAATCTAATTAATACGAATTTCTATGGTTGCTTTGCAAAAATGCAAAGATAAATGTCAAAACTACTTTTGAAATGGGGAAAATTTTTCTACTTAAATCTAAGAAAAACCATGTCCCAGGGAAAAAAAAACATCAGTGGGCTAAATGTAGCTATTTTGCACTAGAGACAGCAGTTCAGGAGTTAAGAGTACCACAGTTAAACATCTCTTGTAAGGGTTTGTAAAGCTAAATTCTATTTACACTGAAAAAATACAGTTCCTTTTGTAATATGCTGTAACTGAAGTTAGCCATTAACTTCATCTACATCATGTAAACAAAGAAGTAATTGTTTCATGACTGTGCTCAGGCCTGTGCTACGATGATCTCTGCTGCAGAATACCAAATGCAAAGCAGTCTTTGAGACAATTCCCATCTTGAAAAGGAAAATATTTATGGGTATACAGCCAAGATGGCCTGAATGTGAGAACAATGCTTCTGGACAGAAAGGTGTGGTATTACTTACTGGTTTTTCCCCTTCCTTCTCAGGAAGGGCAATAGACACAAAACTACCCTCGAGGTCTTTTCACAAACTACAGTTCATGGCAAAAGAAGTGTGTGTCGAGAGGTACATAGGGAAAGAATAAATACAGAGGCAAGAGCAACTGCAGCTCCTAGGACTGCTACTGACCCAGCATGACCTCCAGAACACAGTTTAAAAGTGCTACAGCAATAGAGGCTGCAAACCTCCAAAAATAGAAGTCAGATGACCTGTCAAAGGGTCATGGAGAGAGACTACACTTATCCAGCTCAAACTGCAAGAGGAATAACTTTTTTTTTTTTTGGAATAGCTCTTCAAATAACAGCACTTAGTTTTATTAAAGGGGACTTAAGTACTGCAGTAGATAACGCTTTTATATTTGTTACAAACATTAAGTTATAAAGATGAGTCCTAAAAAACCCAACATATTAAGGGACAAGTGGCACTAACATCTTAAATTAGTGAGACCAGGAAGGACTGAAATGGATTTTAAGCTGCCAACTGTATAAAATTTTTCAAGTCTATTTGTTATGACAAATTGAGTAATTGGCTTCTGTCTACAGCCTCAAACAGTCTGATCAAAAAGGTTCATAGTCTTTCTCATGCAAGCATGCATACTCTCTAATTTTTCCTTAAAAAAATAAATCAAAAGAAGTCATCACTCCATTCAAATACAACTGGTTGTAGTGATGTCCTTTGTACACTCTCTAATCACTACAGTATCACACAAGAAAGGTAATCCTCTCACTCCAGCCACTCATACGCCCAACCTGTACCACTTCTTTGTTCTTTCAAAGACAGAAAAAAATGTTGATAGGAAAACGTCAATCTAAAAACTCAAACAGCTTTGAAAGGGCAAAAGAAAGAAGTACTGGGAATCCTACATGTAATCTGATCTCACTGAGCTTTGAGAAGTTTGACAAGAACTAAAAGCAATCAAAGGGAAGGAACCACTTGTCATTTTACACTTTCCAAACCTTGATGCTCCTCTACCCAAGTCCCCTTAAGGCTATTCCACAGCAGAAATCACAAATACACAAATGCAATGATTCCAGACCTCTAAGAAAGTGTTATGGCTCATGCAGTGGGGTTACCTTGCAATTGTCATGTGAACAAGGAAATAATCTGATTCAACTTTGTGAACATGCCATGTATGGCAAAAATGAATTGCAGAGAAGTGTCTGGTTTTATCAAATCAAACCTTAAGTCCTACCAAAAAATGACTTTTTTTTTGTCTTCTACACAATGTCTAGTCCAGCCTTTTCAAGTATCAAGGATATTTAGGTATTCACGTTGAATTTAAGTTTACCAAAACCGTACTATTTCAATAGTGTTAATATACCCATACCAAGCGGTACTTGGAGAAGCATTTAAGAAACAGAACTGACCACTTTATAACTAACATTTTAGCTATACTTTATGACACATGGATCTAGAAAATGTTCAACATCTACAGTAATGATAATCAAGTATCAAGTGTCTTGAACTTTAGCGTAGCTATTTAGCTCTCCCTGAACATGAACACTGGCATGCTGACAAAGTAACACTAAGACGGAAAATTTTTGCTACTATAAGAGTAATTCTAACTTTTTCCTGATTTCTGCATTAATCCACAGTCTTCTCTGATACCCAAATGCAGTAAACTCATGTGACTAATGAGCTGCAGTCTTTAGTCAACTGTGACATACAATTGCTTGCGCAGTAACTTATCTCACCTGCTACTCCACAAAATATCCATACTATTGCCTTGTTACCCTACTTTTATTATAGATGAATACGATCATGAACACTCACTGTAAACTTGTCCTCCCTTTTCTTTCGGTAGCCATAGGAGTTTTTCCTAAGGGAAAGAAAGCAGTTATCAGAACCTTGCCTATAAGTGAATGGAAGGCAGTTGGTGAAAATAGGAGAAATTAATTCAAATTGCTATTTCATCCATCTTCACTCTAAGTTATTAAAAAAAATGTTTTAAGGAAAAATTTCTAGCAAGCTGTCATTAAAATAAAGGTATGGATCTTATACAAGTTGGCATAGGAATACACTGGTTACAAGTAATTCCTGCGTTAAAAGCATCTCAGTGCCAATTACATATAAGGCTTAGAAAAAAACCCTTCAATATCCAAAGTAAAGGTTTTAGTCTTTTTTTCCTTTTTAATACCTACATAACTTTTGAAATACAGCTGATTATTTTCAATTCAGGTAAAGCCCCTCCAAAACATTTTCAGTACTTCTCCCTCAGCTTTGCTTCAGCTGAAGTCCCTCCAAGAAGCAGTTTAAAATTTGCAATGCCTTCTAACTCGGTTTCAATACATTTTTTAAATTTTCTGTTTGACTTTTAATATTTTAAATGTAATGAATACCAAAACATCAGAATGTTAATTTAAGTACTGACTGTTGCTGTACATTTGTGTAGTCCAGTTTGAGCAATCTTGTTTCCTATTTCCTTAATCATACTTTCATCCACTAGTTAAAACACAATTTGGCAAATTAGATTTAGAGAAGTATTACAATTCTTGCACAAAATCCCCACTTAGTTTTGCAATGATCCAATACAAGTCCAATATAGGATCATCGGCAAAAGACTCAAGTTATCTTCCAATTCAGCAAGTCACTCAAAATGTGATTTACTTGGAGACACAAACACAGCCATCATTAAAAAAAGCTGCACAATACTTTCATAAAGCACTTACTAGAACTGTACTGTATTTTAAAAATTCCAAAATAAGCCTGCTAAATTCTCACATCAATATTGGTGCCACCAATTTTCAGCTCCCCAGGTGGGTTTTCTTTGTTGGTTTGTTTGTTTGGGGGTGTTTTGTTTGGGTTTTTTTTTTTTGCTTGGTTGGTTTTTGTTTTATTTAACTGCATAACAATAGTTTTAGTTGCATGTAATCCTTTTTCCTCCTTCCATGCCAATCCATCGTCTTCGTTGTTGTAAATGTCTAATCTGGGCAAAACTCTCACCTTTCAACTGGAAAAATTAACAACGAGCACTGCTAGTACAGGTTCAGGTGCACAATCTACATCGCTGAACAATGGAGTGGGCAGAACTGCTTCATTAAAGTCAAACAAATAATATGCAAAAACTTTCTTACACAGATGAAGAAAGGATAGAGGATTAGATGTTACAGCTGTAAATTGTTCATCAGTTGCCATCAATGATCTTCATTTGGTAGGAAAGTATGCAAGTCCACTTTGCATTTGTTCTATATTTAGCACTTTCTCTGAAGTACTTTCCAAGATTTTAGCTTTGAGGAGAGACAGTCTCAGTTTAAAGTAGTAACAAGAATAGTACTAGTACCATACCTCTTTTCTAAAAAGAAGTAGTTTAAAAGCAGCAATACCAGGTTGTTCAGAGGACAACTACAGAATACACTCACCTTCCTCTACCTAATCCAGGAGACGAGTCAACGCTGGTCTGTTCCATCCGTCCAGTTCCTACTTCCCTCTTGGTGTAACTTGTAGTAGCATTCTGCATCCGTGTCCTGTTTTGTCCTGGCTGCCGCGTCTGTGGACTCCTGACGCCATTGATTAAACGATCAGCAGAAAAGTTGAATATTGTAGGACTGTCTAGAAGCCCAGGTCCCCTTTCTGCACTGGGTATTGTATGTCGTATATGAGACTTGCTAGGATTCCTACAAATTCAAAAGTCATTTCAACATACGTACTATGAGAGATCTTCTGAGGCCTAAGACTATACGTAGAATTCAGAAGAAGCAAGATCTTTAGTCCTTTATTGTGTATTTCATTTATAAGAATGATAAACATTCATTTTAACAGGTCATGTGAATTACCAAAATTAACCCTTTCACTATCTATTTTCAACTATGGCTTTACTAAAAGCTTCTTGAAACTAAAAATACTATACAAATAATCCTGCTGATCACATGCCATCATTCAGAATATTTCATCTGAATACTCTAAATCATGGAACAGACAAGTTCGCGGCTTTCAGACAGTCCATTTACATTTAGAAACAGTACAATCACTAACAATAGGAGCAGCATCTGCCCTTCGGCCTCACTTAACCTTGCATGAGGTTCAATTGCACAAATATTTTCAAGTTAGCTGGTGTTACTAAAATAAGCAGATTAAAACCTCACATGCCAGATAATAAAGTAGCATGTATATTGTCAAAAGACAGTTGAACTTGCCTGTTCCTGGGAGGATATTGTCTAAGTGTAGTCAATGGAGAAGCAGCAGGCTTGAAGGTTGGAGATGTGAACCCATTGATAAATCCAGTATTTGGAAATGGTGTCACCTAAAGAATATATTGCATGCTCAGTTATAAACAAACAGTACTATTTTTTCTTAACACTGTATTTTATGTCATTCTACGCAGGGCAGTACTTAAAAGACTGGCTCAAACAGCAATAGAGCAGTGCCTTGTAACCAACATACAAGATGCCGTTTTTTGAGAAGACAGCCACTACGCATATTCAAGTTCTGATAATTTAAGAGTACTGAAAAACACTGAGCCAAAATTCTTGCTTGTAAGTTAAGTAATACTTCTTCTGTTTCACACTATACTAAGCATGGCTTCTGAGTACACAGATACTTCTTTGTCAAAGAGTCTCTAACCTACACAGCCTGTAATTGTTTTTCTTATAATTTATATGTAAATCCCTCCCTAAAAAGAAAAAAAAATTTTTTTTAGTTCCTTACTCTACTTATCTTCCATCTGACACCTAAATAAAGCCTAGAGAATAAGAGGATGTTAAGTGGACCTCTTACTCTTTTCACATCTTACCACCTTATTCTACATGTGAATTACTGTCTCGTATTTTTTGGGGTGGGTGCATATCAATGTCTTGTATTAACAAGATATCTCAAAACTTGAGGCATGTTCACACTAACTTCTCCAATCTCACTAGCAGACTTTTTTTAAAAAATGTATGAATGAGTTTCATTTAGGAAATGTTATTTGCAACAGCAAATGCTTGCTTGTCTTCTCCCCTTGAAAATAAATAAAATGCAGAACAGTAAGACTTGTATATAGCACTCTTTCTATACTTAAATTAAATTATGAGAAACAGCTGGGATTAAGACTGTTTCCTCTAAAGGTATTTTTAAGCTTGTCTAACCTTTCTTGCAAAAGTTAAAGCAAATCACTAAGCAATAAAAAATAAAATATAACACCAAAGCTGCCACGTCAAACCACTGTTTGCCTAACCTCGCACACATGACAGCAAATGCTACCTCAGACTCCAAAAATAGGCCATTAGGAGTCTAATAAAGTTATTTTAGGAACAAAGTTTAATCAAAATACTGCTTTGAAGTGCTTTCTGCTTTAATAGTTAAAATTTCAATGCTGTAAAATTCAATCAAAGCTAGTAAGCAACTACTGAACCTGAATAATGAAAAGACATTGAACAAGTTTAACTCGTTGCTTAAAGGGACACTAGCAATATTCACCCCTTCTTTCTTTATAAGGACAGGTGACCTTTTTGGAGGGGAAAAGTAATTTTCATTTCCCACTAATATCAAAAGCATCAATTTGTTTTCTCCACAGAAGTCATCTGGCTCATCAAAAGTACACTTCTTAAACAAACAAAAAAACCCCACAAACCACAACAAACAAGCAGGACAAACTAGGTCTTTCCACAAATACTATTAACTAGTTGATGAAGAAGTCGGTAGTTTTAGAGTTTTGAAGACATCTGCTGCCATATTCTAATTTCAGAACCAAAATTGTATGCCCATGCCACTGGGTGTATTTAATCTCAGATTAGAGATGAGCCAAAGCATTGTTAGTGTTTATGCCCAAGCAGAAAAGGAGAGAAACTTCTGTTACATTTGCACACAAGTCTCTACATCCAAAATGCAACCCTCTCATGAAAATTATTCCTGCGTCATTGCTCCTTGTGGTCCCTGTTGTCCTCAAGTACTTTCTACTCAAATATAGCTCTTCCTATAAAAGGTTCAAGAAACATCAAACTACATTAATGTACACAATGTGACAATATGCTGCAAAACAGTGGGAGGCAAAGCTCTGCCACTTAATTTTCTGTTTTTACTAAGAAAGATATGAGATCTTTAATGCTGGCAAACTTGTAATGTCTTCCCCCAAAGGCCAGGACTAGTAAACTTTCTGGAATACAGAAAGTTCCAGGATGACATAGGGCAGATATACATTATGCTGTGCTTGAACCTGTGGTCAATTAATCTATGTCTTCTACACCAGTGCTATCCAACTAATTCACTGTCCCACAGCAAGACTGTGCAATAGTCAGTTTATCTACAGGAAGAATCATATTCATTGCTGGTTAATAAGGTGGTTTTCTCCTGGAATAACATTGTTCACTATGCTACCTTGTCTCCTCCGCATTCTTCATCCCCCCTTAAAAAGCCTTCCCCTGCAAGGGCTCTGGCTACCTTCCCTGTGTGTGAAGTGTTCAGCACACTAACTTTTTAATTAGCTTGCTGTTCAGTACACAGGAAGTTTGCTCAAGTTTGTTCAAGGACACTCTAATCCTCTGCCAAAAAAACTCTAAAAAGCCTCTGATTTTGAGCATTGCTACCCTAGTTTATTTTAGCCGCAAGCAGAGAGGCTTTTACAGAAGGGGGAGAGAGGTTACACATAGGACAAACTTAGTCTCCCAGTCATTACAGAAAACTACATTCATATTAGCTTTTGTAGGACAACAAAGGCAGACTAAAAGGGGCCAAGGTAATTCTGACAGGGCTGTCACAATGGAGGGGAAGATGGAAGCAGCATTGCAGGATGCAGCGGATGCCCCATTAGAGTATATAAGGGCTTATTGCTACCACCCTAGCTCTAAGTCTTACCGATAGCCCTTTTAAGAAAATTTTTAGAAATTAAGCAATTTAAAAGTGAATTTTTTTTATTAGCAAAAGTAATTTTATTTTTTATTGCCAAAAAAGATGTCACTTTTGCACAGAAAATATTCCGCTGTAAGAACATGCCAAATAGGGTAATTCAGCATGTTAACCTAGAACTTGTTTTGCTGCTGGAAGATCAAGATACTAAGTTATCCTTATTTATCCGAATCCATTAAGTTTATTCAGTACATATCAGAATTGCTTCTTCTGGTATTCACTTACATATTCTGAATATCTAATTTCTAAGGAGGCTTTTAACCATTACTAAAATAAGTCTTTAGTAAAGATTTCTTTTGGTAATGGTTAATTAATAATCTCTAGTAAAGAACTGCCTCAAAAACTAAAAGGTTAAGAAGAGAATCCCACTGCAATCTGCCACCAGAGGCAATTTTCAAATAATTAATCTTATACACCACGGGAAGAATTCTGAAGAACTGTTTTTCAAGAAGAATCAGTATGTTAAACTCCTCTCTTCAGGATACGTATGCTTCCTACCTAAGACTTCACAAGAAAATAATACCAACTTTGAAAAGAATCCAACTGTTTCATAGTGAAGAGACTTACCAATGAAGGGTCAAGGTAGCTGTGTGTGGCTGACCAGGTCTGTGGGCCAATTAAGCTGTACAATGGAAACTGCTGATGAGGACTGTATACTGGAGGTAAGTAAAAGGATGTTGTGTAACGCTGCTGTGTGTAGAGGTTCATATCCAGAGGTCTATATCCATTCTTTGGCAAAAATGTGTTTATAGCTATTGCCTTTGCTTTTATCCTCGCCTGCAAAGGAGATTAGGTTATTTAGTACATCAGCCTTTCAAATTAAATCAGGATGGTTCAAACTAGCAGCTCTCAAACTTTTACTGGACACTTGTCAGTCACTGCTTTCTCCTTCAAGGAAGGCAGGAACAGCTGAATGCTTCCCTGCTGGCCTGATGCTGGGATGGATATACCGCTGCCAGAAAGGAGGAAAAGGAGAAGTAAAATGGCATGTGCTGCATTTCAAAAGCCATCTCCAGGTCAAATGGCTGCCAAGATTGGACCACTTAAATTTATATTAGAAAACACAGTGAGCCCCACAAAAAACAGAACATACAGACAGATGCCCCAAAAAACCCATAAGCTCTCTTTACCTTAATTGGTTTTCCTTGGAAAGTTTTCACTTCTTCTCTAAGGTATCTGTAAGCCTTTAAAAAAGGTAATTATAAAATTTGTCAAATATAATTTAAACAAAGGAAACAAGTTTTGACAGGCTAAGCCTAACAATACTTCTTGAAATGTCTGCTAATGTTAGACTATAGAAAACTCTCATATGTAATCTGCATTCAGCAAGATTTAAGTTATCTTTGCAGAAGTGCTTCAGTAGCATTAAAACAAGATTTTAATTCTTAAAAATGAAGTATTTCAATATGTCATCCAAAATACCAATGTTCTTAATACAAAAAATTATAGCTTTGGCCAGGAAGACAGGATATGCGAACAGGACAAAACTCTCATAGTGTTATTTTTAATAGTACTGATAACTGGATATTAGCTAAGTGGCAGCATTACTGTTTTTAGAGGCTTGGGTATTTTTCTTTTTAAATGGTTACATATTTGTAATACAGTTTATGATCTGTCAATCCACCCTCAACCCACCCTTGTTTATTGTTATATTCTAAAATCCTCTAAAAAAACATAGCGTTACCTGCTGGGCATCAGCTTCCGATTCAAATGTGATGAACCAATTGTCATTGTAGGCAAACTCACAGTTGATAAACTTGGGCAAATTATCTCCTTTGAAAAGTGCTTCAACCTCCTAATGAAAGTGGTTTGGGCAAGAAGGGAGAGAAAACGGTGGGAGAAAGAAAATGGATGGACAGAAGAAAACATTAATTTAAAGTGCAGAACTCTCGAACTCCAGGTAAGAAAGATAAAAAGCACTTTCAGGTTTACAAAACAGAACTGAGAACTTCAGAACACCTGCAGCAGTGTTAGCTCTCTCCAGTCTCCCCGCCAGCTAGAAGGAATTCAAACAAGCATCATCTAAGGCCATACTGCAAGTAGAAGTTGCCTGCTCCCTTTAAATCAGGGAAGGTAAGCTATTTAGGCCATAGAGAGACACTTAAATTTGGCATCAAGTGCAGAAAAATGTCTTTCTCCCCTGTCCCCAAATCCATGGAGCCACATGAAAACCTGTGCATACTGCATGGGACAGGAGAACCCTGTCCTTTCAGCAGAAACCTGGAGATATATTAATCTGTAGACACCGGAGTTAAAGTGTATTTGAAACAGGGTTTATGTTACCTCAAAAACAATCAGTTAGTTTCTACAGAAAAAAAAAAAAACATTTTGGACTTTATATTTGTTTTAAACCATTTGCTTATTATTTATTTTTGTCACAGAGTTGAGGTGAGCAGCACCAAAAAGCAATGCAACTTGGGAGGCCTTACAGTATTTTGGAACTTCGCTGCTTAAATAAAGCCTGACCATGCTACACCAGAAAACATATCCTATTAAATCTGTTGGGTTAAGTCTAGATTTTTCAGTCCAGCAAATGTAAACACAATGTATAAAATACTTCACTTTAGACCACTTCTTTTGAAAATAAAGACTCCTCAGAACTTTGTTGTTGTTAAGCATCTAAGAGCAACCACACAGTGCTAATACAGCTAACGTGACAAACTGATGACAGCAAAACAAAAATCTATAATATTAAAAGCTAGGCAGCCTTTGAAAGGTTAAATTTCATTTAGAAGGTTAAAAGTAGCCAATATTTTTAAGCTATGTATATAGCATATCCAACTTCTTCCCTCCAATTCCTTTTAGCATTTTCTTTCATGCTCCTGTTTACAAATGCCACTTCTTTATTATTTTTATTCTGCAATACTTTTTATTTTTGTATTAAGACTACCAAGAGTAGCAACTCTTTCAGAAGCTTTATTCTTCACTGTAAAATTAGAGGAGAAATTATAATACCTCCCCATCATCAAGAATCTGTGCCTTCTCCTCCTTTTTGAAAAATCAAGATGGTTTAATCTATAGCCCAAACACTTTTTCTAGTCCTTCCATTAGTCGCAGTCCCAGCTACATCAGAGTTGCATTGAGTATTTTCCCAAGAAACAAATTCTCCACTCTCGCACTCATTCCACAAGCCAGCGGAGATCCTTAGCAACTTGTTGACACCTCTACCCTCTGCATTATGGAAATGTTTGCAAAGCTTTACATACTTTAACATAACAAGATTCAAGGTGCAGCAGTGGTATTTTTGATGGTACAACTTACCTTCCCTCATCTTTGTTTGCTATTTATCCAAGGAGCTGAGTGCTAAGTGCGTATGCATAGGCCAGAATCCAAAAAAATTATGGTATCTCTACCAAACACAGCATTGTCAGTTTTTCAGCCCTCTGCAGAGCTACAGGTTTTACTATAGTCTTCCTATGGGCAACATGCTTCTATCAAACATATTTATTATCCAAACATATGCAATAAACTAAGGTTTAGAAACATTGTTAGAAACTAAAAATGTAGTAAGAAACATACACTTATTGAAATCTTGCAGAAATCTAACTTCCAAATCCTAAGAGAAAAGCATTCTTTACTGAACAATTAAAGACTTACTTCAATGGGGGTAGATTCAGGTACTTCACGTAAAATCACAATACAGCGATTCTGATTTGGCCTCACTTTTTCTCCCTTCTCATCCACTTGGACTAAAGGCAACGCTAAGAGGGAAAAGACAAAAATGTATTTTAGCTGTCAGCAATCATAACAGCTTTGCATACTGAAAGATGCTGTGGATACAGTTTTACAATGCAAAGCTTTTTGTGCTAAACTTAAAATATTTTTGAACATTAAGAAACAAGCAGATGATGACTGAGGATACTTTCAGTATAAAACTGAGTAGATATGTTCCTTAAAATCCCCACAGTCTTCCTACTCTTCCAGCCTAGAAAATCCCAATTCATTAGCTTTCTCTTCTAAGCCATACATTGAGTCATGTTCTTTTTTGATTCTTACCATAGTGGTAACGTCCAGTAGCCTTTTTTGAGAGTTTAATTCACATTATTCCCATTTACACAGATCACTACTCAATACCTCAAACGTGAAGTAGCTTTGATAAAACTGCAGTCCTATAGTTGTGATGGTCTAAAGTGGAAGCTGCTTGCTCTATTTAAAGCTTTACAGAAAAAGGATGGCATTTTATTGCGATACATAACAAAAAAAAGGAGATGGAAAATCTGGATTAATAGTCCTACAGCAATAACCAAAATGCTTTCTAGCACTGGGGGATTTTAACTTACATCTCAGCACTTCAACAATCAAATCCATATCAGTACTGAGTTTCTTGACATGATCAAGATTTGCTACTGTCATTATTGGCACATACTGATCACTGTCCATCTGCGATATAAGGTACATGTCACTGGCAAGATTTTCTCTGTTGGGAGACAAAAAAAAAAGGGCAAATGTCACTTTTGCCAATAAAATTGAGACAACTCATCACATAGTAGAAGGCAGATTCCTACACTAAATTTTGTTTTCAGCATTTTCACCAACTCCCCAGTCCATTCACCTACTTCACTTCCTAGAAAACATGAAAATGTCTTTTTTTCCCACTTCAAGCAACAGTATTGGTGTCTTTCTGTTCAGGCAGCACATTACCCCCACGAACACGTGATATTGTTAGGAGTTTACTACTTCAGATGACCACTGACTGTAACTGGTTATGCAGGAGTATACAGATTAGGAATTGTTCTAGGTTATTAAGACCTGTGTTTAGGATGTTTTTACCTAGACACAAGCACTGAGAATAATTAAGTACAAGTAAACTGCTTTGATAATCTTGCATCAGTCTATACTGGAATGCATATGATTCAGAGCCCTCAATTTATTTTCTTTTTTAAATTGATCCTTAACTTAAAATATAAAGGGATCTACAGATGCACATACAAAAATCCTAGTTTGTATAAATGCAAGTTTTAAAATTATTAGCTTAAACAAAGCTTACCAAATAGCTTAAGCTACTCGGTTTTAATCTGAAAAAAACTAGTTACAGTCATAAAAATTCACCTGATCTGTAATTGCTTGTAACTACTCTCACTTCAAAACAACATATTTGCTAGTATGTTCTAGGCCCAGAGGTTTCACGTAAGCTTTAAGAGGTACATCAGTACAATACTCTGGAATTTGTGTGTTATTTCCCCCTAATTCTCATCCTTTCCACTCAGTTTTAAGTGACAGCTGTGAAATATATTAACATACATCCCAAGTTAGGTACTGGATTTTGTTAGTTATCCTCCAGTTTGCTACATTTAGGTATATACATACCTAGATAAGCAGAATTCCAGTGTTTTTTTCAGTAATTCTCGTAAATCTTCCTGACCTTCTGGCTGCAACTGTTCGTTTCCACCTAATAATTAAAATACTTAAGTTTAAATTTAGTTCTGCTATATCTTAATCAAGCCATAATGTCTATTACTGGCTGTATAACTAGTAGCAAATTTTCAAATAAGTTATTATTGTGTATTAGTTCACCACCCACCAGAATTGCACAGGAACACTTTTTATTTAAGACAGAAAAGAAAAACGATATCTGACTTCACTTGTTAACCTATGTTCTCCAAAGACATAAAAATTTGAAGCAGTTTTAGAAAAGCAGCTACAAACACATGTCAAAGTAAATACTGAACTGATTTAACTCATATATCAGTCTTCCAGTCTTAGGAAACTAACCAATTTCTAGCTGACTAAACCCTGACTAATGCAGCTGAACAATACAGCAAGCGAGCAATGCAATGGAGGCACTTCATACTTCTGGCCTCGCTCTAAATTCCCAACACACTAATCCAGAAAAGACAGTTTCAAAAACCTAGTTATGAAATTATCATCAGATACCCAATCAATTAACAACAAATGTGTGATCAATTAACAATCTCTTGGTTAAGGAGAAATTAATTTTTTTCTTATACCTGGAAGTTTCAAAATTATCACATGGAAAACACTAATTTCATGTTCATTTTAGTTTAGACCCAATACACTACTGTCAGTTGAGGGTAAACTAATTGTGTCAGTAGGAGAACTGTTTAAAGATCAGAAGTTTAGTGTGGCTTTTAGAGATTTACAAAACATTTAGTAACATGTTACATAAAGTAAATTAGTTTTTTTAAAAAGTATTTCACACCAACTATTACCCTCTATACCCTTCCCTTCTTCAGTAACTTTCATCCTTTTCTTCAGCTCTCCTTAACCTTTCTTCTTCCTAAAGCAACTTCTAATTTCCTCCCACCGTTCTGTCCTTCACGTGTTCTATTCTGATGTAGATAATGCCAACCTAAGAAATACACATATCATGTACTAACCACTACTTCTCTTCCCCATCTCCTCTTTCTTCCTTGACCAAAACCTATTAAAGACCAAAACTGTATGCATTTTTTAAATAATAATTAAAATAAAAATCATATTTCAGAGTCAGGAGCACCTATGTTACTATTCACAAAGTGGAACAGACCTGACCTGCTGTTCAGCTGCTTTGCAACACTATTTGACTCTTGTTAAAAGTTAACTGTTTTGGGCACATAAAGGACACGCTGACAAGTTCTAACACTAAGCTGAGGAACACTGTTCCCTTATAGAGTGCTAGGCACCGTTAATACAATTTTCTATTTGCCAGTTAGTTATTACTTAATATTCCGCAATAGTAGCCTTAAGTAGAAGGATCAAAGACAGCTTTCAGTTTTCAACACAAGCAAGGATGATGCCACAACTGTGATTTCAGTTGTCTTGATTTCCAACTATTATGGATGCTATACTGGTCATTTTAAAGACATGTTATAAAATCAGCTAAGCACAATGAACAAGGAGCAGACCTCTCACGAATCTCAAGAAACACCCAGCACATTTTCCTCCTTCTCATCCCTCATCTCAGTTCAAGTAGTAATCCTACATGCATCTTGCAGACCTTCTGTCCCTTTCACTGAAATACAAGCATGGCTGAATCTCTATGCTAGTTTCCAACAGTTTCTTAAAACGTGCCATCTGGTACAGACTACAGCTACTAACAGTCAAACTGAAAAAAAATCACGAGAGTTCATTAAAAAAGAATGCAAAGAAGTTACACTAAACTGTTACTTATTTTAGCATTTTAAGTACAAGACTAATCTTTCAACACATTAACATTACTACTTGAGACACAAATGGTATATGAATTTCACCTCAGTACCTGACCCAACTAGAAACAAGCAGCTTAGACAAGTAGATAGCAAAATGTAAATGTCTACACTAGGGACTTGCATTCAGAATAACATTTCAGAAAACAATACTCAGTTATATCCAGAACTTACAATTAAGTCTGTGTAGTATCTCACAAGGCCTATATTCAAACAGGAGGAGATTGGTTTACAAGTATGTCTAAGCCTGACAGCAAAAGAGACAGAATTTTCTGGGGTCTCTTTACAGAATGCATGTATTGAACAACGAAAGTGGTGTAGTGTTTGGGGGGGGG